>CM068305.1:27787490-27812514 GCA_034768735.1 Schistosoma mekongi
TAAAGGTCTTTCAGACTGATTCAAGCTACCTTTTTGGGCGTTAAAATTAGCAGTCATGAGTATAAAACCTGAGTGTTTAGCTCTATGAAGAAGTCCAGAAAGTTTTCTGTAAAATTTATCCTTCACATCATCGAGCTGCAGTCAGTGGGAGCGTAGGCAGAAACAACGAAAAGACAACGGCGTATATCCCTATCTTCCCGAGTTCTTACTGAACCATTAAGTCGGACCGCACATAGGTGGCTGTCGATAGGAATCCATTCAAGAAGTGCCTGTTCTTCTCTCCTACTCAACGCATTACCTACACCGGCTAGCCCACGAGAAGTTGCTATCGAGTCGCCAGAAAAACGGAGTGTATCGCGTAGGTTCTTCATACTGGTTAGATGAGGTTAATTGAATGACCACGCTAGGATCCTGTATGTGTGTTTCGGAGACACAATATACATCAATGGCGAGGGATTTTAACGTCTTAGCTAGTGAGACATGCTGCCCTATTTGACACAGGGTTTGTACATTGAATGCACCGATTTGAAGTCTGGAGCATGGTCTCAGTAGACACGGGACTTTATTTCGTGCGCTAGAATCGTTGGCTCTGATGACACAGGAGGAAGTTGAAGACAGGGATTTAGGCTTAAAGGTAGGGGTAGGATAGTTCCCAAGTTAAATAGTAGCGGAAAATACAAGCTTTGAAATTTAAAGTATTTCGTAACACCAAACAGAGGTTATACTCGAAAAATAATCACTATATTTGTTGGAAACTTACCAATATTAATTACTCATAGGTATCATTTATGTGAAGATCCTATCTGAATAACTTAATAGAGTCACAAGTTCAAATATGTACTTTTTTCCTCTTAATGGAACATGTCTTTCAGAATAATTTATATCCCTTCAAAGGAATGCTGCATAAATATATTAAGACTTCTAGTTTACTGTCAACTAACAAAGGGAATAATCGTTGGTCTTTAGCAATAATGATAGGAGGTTTAGTGTTCAGCGTCAATCTTTGCAGTATTTATTCCAGTGAAGACCAAAATTTTCCATAAAACGACTCATTGATGAAGCTGATACTACTTGGTCGGGTACTGCTTTCCAGTCGTTAACCATTCGATGTAAAAACAGAATCCCGCAACGTTTGTAAATATTTTTATGATGGCCTGTGAAATGGTTAGTTCTACAAGGAGATAAAAGACAAAACATATTAACATCCAGATCATTAGTCAGGATTTGGAATGCCAATATAAGATCACTTCGCTTTCTGTGATGAGGGGTAATGTTTTAAGAGCTTTGATCATCCATCGTAAGAGGTTTGAAAGGCCTGGTAGTAGCTTAGTATCAACTCACTGAGCCCGCCTGTATTGACATCTTTTATAAGATAGGGACATGCTGTTTGGATACAATATTCAAGATGAGATCACACGCACGTAGGGCATACAATCGGGAATATATCTTCATTAAAACATTTTAGTGCCCTGCGAAGTGATCGTAACATTCGAAACCCATTAGCTGCTGGTGTGTTGCAGTATAAAGCAGTTTCAGAGTCATGACATAATTACTCCTAAGTCGTTATGTTCTTCCATTTGCGGAATTGGTGCATTACTTATGGTGTATAGATAATTGTTACTGTAGTCGATTTGCATCAGTGCACTCTCACTGCAATCAACCCCTAACCCTCAACTTCGGAGCTATCAAGCTAAATTAATAAGATGATCAGGCCGATCAGTACCACTGTTTAGTGTCTTTCAACACCTTAAGTTATCGGCAAATAAGAATACCGATTATTTCAGTTGTCGTAGTGACTAATTAACATAGAGCAGAAACAAATCGGACACAAGATAGTAATTTGAAAGACTTCACTTAATATAGGTTTCCATTCGGGTAGTGTTCCTTTGATAATACTCTGTGTTCGTTCATATAAGAAATTTCTTATCCAACTTCGAATTGATCCTGTTATTCAAAAGCCTGAAATCCTTCACATATAGCCTGAGCGAGACAGTCGGACGCCTTGTTGTAATCAGTAGATAGCACATTCACAGCCAGTTAACTATCTTTAGCTATCGTCTATCACTCTCGCAGCTAATAAGTCAATAAGAAAAGACGTTTATAGAACCCGTGTTACCCTATAGTCAACAAGTTTTGTGACTCTACGTGATTAAATAACTTGTGTTGAATTATTTTTCAGTATTTTAACTATTATGCTAATTAAACTGATGGGTCATCGGCGGAATGCAAAGTGCCTATCCCTACACTCATCGAGGTTAATGATGACATCCCACCAATCCCTTGGAGGTGGTTTTGGAAAGAGATATACTCAGCAACTATATGAGTAGTTATGAAATGATGTCCCCGACGGATGACAACAGCCTATCAAAATCAATCTTGTTTGATTTTAGGTGGCTAAGGCAAAAGAAAATGTCTCTCACAGTAACAAAGACTGGTATCATGGTAACTGATTTTACTATATTTGTGTAGTACGTATCGACATTGGTGTCCATATCGTTGAAATATTCCGATCGTTTTTCAACCTCGGCAAAATCTGAGTCAGCTAAATAAATGGGGTTCTTCTGTATCAGTAATGATGGGCTCATATCGTTCTTCTTAGTTTGTCACTAATAGAAGAAAACAACAAATTAAGGCGAGTGAGGTTATTCTGTGCAGGCTACCTTCAAGAGGTTGTGCGAGATAGTTAATCTACAGTACCTTCGAACCTAAAGTGCTTACTCGTATCACAAACCGTCCTGATATAACAATCCTGGAGCCGTGGAACATTTTTGCTGATCTATAGAGAATGATACGACAACTAACGTGAAGTTGACTACTAAATAAAGTGGTACTAGCCTCTTCGGACATATCTCAAGATTTACAGCATGCTTCTTCAATCGAATGGTTTGTGTCAATGAACCAGTTTACTGTGGTAGCACGATACATAACCGGCGGAACATCTGTAAGCCATATATTTGTGACAGGGTACGGATAGCTTTTTATGAGAGCTAGAAACATGGGGCTGTTTATTCCCTGGAAGTATACTTTGGTTGTTTTGCTGAAATGTGTCCGTCTGTAGACATCTCATAAACTCACAGCTCTCAACAGAACTTTTAAATGCACAGTTGCACAATCATATATATACTAAGAAGTAAACAGAACACTAACGAGGATGTCATAAGCAACTTAACAAGCCATGTTTGCATGTTTATTAGTGAATGAAAGTGTTAGGACCAATGAGTCCCAATAAACCAAAAGGTTGGGCCAAAGTTGAGGAAGGTTGGGCCACACGCATGGCTTCCTGACGTTTTGTCCAATGTTCTGGCCCAATCCTTACGTTTGGACCAATGTTCCAGTAATTTCGCATAGCCTCGAATTTGACGTTCAGACAGCTAGCCCAATGTTTCGTTCGTTTAGCCCAACGTCGATGAAGGTGACCCAGCGTTTATATGCGAAAAGCCCAATGTGGCCCAATGTTTTGGTTTACTGGGATTATTAACGAAACAAGAATAAATGTGGTCTAACGAGCCATTACGAAGTATGCGACTCACCTAAAAAACGCTCAATTAATTAATGCACTGACGTTTGGCAATTACGAAGTTAAAAATGTAGCCATATTTGACATTCCTTGAAGGACAGAAACACAACGACCGTTGAATAGCGCGCTGAACTTCTGTTCGGATTCCTATTGGTTGATTCTTTTGGTCAGATGACATCATACAAAAGTAGTTCGTCATCTGAGCATGGTGACATATATTCTGCAACAAGTCCTATGGAAAAATTAAGAAACTTGGATACGTTTCAGTGGTTTCAAATATCCTTTCTTTATAACTGTAGTAAATATGTAATTTTACATTTAGATTCAATTAGATAGTTGGAGATATCATTTGCAACTACTGTGTGCTGGCAATAAAATATATTGTGTACAATACATAACTGTACCCAAAAATTGAATCCAGTGTTCATATGATAACATTTAGGTGACACGATATCATTTTTTACGAACCTCGGATTTTAAGCTGTACAGTTACATACACAATTTCAAACATTACCCAATATTTTGGTTTACTGGGTAGAGAACCAACCAACATCTGGTTGGCTTGGTTGCGCTTTGCCTAAGCAAGGTATAAATTTAACCAACTGGTAATAACTTCTCTTATTAGGTACTGTCGTAAGTCGACTACATGTTTCCTACAAACAATTTTACGAGGACTAGTGTACGACGTCTTCAACGCACTCAAGTTCCCAATTTAGGTTCTACACGTGAGTGATTCTATATGGTCTTAATGGACTTCTGCTCATGGTTCTTTTGTTCCGTTTTCTACCTTGCAGACAGTTCACTCCTGGTCCCAAAATCGCTTTTTTTCAGTTGCTGACTGAATACATACGAATAACACTGAATCAACCTATCCTATACTAGTTCAGGTAATTTGTAAGATTGGTCGTCCAACACTCGGGAAGTTTTTCAACGAACTCTGCTGTTTCAAAATTATCCAACGTGGATACCGTTACAACAGACACTAGATGAGTTCATGGACGTTTTATCAGAATTAATCAGTTCACATTTTAGGAGTCTCATATCTTCTACATGGTTAAGCCTTTTCCTCAGTAGATAATGTGGCCCAACCATGAATAACGGTTTGTCGGATATGCAAAGTTCTTGTACGAGATAGATCAATGATAATCACTACTGTTTAGTTGGAGCCTTTACGTCTGCCCTGATGCTTACTCACCCCCAAGTCGAAGTGGGACGAACACACGACCAATATACCAACTAGATAAACAAAAGTAAATGCCATATATTTACATATATGCAAAATATGACTACATAGTCACCTAGTTAGGAAGTCAGGATTGATACAGGATAAGGGAAACAGTGATAAGAACTAGAGTAGTGTATATATGACCAATCGTGAGTTGAAAATAATATACTAACGGTTAATGGGTCAAACGGAAGAATAGGACGAAAGGGAAGCAACAATAACAAAAAAATGTTCCATCTGCACGAACCAAAATCATTGAAGTAGTTTACTGAAAAATAGTTTTAGGTGATAATCAATATTCTTTAGGCGCTTGAGATGACCGTTGATCTAGCGAGATAAAGAATCAGTGGTTGCTATACACGTCCACGTCTAAAATCCTACTTTTCCTCCTTGGGGTGCTGGCCTTTGTAGTAAGGGCGAGTTTGTTTTCCTTTATATTATACACGTCCTATTAGGTATAAAAAGAAGAGTAAGTTACGCTCTAGATGGATATAAAACATCACCTATAGAGAGTGTATATAACCACCCATGTGCTGCTACCGTTATGGCAACGAATTACTTAAGACAACGATTGTGCGTTGCGTGATTCAACCTTCAGTAGTGAGGAATGCAGATGGACTAGAAGTTATGCATCTGGCGTGGAAAAAGCTTGGCAAAGTTCTTTAGAGTAATATAAAAGATATGAATGGCCAAAGTTTACGATAGTGAGTTTGTGTTTGTGTAGGGGTATATGATGCAGCCATTAGTAACTTTAGTGATCTTTTAACGAGTCTAAGTGCGATCCGGAAAATTAAAGTTCCTTGACACAGTGATGGTAACATTTCAAGATGGTAAACCTTTATGGAAAATCTCCATAGGTCGTCAGTGTTGACTGTACATACGAGACTAACAAAATGGGGTGTGCCTAATCCAACGTGTTTTACGAAGGCATATAAGTGGCCATTGTATCATTTTGTAGTACCTGATGCATTAGGCAGAGAGAAAACTGCATTGTTCGCTTTAAAGTAGACCGAAGAACAAAAAGATATATAGGGGATTTTTCAGTTGTCCTAATACAATACTTTGTATTGTTTCGCTATAACATAACGTGAAGTTTCTAGTTTACATCGAGCAACGCTTATAACAACCATGCGGACTCTTAAAACATAGCAATTAACCAACCGCTTATAGTCTTTACAGTCAAAGTAGAAAATTCGAACAACAGGCTGTTGAACAAACTAACGGAAAGCCTAGTTAATGTCATAAACTGGAGATTTTGCATTTGTATCTGGAGTCCCACCACTATATTTAGTGTGTTAAATAACTCTAAGGCCAGCGGCTAAGTTTTATTTGATTTATCAAGGTTATTCACAAACAATGTATGAGGCATGTGCTGAAATGAAAAATTTATCTCAATAAATCTACCTGGAACGTTTGTTGATTTGCAAGACTTGAACTACACATTCGAGCGCCAATTTAAATTTTGCACGCAAGTGGTTCTGGATTATCTTACTGGTCTTCTGCTCATGTTTGTTTTGTTACCTCTTCTACAGTATAGATAGTTCACCAGTGGTCTCAAGACAGTTTCCTTCAGTTGCTGACCAAATACATGTAAATCACGCCAATTCAGCCCAGCTTACATGTTTTCATATTTTCACAAAGCTCATTAATTTTCCGTTGCAGGTTAAATTAAACCCAGTCATTAATCATTAAACAGACTGTAGTCAGATTAACTTAGTTGAAAGTTCACAGTTTCAAGATGACTTCACATGCCTATTCGGTGCCTTACCAGCCACAACCCCCAATAACGCACAAAGAGTACGGTTATAATTGAAGAAACTCGTCATTTTGTGTGCACAGACACAATAACTCGACAAAATGATAAAAAGGATTCAAAAGATATGAATTATATTAAAGCTGATGGATGGATGACTTTTCAATAGTTTTCTTATAGTAACTCCGAAACTCGCATGACAGTGAGTAAAAATACGGAGTTACTGTGTAATAGGCAATTAACCATTTTATTAATTGAAATGGTCATTGTAAATCACAATATCTTCGTAATCAGTATAGGTTAAATGATTTCTATTTACTGACTTGTTGACGCCACGGTAAATTTTCACGTTTATAACGATGTTATGGCCACTTAGTTGAACAAACTCAGTGTGGATAGAATGGATAATCGTAATACCTTGATAAAAGTAAATGCAGTGGAATTCCAAGAGCCAAAGGTTTCTATTTTACCGGCTACCCGACTTGTTGGTTGCAAATATGATATGCCGGGCACCTAATGAGGATTGGTTATTTTCGAAAACTGTGTTTTAGAACATTATTTCATTTATTATAGCCGTGGACAATGTAATCATTTCATTTCTATGACTGTTACATTCCCCTTGCCCTATCCTTTCCATCATTGTTATTTACTATGAACTACGTTTACTTAATTTTGTACAAGTTGTACCCATTCACTGCCACTCTTTCCTTCGTTCTGTATCAATGTTAGATTTGTGATTGGTTTACCATGTGGTCTGGTATTATGTAGTAATATAAAGGCATGATTAAAATATAATACGTTCTCAGTCCTCTGTTTTCCGGTTTCCAATTCTGGCTCTTCTATTGTCGGCCTGGGGGGGGGTGGGTGAGCTTAGGTCAGTCATGCACCATCAATTAGGCACACTCATTGGCGTTCACGTCCACCAAGCAAAACCTTTTTCTTCACGTCATAACAAAATAATTGACGGTAAATATGAAACAGTAGGGGTTAGGAGTACAAACGTTCAGAACAAAGAAACAGATTTAAGGGGTTGTCGTAGATTCACTAAGTCCCAATTGATCGTTAACATCATACAATTAGGTTAGCGTATATCGATGTTCATCTGCAGTCAAAATAACAAAATTGCACATATACCACAGTAGAACCCATCGTGGTATCGTGAATTTGGGGGAACATTAATTTGTTTCCACAACAGTAATCCCGCTAACTTCAAGCTTATATAATATAGTACTGAACAATCAGCAAAAAGTCAATCGTTCGTGTTTAAACAGTAGGACGATACCGATGCAAGAAAAGAATTTAATTTTTAGAGACATGGTAAGTCATAGAAAGACACCTCTCGAATTCCTTTGTTTCTAATAGTATCTGCGGTAAAACCAACGGCAAAATGCTAATTATTATATTCAATACATTACCTTTAATTTCAATTTTATGGGGAGATATTTTCGAAATTTTCAGCGCGCATGCTTTGTGCACGTGTTACGTATATTTTAGGAATTGCCTTATATGACAAAACGCAAGGTACTAAAGTTCGTCCAAACAGAGATGTTCATCTTACGGTGATACATAATTCAACTGGCAAAGAGTAAGAAAGCCACTCATAGAGTCACAGGCTGAAACTTTGATAGACGTACTTTTATCTGACTTAATTCATTTTCACTGTGAAGAGAAAAGTACACAAATATCTTGGTATTCAGAAAATAGTATCACTAAAAGCAAAATTACTGGTTGGTATAATTTCCAAACATACGATATACGAGACCTTCCCAATCCGAAACAACCGTATCCCGTCAAAATTTCTACATTATTCCTCCGACTAACAAGTTTCTAGTAAATCTGGTGGTTCTTTAATTATCATTATGAGATATCCGAGAGCCAATAACCCCAATATTCTATCCGCCACGAATCTTGAATTCAGCGATGGTTTATATGTCAACGATGCTATTAGCCTTTATGGCTGCATTTTCAACCCATGTCCAGTAAATTCCAGATCAATATACGACAAAATGACGAGCCTGTTCATTATTGCATCATTCTGTCAACTTACTGTGACAACTGAAACGCAGACTATTTCAACCATCTCTGATATAAATATATCCATTGGTAACTGCAACCTCTATCGCAGTGACAGACTACAAAGACCTGGTAGAGATTGTATAATACATACCATTTCGAAACTGAGCTCTTTACTGCGTGAGGTCTGAAGACAGAATATAACACAAAACTCCTTGTAGGTTGTCCTGGAACTTACAACGTAATTATTCATCTCATCCTTTTGTGAGTATCGGCCCCCCCAACTTCTCATCAAGAAATGTTGGTTTACGGTGAGGTAATCTCAAATTAACATCCTGTTTATTTCACTTAAATTAATGCCAAACAATTTATTTATGCCAAACATTATTTATCATAACACGAATGACTCTGTAGGAGAAACTACACCATTAAGATGTCAGAAACCAGGAGTTTCTAAATTTTTCAACCCAGCCTTGATTTGAAGGCATCTCTAATGACATGCTGCCCGATCTCATGGATCTTGCTAGTCGTAATGGAAAAAATATACGTAACCCTTGAGATAATACAACACCGCCTGAACCGTTTTGGGGTTACTGCCAGTCCCAAGCCCAGATAAAGTAGGAGGGCCAAGCATGAAGTATGTGACCCATCCCGTAGAAGACAACTTTGCTAATGATGTTGGATGCTTATTGGTACAATTGATTATTCGCTCTGTTTGGTTTGGTTAATTTCCGTTCGTGACAGCAACCATATTGGGTGTTACTGGCCATTCCATGTGATTGATTCAGTAGAAATACCGCTAGAAATTCTTTGTAATTTACTGCTAATTTTATTTTGTTGGGCTTTTTTGTCATCCAGCTGGCTGCTGATATTTGTGTTTGTTGTACAAATACAAGTGTGTCACGACGATTAGGTTATTTCTACTGCCACCAAGGTTGCATGAAAAATTAAGTGGTAACGGTTCCCAGTGATCAGATCGTTCTATGTCACACGAGGGTTGGTGGCAACATAGTATTCTAACTAAAAGGATCTGTTCAACCGATAACAGTTGAGTTTATTTTGGCAAACGCTAGCCAGGATAAGCCATTCAAACTACTTAAACCCTGTCTCGGAGGTTGGAAGATTTTTATTTCGAAGAGACGGCTCATGGTAGAAGCCTGAATTTCATCAGAAATCACTAAGCTGATGCTTCTTCGAACAACAAGAGTAACAATTAACACGGAAGAATGGAATGTATGCACTATGTGGGAGACCAGGCGAGCCAGCCAAATTGCCGGAAAAACAAAAAGAATCAACCTGGAAATACTTGAAATAAGGGAAACTAATTAGCTACAAGCTGGATATCAAAGGCTGAACCCGGGAGAGGTATGGTTTCACTCCCGTTGTGAAGTAGAAAATAGCTCACACACATAAGCGTTGCAATTACGTTGTCCAGCGAAGCATGAAAAGCACTTATAGGAAGAGAATCTCATGGACGTGGAATCACTGAAGCATCCTTCACGACAAAGAAGGAAAGGATTACAATGAATAGCATCTGGTTCCATGCGCCCGTCAACGACAGCAACGAAGAAGATAAAAACTGGCTTTACGAAAGGCTGCAATCAATAGTAGAGGGATTCCTAGACAAGGGCCAGACCTTTTGATAGAAGATTTAAACGCCAAGATTTGACTAGATGATGCAGGATATGAGGCTGTCATGTGGTGACCTGAAATAGGTAAACGGAACAAAAACTGCGGGGAATTCGGAGACCATTATGTTTTTAGAAAGATTATTATCGGCAGCAACATATTTACCCACTAACGCACATATATAGCTACATAGATTTCATCAGGCCACACTACCAAAAACGAAATCGGTCATATCTGTATCAGTAAAAGGTTCAGAAGGATCATGGGAGATGTGTGGACAAACGGAAGGGCAGATATGGTTTCAGATCAATACCTAGTGGTGTCCAAGATGAAAATGAAGTTGATGAAGCACTAAACAGCTAGAGTAACAACATTACGTTAGTTTAATACGATCCTTCTTTGGAATACCAGCGAACTCATCAAATCCAAAATAGCTTTATGCAATAACTTGTAAGCCTCACATAACCTACTGGAAAAAGAAGCTACTATAATGAACAACTGCGAATGGATCTAAAAAGGCAATAACTTCAACATTTAATGTTTCGGGTCGCAAGCTTCCCAACTATTGAAAATGGATCACTGTTGATGCTCTGGATAGGATTCAGGAAAGGCAGGAAAAGGAGACAGTAATCAATAGCAGCCGAATAGGCAAGTGATAAGAAGAACCAAAGCGGAAAACCAGAAATGTGTAAAAAACCTAACAATCAAAGCGGGAAAAAAGCTGAAACTGAAGAAACCATGTGACATCTATGTGACAAAACGAAGAATCTAGCTGGAAAATACTGTAAGCTAAAACGATTAAACGTGAACAAAGGTAGTAGACCAGTCACTAAGACCTAAGAACGGTGAAACGGGTGAGTAGTACACGCCGAAGAACTAGAGTGGACCAGTCTTACTGAACTCACCAGTCATCGAAGCAGCACCTACAGACCTACCTATAAATGTCATCCCAACAATAGTCGGAGAAATTAGCATGGCCATTCAACGAGCCAACAGAGTCAATTCAGCAAAGCCAAGGAATATGCCAGTTGAGATACTGAAATCAAATATACTGTAAAGATACTCTTAATTCTCTTCAGAAGGATTCGGGAGGATGAACAAACACCAACTGGCTGGAAAGGAGGATACCTCGTCAAGATGCCAAAAAGAGAAGAATTTGACGAGTGCGAGAACATCTAAGGCGTCGCTCTAATTCCAGTTCCAAGAAAGGTCCTAAGCAGTGTTGCTGAACCATACAAAGGATTTAGCTGGCGCTGGGAGGACTGCGTAAGGATGGGGTGAATGCCGACCGAACCACGATACTATACATCATTGCTGAACAATCAAGTGGATAGAACTCATCATTTTACATCAACTTCCTTGACGAGAAGAAAGAATTTGACATTGTAGACAGGCCAACGATTTGGAGCCTTTGTTGATACTAAGGTGTAAATGAGATAGTAGCTAATATCATATGGACTTCTTACGACGGACTACACTGCAAAATCGCGCATGGATGACAGCTCATAGATTCAGTCCAAGTGAAGACTGGTGTGGGGTAAGGCTGTTTATTGTCGACTTTTCTTTCTCTTCTGATGGCTGGTTGGGTTATGAAGACACCACCATCGTGGGGAAGTATTGAATAAACTGGGCAGCTTGGATGCAGCTAGATGACTTTGCAGACGATCTAGCTCCTTCTTTTCACACTCAAAAATAAGTGCGATTAAAAACAGCCGGTTAAAAAGAGCCTCTTAAGCTACCAGTATACCCCCCAACATACACAAGAGGAAAAGCAGGTACCTCAAACACCACACAGTGAGCACCAAAAAATTCACACAGATAAACTCTAGGGAATATAGAGACTTTTACATACTTGTGCTGCATCATTGATAATCAAAGGGGAAACTGATGCAGATTCGAGTGCACGGGTTAGCAAGGCAAGAGTAGCATTTCAACAACTGCAGAACATCTGGAATGCAAGACAATTGTCAACCGAAATTAAAGTCAGAACTGTTAATACAAACGTCAAGATACTTCTATTGTAAGGAGCTGAAACTTAAAGAACTATGTTAACCGTCATCCAAAAGTTGCAGGCATTTGTAAACAGTTGTCTACCCAACATACATCGAATTAGTTGATCACACACTATTGGAGATAATCTACTGTGATGAAAAGCAAACGAGAACGTGGCTTGGGAAGGAATTAAAATAACACGCTTGAGGTGGATACGACACACATTATGGAAACCACCAAACTAAATCATAAATAAGCCTTAACCTACAATCCTCAAGGCCAAAAGAAAAAAGGAAAATCAAAGGACGCATTTAGTCAAGAACTGACAGTGGATGTGAAAAGAGAGAATAACCCTCAGAAAGAACTGGAACGGAGATTTGAGAACAGAATTGGTCGAAGAATGTTGGTAACTTTACGTTAGTTGAGTAGTTTCTCTACTCTTTTAAAAATGCTATAGGAATTAGGTTACTGGTGAAACGAAAATTTGCCGACGAGCTTGCAAAACTACCAATGACTTTGAGATGCCTTTTAACCAATGAGAATGCACTGGTAAACAAAATCATTAATCATTATGAAATTGTAAAGGAAATTTACACATGATACACTGGTTTTGCATGATTTATGAACTTTTGGAGGTTGGGGACGGGTTCATTGGGTTTAAATTCAAAATATGAACGATATAGATACTCGTTCATTTGGCTCCAAATCACGTTATTTCTAGAATCTTTATAAAGTCTAAGAAACTTCTTCAAACGTGACCAGTAAACTTCGATGTTTGGTATGTGAACGCCAGTATTTGGGTCCACAAAATATCTTTCGTGGATTACGACATGGTGAACATCTCCAAGTCTACGAAGAGGCCAATAAGCTCTCCAGTCGACAGTATAAATAGTGGATCCTGGTTGAACGTACATCTGGATTATTAGTACCAGAATCCTTGTAGTTCGATCTAGGACATACTGGAAATGTCCCTTCCCTAAAATTCTGTCGTAACTACCCAGAACCTACCAGTAGGATTAAAGCGATTAAAACCTATCCATTTGGTTATTAGAGATATACCTCTATTATATTTTCTCTTCCTAATAGCTGCTTCATATATTTCAACAATTTTTCCTACGTCTCCTAGAAACAGATTTAAACGTAACATCATTTCTGAGCATGTATCTCTACAGTACTGATATCATTGCACTGTTGATACTTCGCTTAGATTTATAAGGGACAATGCCAACGAAACAGGCAACTGCATCACCCATAATACAACTAACATGCAGGTTTTACCTCAGTGTAAGTCTAGACTTGATAAAAAACTGCCTGTTCTTATTGATTTCTTTCGCCAGCAACCATTAAAACGAAAGATTACTCCATCTCGATTATTTGTGGATTGTACGTGAGCCATATTAAGCCTACAATCACAAATAAACTCTCTACGAAGCAATCCGACAGCTAGCAGATTGGAAATAATGACGTCTTCATTGAAGTTCTAATAAGCCGATCTACAGTATGTATTTTGAACTTAAATGAGCTCGCGACCTTGAAACAAGTACCTGGATTCTCATTGGTCTTCTCAAGTTCGTCGGCAAAGTTTAGTATCATCAGGCAATTAGTTAGGCCTATGGTAGAAATCATATTCCCATAAATACTACCTACATTAACACAAAGTCCAAACACAGCTTTACGTATTATTTAAGTACAGGTCACAGAAATAACCTGGAGTTCACTGGATATACGTTTTTACTTATGCCCCTATTCAGGAAACGAGTAAGTTCTGATTTAAAATTTTTTAAAGTAGGGAAGCCAATCTTGAAGTATACAAGGTATGTGTATTCCCTACCTTATATTGTTGTTTGCTTGTCTCCATAAGTATGAACTACAAAGTCAACTTGGGAGTTGACAAACCTAATGGGACGTGTAGCGGTCGATAATTCCTTAAATAAATAGTTATGTAGACTCTCGTCACTGATTCCGATCATGCTTGCTTTAGTGGAAACGGCTAGGTAAGGGCACTCGGTTAAGCATCACCACCAGATCAGGAAGCGATACTACATGTAAGCAGCCTGTTTTCTAGCTAGCTTACATATAAACTGCTATCCTGTTAACGCTCTACTCCATCAAATATACCTTCTTCCCCATCCATCACTGCCTTTTGGTTTGTTCCTACTAGCGCATGTGGGTTTAACCGCTAGAAGCTACTGTCGTTATACGACAATCGTAACTTAGTCATTGTTATGTTGGGCGATTAAAAAAAAGTGACGAACTTTTAGAACTGTATTTTGGAGGACTATTTCAATTATTTTGGTTGTGAGTAGTGTGAACATTTCATTTCTGTCATCGTTGCTCTCCTCTTTCCCAATCCTCCAGCTTAGTATATTTACTCTTAGTATATTGTTTCTTACTACGAACTGCAGTTAATTGGTTGTGTACAAGTTGTCCCAATTCACTACTACTACCTCCTTAACTCTGTATTAATGTTAGATTCCTGATTGGTTTGCTGTGCGGTCTAGTTTTATGTATATATAAAGGAATATGTGGGATATAATTCTGATTCTGTCTGGTTGATCTATCGTCTTGTTCTTCTATCTCCAGCTTGGGACTGATTGGGCATTGAGCAGATGCGCATTTATCAACCAGGCACACCAAATCGGCGTTTTGCTCAACCAAATTATTTTGACATCATAACAGTCATATACATGGTGCAAATCAGGCTTTTATTCAGGGATTAGTTGGATGTGACTTTAATGTAGGTTACGCGTTGATATGTAGCTTGCTTTCACCAGAGCTTCCCTCTCCATAGACACCACCTAAAAATCAACTTGAACTTTGCATGAAATGATTTACTGTCTCTCCTGTTAAAACTCTGTTTTATGGAAGATTGTGCTCTAACGGTACTTAAGAAACGTTACTCAGAAATGTCTTACTTAGAAACACACTAATTGCGGCGCAACATTTTTATCGTGTTCTACAACCTTCTATGGACTGGGTTACAGCCTCCTATTTGATCCTTTCAAAATATGCCAAGGTCCGAAAACTCAATTTATCTATTTCTCAACTCCAACAGGCTACAACGGATTTCCCATTCCTATCTGATAATCCTGATCCATCAAACTATAGACCGCCTCAATTCTAGTATACACACTCATAACTCTAGCCCTACGCTTGCGTGTTATTAGCAACTTCAGTAGTAATCCTTGCCTCATTAACTCAAACATTTTACACACCGTCGTCTTCTCGGTCGACACCATTGATAACTGGCCTCCTTATTTTTAAATCCGTTAGTATTATTCCAGTCATACTAGCTTCTTTTTGCCTCAAGTCAACAGACCCCCATGTTACCTACATCTTCAACAAGGAGACAGATCAGTAATGCAGAACGAAATTTATGCAAACAAAGACAGTCGATTACTGTGTGCTAGTCTGTTTACTGTATTTAATATATTCTTGAGAATCTTCCATTGCCTAATATACTTCACAAAAACTGATTCATTGGCGTTACGTCTTAATAACATCTTATCAACTGCTTTTCCTATCTAACTTTACCGTATTGATATGAATCATTATCTCTACTCCATCAATTTACCTGTTAACGCTAAATAATCTTCATGGTCATCAAAAGTCTAGTTACTCAGTTTAGTTGTCTAATCTGCATATGCTACAGTACGTGTAAACAAAGAGTTAACTTCAAAAGAGCAGGCGACGTATAACCTTGAGTTAAATTAGTTATCTACTCACATTAACCAACCAGAGGCTATAACACAAAAGAAATGAGGGTGATGTTGCTGACCACCCTATGTGATTAAAGGGGCAACGACTTCAATTCACCGATATTTGAGTGACGTTACATTTTATGCTTGTCCGTAATTTGGTTATCAGCAAAGCACCAAACAGAGTATACTAATCATGTTCTACTTCACTGGCGTCTGTATGACTCCTGTGTACAACCCCAATTTGGTTATGTATCCCTGAAAAAGCTACTTAATACGTTCATATTCGGACTCTTATACTCACTGACCACAGTTGTAAGAAAAAAACATCAAAATACCTACCAAAAAAGCGATTTGTTCATCAAACCAACAATATTTCTTAAGGTTACAATTTTGACTATAACATTGTTTACTTGCCTTGCCATCACATCAATAGTTTCGGTCTATCCCACCTTGCTATACTCCTATGTAAAGAATATTCTGGATGCAATCTCTGTTTGTTAGTTATCATTCCGCTGTAGGATCCACCGACTAGACATACGATCAACAAAATTATGGAAGACAGAGGTGAATGCGAAAAACGGTATACTGAATTGCAGATCAAACTGTAGATAAAATGAATTACGTAGAGACTGGCTATCTAGTGAAGTGGCTGCTTTCCAAGCCATGAAGTATGATTGTCAGGTGTTGATGTATGACGGAGCGCCTTCAGCATGTAGTGTCAACTAAAACAAGCATAGCATCAGTGACGAACACCCAAACAACTATTCCTTTTCCGAGTGGTGGGGGGTATTTAATGCTGTAACAATAACATATAGAATGTCTTCTAAATATGACGAACATTTAGAAAGTGACAATAAAATTATTTAGGTTTTTAAGAGGCACCGCATAGAAGTCGACCGAATTAATGCTCATCAAAGGGATAAATAACAGAGAACGAGGTGAATAAGACCTAAAATACAGACTGCTTTAATTGCTTAAAATGTCACGTCAGACAGGACAAATTTCTGTGGTAACTTTCAGCGTCCAGTTCAGGTGAATCTAGACAGTCAGGTGACTCATGTGTACTTTTATTATCGATGTTTTCATGTGTTACTATGTATTGTAATGCATGTACTCCACCTCTCAGTGTTTACGAAGCGAAGAATAGGGGCAGAACGAAGAAGAGGCTTTAACAGACAACAACGAGTGATATGCAGAATCAGACTGTCGATCAATACTATAACAGAAAGCAGTAAGTTTAAGGATCAATGAAGGAGACAACTCAGTGAAGTTTATACAGAATCGATGTTTCATTTGATAAATGTTAGAGGAAATGGGACGAACAGCAGAGGGGTAGGATAATACAAGGAAGCAAACGGTATGAATGATATAGTAAAACAACACTGATGATAAGTGTGATAAAAACGTATTACTGAAAGTCTAATGCAAGAATAATATTAGTAAGCTTTTAGCCAAAATGAACATCTCTGAGTGATCTTATACAAGGGTCTAGATATCTCAATGCACGCACAATAATAGTCACAGGTCCGAAATCAGAAGGCGAAAAGTTGAACAGGTTCTCACCAGTTAGCGTTGATCAATACACGTTATTAAAATGGCGATTTTGTTGACCTCTATCTATAACGAGTATGAATTTACTTTATTTAAGTTGGATTGTTACTGGTAAATAGAATTCAAGATCTGCGTTTTGTTTTATTTAGGACTCGTCGGCTGGGTGTACCTGCATCCCAATATTGATGTTCATAGTAGGATTCGAACTCACTCCGTTTCGTGCCAAAGGCCACAGCGTCTACCATTAGGCTACTGAGTCCAGACAGTCACACATGTGCAACGAGCGCATATGTAATTAGAATAGACTGGTATCTTCCCGTTGATTTGTCATCGACTGAAGTTGGTCAGTTTCTTTTGCGGTATTTGCCAAACAAACATCAACACTGGGATGCAGGAACATCCACCCGACGAGTCCCCAATGGGGCGAAACGCGTGTCCTGGATCCCGCTTCCCAGTCACAAACCAACTTAAATAATACTCGTGATTAGCAACTATATCGAGGCTATCCACTCAGGATCACATGTAACAAAGGCTGACCAGCCTCAGTCCATAACAAATCAACGGAAAGATACAAGTTCATCCTAATTATGAATTTACGTTATAGGAAACTAAGGCATAGAAAACAGAAACTGAATATTCAACAATGGAGAATCAGACATAGCTTAGGAACTACATAATGAGATATAATAAGGGTTAATAGGTGTGATGTACGCGTAGTACCTATAGAGAATACACCGATGCAAACAGTCTAAATTAAATGTGGAAATGCATATGCTAACAGTTATTATTAACACACTGATGTGATTAAAAGTTTACAGTAAAATAGTTTGCCTGGATTGGCTGAAATTTGTAACCAGAAAGCTGAATTCCGAAGATTTAATCACGTCTAGTAATTCACAAGTATGATATCCAGAGAAGTTTTTGACTACGTGAGTTATGACCATAAAGATAAATTTAGGATCAGCAGTAATAAATTAGAATAGTCCCGTTGTGCACACTATAACAGGAAACAATAATTAGTTCCAGTCTGATGCCTTGAACTCTGTTGAGAACGAGGGATGTGGCGGTCAAGTATATTTAGTGAACAACCACAGATTCAGCAGCAAACAAACAACCCGACAGAAAAGGGCAAAGTTACAGAGGTATTATTTCTACGTTTCAACAGATATTGCTAAAAATATGTATCCGGAAGCATGACAGTTACAATTTAGTACCTACGCAACGTTCACAACATTTTGCGGGAATAAATGTTTTTTAGCCTATTCCACATAGGTTAACAGAAAGCTTTCAACCGAAAGAATATAAAGTTCACGTAACTGGGTGCTTATTAGTTTCACAAATAAATTATTAAAAATATTTTCCTAAAAGTATGGCATTCTGAGTTAGTTCTCTTAATGCCTTTCTTTGAAAACTTAAAAACAGGTCAAACGGGAATGTGTTCAAATTAGATGTCCTAAAAATCGCACGATAGTGTCAATACAGTCAGTCCAATTCAAGGGTAACAGAATTATTTCACAGTCACTTCATTTACTCGCCTCCTGATATGTCGTGGCTGTTCGACTAACAGAGATAATGGTTGACCAAATTATTCATGATAAATTAATCAACACAGTGACTACGGCAACATGATCGAAGGGTTAATGTCATTAGGTTCTCCATGATCCTGTCAGTCGCGCGCCATATGGAAGAACATAAGGTAACTAGGCCAAACAGTTAAAGTCCCTTTATATTTCAACAATTCGATTATATATATAAGCCTGATAGCATAGCTGACTAACTGGGAAAAGGACATTACAAAACAAGGACAATAATGATATGCTAGTAGGTGGGGAATAGGTACCTAGTTATTGATTGAGAAATGATCTAACAACAGTTGGTGGACATAAAGGCACGCAGGGCAGGGAGAACATAATAATAACAGAGACGAAAAGCCAATTTTTATACAACCAAAGCAAATGAAATAGTCTTCCGGACAACTATTCCGTTATTTAGTCGTTATTCTCAATTCCCCCAGCCCCACTCTGCCGCTTCTGTAAGAAATTTATGCAAATAATGTGAGGAAAGAAGATAGAAAGGCTAGCATAGATCCACACAAACCACAAAACGCAACATCACCAAAATCAACCTCCTTAAGTGTTGCTAACTACAATTAATATTATGGCTATAGATAAGATATGTATGACTTATTTAGGCTACGTTCTCGATTAACCGTTCAGAACATGAATCGTTATTGCTTTTTATACTTGATTATGATCGAACTCGGCTTTATGATAGTATAATTCAAAATTGTTTGTAAATCACTATATATGACATCGATTCAGACACATACACAATTCATAAATAAATAAATAAATAGCTTTTATTCTCAAATATCATTGTGTATACGTGAGCATTCCAGTTTACAGGCATGATCAGAATGATATGAGTTTAAATACATACAAATATTTCGACGTAGTGTTACTGTCAAGACTCTTATAAAATATAAAGGTATGAATTGAGAGCCAAACCAACTACAACAAAGACTACAGTGCTAGAGCACCAATTATATATGTTGTAGCATGGTGCATATATGACAAAGAACCGCGCGCTCCTTGACCAATGCATTACAATTCCGAAAAACGACAGAGGGTTAGCCGAATGGGTCACTGAGCATGTTCAGACGCGGGATAGAACCAAGAGTACTTGGAACTTGAATGTTGAGGAAAAGGCAATAGTACTGTGTCAGTAAGTTCCATGCTTGTCTTGTACATAATCTTCTGCAACTAGAAGAAAGACAAAAGCCCAGTAAACCAAAATATTGGGCTTTTCGTATATAAACGCTGGGCCACCCACATCGACGTTGGACCAAACGAACGAAACATTGGGCCAGCTACCTGAACGTGAAATTTGAGGTTGGGTGTTGTGCAAATATGCGCTGAATTTTTGTGGTTAAAATGACTCAGTGAAAGCTCGAGTACGGGGACATCACATAGGTATATACCTAGTCAACTAATGTCAATCAATTGTCTTCCTAGAACACGCATCTTGATTTTAGAACATTATTATGTATCATTTTAGCCTCACATCAGGGTTGCCTGGGCATGTGTATGCGAAATTTCTCCTTGAGATCATGTGATTTTAGCTAATCAAAGTTAATTGCATGCGTTTACCCCATAAAATGGAGCTGATAAAGCCAGAACCAATCAAGTTACCAGACAATCAGTTAGTTGAATACAAAGGATGGGATGTGTGATCAAATTTCAGAGTGGCACAATGGCCACGAGTTTGAGAGTGCGATACTGGATGAATAAAAAAAATTAGCACACGTTCAGATTCCCTAATATTTCGCCAGTGGAGTAAAAAGCAATAGTTTGTGTGATCCTTTTTCATGAGATTTCAGAAGAGATAAAATTAATAACATGCCGTACAAATAAGGAAAGTAAATCTGTTTTCCGAATGGTTTGAGGCAAAAGGTTCCAGATTCTGGAGAACTTATATGCAAAATAATTCATATAAGGAGCAGGTCTAGAATGTGACACTTTTATTTTCGAAACTGAATTGAGTAGTTTATAACGAGAAGGTTCCTCTAGCTAAATTGTATTAGACGATGAAAACGCTAATTTGTTCAACATTTTGTAAAAGAAGGTTTGGTTTAATTTTAGTTGTCGCCTCCATAGGGTATCTAGTCCTAACTTAGAGCATCTAGTTTTACAGTTTAGAGTGCGGTCAGCTTCAAGAGTACGAAGAGCAAAACAACCTTGTGCAGACTCCAGTCTAAATTTATCTTTAAAGAAAACATTACTGAGAATAAAGGTGCAGTATTCTAGTAAAGGTCTGACACAAACTTTATATAGCAGAATGTGGGAATCATCGCTACAAAAGTTACGTAGTATACAACATAGTAGTCAATGTGATTTAGATGTCTGCATAATAACCTGTTCTGTAAAAGACAGATTATAAGAGTCCTAAGTGAACTACTTACTTAAGCCTAGACAACTTACTGCCATTTATGGACAGATCAAAATTGAGGCACTTATCCACAAAACATATCCAACCATACTTAGAAGCATTAAGATCTAACTTCCATTTTAAGCACCAAACTATGATCTCGTTGAGTTCAGCTTTAATTGCACTGAATGTGTGTGCAAATTCGTGAGGGGGAAATGAGTACACTATTTTGAGATCATCTGCGTATAAAAAGGGTCTATCCATGCTTAAGCATTAGCATATATCGTTTATGTAAGCTATACAGAGCAGTTGGCCTAAGACACTTGCTTGTATAACGCCACTTGTGACTAGTTCGGCCTTCGAAAGGGTGAAATTAATTTTAACAATTTGATGTCTATTACTGAGGAAAGAGTTTAACCATGCAAGTAATGGATTCCTAATCCCATAAGAGGAGAGTTTGCTTACAAGAAGCTTGTGGTTAACCATATCAAAGGCTTTACATATGTCTAAGTACAATACTAATACCAAGTGCCCAAGGCTTCGTTTGGTGAAAACTAGATTAAAGAATTCAAAGTGACAAGTCATACAGGACATAGTTTTGAGGAAACCATGTTGGGAATTAAAGATGAGTTCTTCGGAGAGCAAATGATCAGACATTTGATCGCATACTATTTTTTCCATTATTCTAGAGATAACCGGGGTGATATTTATAGGCCTATAGTTATGCAGGTTTGTCCTGTCACCTGATTTAAACCAAGGGCATATGTATGAGGTTTTCCATCGATTAGGGTAAGATCCTGTTGTTAATGAAAGGTCAAACAGTTTCAATAGGATTAGTGGTAAATTAGGTCCTCCGAGTTTGAAGTAAATGGATGCTATGCCATCCACTCCATAGCTACTTGACGTCCTAAGTGAGTTTATAGATTTACAAATATTGTCGTAAGTGAAGGTAACGGATTCCATATGGTTTGTAGCTGAGTTGATAATGTCTACTTCATTGTCATCCTGGGGAGCATTGAACAAACAACACAAATTAGCTAAAGAAATGAGAAGGCTTCACAATAAGACAGCTACCTTGAATTTGTAAATGGCCCAAGCAACAAACGTGAATTGTAACTATGTTTATAAGAAAGAGAAAAGTAACATGCCTATAGATTTAATTGACATTATATTTTTAACCTTAATTCGAAGTCGTACTGTTGCAGGACTGATATTAGCATATGATGAGTGCGAAAGAACTAATTAAAGAAAACACTTTCCCCAAATCAGTATACATTTAACTGAAACCTAGATATCATGTTGAATTTTCAGTAAGACTAATAAATCCAAATACTATATCAGTCAAATTAGTTACTAGTATTACCTTCAATGTGTTGACCGGTGTTAGACATTCTGAGCTATCAAAGAGCTCTCTCATTATGATGGACTTTATCTTCAGTCAATTACAGATTTCGAAAGCTTAATATTCTTTTTATAACGCCTTCTGTACAATTATGGGGCATACTTTATCTAGATTAAATCAGACTATATTAATTAATGGTATTTAAATAATTGGATTTCCCTACAAAGGGTAAGTCGTGAAGAATTATTGTGCACTGAGAAATAACTTTATTATTTATGAAACATTATTTTTAATTATTCCCATTACTTTCTATTCCCCACCGTTCTGCTACCTTGATGTAGTGGTCGGGTCTATCGTGATGACTCAGTCGGGCTATACTGGCTGGAACAATCGTTCCTCAAGGTCCTACCATGCTGGGCAGGTCTGTTGAAGAGTGGTGAGACAAAAAGCAGCAAATATAAGGTCCGGAGTCGTACTGGAGGCTGTACAGAGGTGTGACGGCAGTAAGGCGTTTTGCTCAGACAACCAGCATAACAGTGGTGCTGCCTTCCCGCCAAGGAAGGGTAGGGTTAGAAAAGGTTGACCCTAAAAATGTACATCTCACCTTAGCCCTGGATTTCCGTCACCTGCAGTGAGGCTCCACCAAGTACGGAGCTGCAACGACGAAAATTTCTCTCAAAAAGGCCGTATGTGACCAGCCTCAAGCAGTTGTTCTTTGGGCACTGCGGTCACGCTCCCAGGTCTATAATACCAACTCTAACCCAATTTGCTTTACAGGTACATCAAGAAGAACTCTTCCATAGCGTGGGCAACTGGGAAGAGATAACCGCCCTCATACCTCTAACAACACACAAGATCACCGTCATTTTAATCAAACGCATTCTTCTATTCCTAATATTTATCCTACCCCTACCTTTAAGCCTAAATCCCTGTCTTCAACTTCCTCCTGTGTCATCAGAGCCAACGATTCTAGCGCACGAAATAAAGTCCTGTGTCTACTGAGACCATGCTCCAGACTTCAAATCGGTGCATTCAATGTACAAACCCTGTGTCAAATAGGGCAGCATGTCTCACTAGCTAAGACGTTAAAATCCCTCGCCATTGATGTACATTGTGTCTCCGAAACACACATACAGGATCCTAGCGTGGTCATTCAATTAACCTCACCTAACCAGTATGAAGAACCTACGCGATACACTCCGTTTTTCTGGCGACTCGATAGCAACTTCTCGTGGGCTAGCCGGTGTAGGTAATGCGTTGAGTAGGAGAGAAGAACAGGCACTTCTTGAATGGATTCCTATCGACAGCCACCTATGTGCGGTCCGACTTAATGGTTCAGTAAGAACTCGGGAAGATAGGGATATACGCCGTTGTCTTTTCGTTGTTTCTGCCTACGCTCCCACTGACTGCAGCTCGATGATGTGAAGGATAAATTTTACAGAAAACTTTCTGGACTTCTTCATAGAGCTAAACACTCAGGTTTTATACTCATGACTGCTAATTTTAACGCCCAAAAAGGTAGCTTGAATCAGTCTGAAAGACATTTAGGTGGGTGTTTCAGTGTTTCAGCTTAGAGAACAGAAAACGGCGACCGTCATCTAAAACAATACTCAGGATCGCTTATTTCTAGCAAACACGAACTTTAAGCATAAGGAGCGACATCGTTAATAAAAGAAATTGGGTTAAAAAATCAAGCGTTAGTAAGACAATCTCCGCTCTCAGTCTAGACGTTTAGAAAAATGGACTGAACACCTCAAGGAGCAGTTCAGTTGGCCTTCAGCCACTCTAGAGATTCCCACTATTTTAAGGCATTCTGAATGGAAAGTCGACTTATGTCCCCCGACTCTTGTTGAAGTAAAAGCTATAGCTAATCTGAAGCGAGGTAGAGTAGCGGGTCCAGATGAATTATCTCCAGAGGTCTTTATGGATAGTGGCCCCACTTTGATGATTAGGCTGACTGATATTTTGAGTAAAATACATAGATCTTGTTAAGGCTGCTTACTCAAACATCATTAGTTGTGTCAGAGCTTATGGTGAACTGTCATCTGAACTTGTAATCTCAAGTGGTGTCTGTCAAGACTGCCTACTGTCTCCATTTTTATTTAATTTCATAGTCGATTTATTGTTGGAAATTACACTCATCGTCTGACTTTTCAGTAAATGGCCACCTACTAGGAGATCCACTTATTTACTAAGAATATGCTGATGACATAGTCTTGTTTGGCGAAGACGCTGATAAGATACAGAAACGTTTAATAGCAATAAGTATCAATGCAACCATGATCGGAATGCATTTCTTCCTCTCTTAATGCAAACTATTGCTCCAAGATTGGTTTTCATCAACACCTGAGCTAAAGATAGAGATAGAAGTAGT
>CM068305.1:27818999-27912283 GCA_034768735.1 Schistosoma mekongi
GGGGTGGGGATTAGTTTTAAGCATTTAAACACTGCTATCTATATTCACCTCATCATTAAACAGTTTAACCAGTGACCATGGCTACAGACCAAATATCTTACTCTAAACATTTGTATTATTTACAAACTGTAGTTGGCACAGTCTAACTGTACTGATTGACCAAAAAATACTGTATCTCCAATTTTTAGACTAGGTGGCTGAGATTGTTACAATATTGTTAACTACAGCGAAATTTGCAGAAAATCATTGAGCTTTATGTGTTACGTTGATTTTAGTTTTCATCTACTTATCATTTGGATAAATAGTTGTCACATTCTAATTTTTGAATAGCATTGACCTCATCTGTTTCCATTAGTCAGTTTTATGACCATCACGTTAATTGAAATGTCTTTACTATTGTTTGCATTCAACACAAATACTTTGTGTCTCTGTAAGAGGGGGTTACTATTCCAAAGACCTTTCAACGAATACTTCTTAACCTTAGTATGTTAAATTCTAACACAACGGTGTGTAAGCAAATCGGTTTTTGAAAATAATCGCATTAAATATCATGCAGTAGTTGCTACTGGACTTTATAATTCAATGGGTTTCCTTCCCCATAACATGTCATATCTTCGTTGTACTTTTAATAGGCAAAAATCAAACTTGCATGGCTTTTTTGGTCTTTGTTAAGTAACCTTTTATTCCTATCTATTTAAAGACTTAATCATCGTGTATTTTAATAACCTTGATACACAACTTTGACATGTCCTAATCGCATTACTTACCCTCGACATGATATTATCCAATACAACATGATATTTATGGGTTTATAAATGTATAGCATAATCAAGAATTTATCGAAAGCACTTGCTTTCCCCAACATTCATTAAAGGAAAAGCTGTTTGGCAACAAGGAATCTATCACACTAATAAATTAGGGAAATTTGATTTTGAGTTAGCGTGGATTGCTGTAAGATAAGAATGCTTTGTTTTATTGTATTCATCATAGATGGATATTTTTTGGGTATCAATGAAAACCAGGGATCACTGAATAGCTGTTTTGTTCCAGTATAGGGTTTTTTGATCGCATGCACTTTTGATCCCATCTTGGAATTGAACCCGAGGGTCTTCAGGTTGATAAACACCTAACCCTCCACATTACTGGGGCGGCGTCCAGTGGTTCAATCTATGCTTTTAACATACATACGCAAATAATTGTGCAATGTGAAGGTTGACATGTTCAGGGAATAATCTGGACCTTTACACAGTGCCTTTTGCTGTGTATTATTCTTCAATGTCAGCAGCCGTTATATTTTCACTCACAGGTCTTATGGAAACGTTGAAGACTATTTCTCTCATAGGTCGACACTAATGTGTTACCCCGGTTTTAGTATACTTCATTAGTGTTCGCTTATGGTCTTTCGATAAATTGAAGCCAGTGATGTTAGCTCTTGAGGCAAGTAAGACATACTAGATCTAGGAGTCGGAACCCAATAGTTTAAATCCTCATTTTCATTCAACGTGTTATACACTGCGATCCTTATGTATTTTCATTGATATGTAACTTGTTTTCCTGTATATAGTTTGATGACAGTTTAAGTGATGATACGCCTACCAACTACAAAATTGGTAGTGGATTTGGCTTTTTCGAGAACACGGTGGCTAGTGGACTTTCAAACCCTCATCAGCTCTTTTCCGAGGTAATCTTTCCCGAATCGCAATAACATAATTAGGTAATATATTTTTCAGCCTAAACATTCAAGGAAGATTCCTGCAGACAGGAAAACTATTGAAAATTTTAATTTAATGTTGCTTGACCTTGTTCACTGATAAATATTAGCTGGTTCATAATGTCTACATGATTCTTCTGAAAAAAATAATAAGTTAAATACTTAACCTGTCAGTGATTTCAGCAGTGAATATATTTAGACAAAGCCTGTTTTAGTTGAGTAAGTTATTTTAGTTAACCTACGAGTTATATTCTGAAGGTTATATTTCGTTTCACAATTTTATCACCTAGTTGAAAACCATTTTGCTAAAAATAATCGAGATGTGGTCTCGATTTTTTAGCAAACGCTGAGTCGAGACTCGAACAGTAGACTTTCGTAAATAAGGAAGAGGTATGATAGTGTTCATAGCGATCACAGTTATTTAAGTGAATCGAATATCAACCATACTGTAAAACAGGTTACTCGACATCTGCCTTAAAGTAATCTTCTGATACTATGAAAATATATGCTAACACGGTTAACATTCAGATTTAATTACACTAGTGTGTTGCACTCAGTGCCTCTAGTATTTCAGTTGAATTGTGCTTTCAAAACGCAGAGAGCTAGTTTTGTCCCTTAACAATATGTTAGATAAAATATCAGCAAGCGGTTATCCTGGGTTACTTTTTGTCCTAGTTATATGCAATCGATAAAATTTGCCGGCAGTACTTTATTTGGAATTTTCTATATTCACTTTGTGTAATGGAAATGTCAGAGATAGCTGTTCAATGACTGAAAACATGATAATCTAAGTCAAATGATAATAGAACTATGGTGTTCGAGAAAAGACACTTTCGCATCATTAGGCTCAAATTTATTCTAGGAAGAATTCCAACACATCTTATACCTAACAAAATGACTACATACATTTTCATAGTACAAAATTCTAATTACCTTGCATTATTGTATTACTTATTTAAGGGCTTAATGTGCTACGAAGAAAGAGTGCATTTTTAATAATCATCATTTTCTGCCATGGTTGAAAGTTACGATAAAGTAACTGCATTCACTATTTATGCATCTAGTGGATATTGAGAAAGGGACTACAGTGTGAATAATACCCTGATTGGTTAGTGAACTTAAACTAAAAGATATAGATGAAATTATTTACTGGGTTTGTTTCAGAAGATTTTCATGATCTGTCGTTGAAAACTGTCACCTGAAAATCAGATTTTTAAATGAGTTAATAAAAATTTCGAAGAGTACTTTTGTTGTGAATAAAAAATTGCTGTAAACTCCTTTGTTTGGCTACCTAACCGTAAATACCACTTTTGCACAACAATACAGTTGTTAGATATACATCAGGTAGATGCATCTACAACCATCAAGACTATTTGTGTAGTTACGATAATGCTGATGAATAACAATATAGGTAGTTTTAGATAATTTTTCTCAAATTAAGATTTCGACAGCTTTAGGCTACAAGTTTCGCTTTTAATAAAATGCGGCAGGTGTAAATGTATGTTGATTCTAAGCATGAAGATATGTTTATTCAGTTCATCTTATTTTGAAATTGGTCCATGTAGTTACCCTAAAAAACCAAATCAGTTTTGGAATAGACTTGTTTCTTCCCGTTGATATGTAATGGACTGAAACTGGTCAGCCTCTGTTGCTATATGTGCTTCCTGAGCTGATTGCCTCGAAATAGCGATATTACACAAGTATTGTTTAAGTTGGATTGTGACTGGCAAGCATAATCCAACTTAAACAAATCAGCTTTAGTTTCATTGTAAGTATTCATTATTTAAATTGGAAATAGGTATTGTTAATTAACCATTAGTTTAATTGGCTACAGAAGACTTGCAAGATATTTTAGGGAAAATACATATGTTGGCTTTAAATCTTGAAATCACAGCAGAAACTTTCCATCCCACTACGAAAAAACAATTTAATTGCCATTCCAACTATAATATTTATTGCAATTCGAACCCCTGTGATGAATTTGATTTATATTCAAATCAATTAAGCACTGAAATATAATACACACAGAACAAACCAAAGAATTATGGCTTCATGAAGAAATTGAAGCATATTGATCCAATCAATTCTAGTTATTTATTGAGTGAATCAAGAAAAAATCTCGTATTTGAGAAAATCAAGTTTGCGGTCTACTTCAAACTCCAGCAGACAAATGAGTGGTAGTAGTAGCAGCAGGAGAACTAAATGCTTTCCTTGTGAAAAATCTACTTCAGCTAGAAGGTTTATTCATAAATCTTTCCCAACTTATTGATTTGACCTATTGGTAATTATTTTCAAGTAACTCTTTTCATTTGAACAAAATAAAAATAAAAACAACTACAAAAGTAAACAAATTCATTCTATTTCTTGGCTTTCTTCAGCTTCAAAGTCTAAAGTTACAAATTTATCAATCAATGCCTGTTACCCCAAGTGGAGCATAGACTGCCCACCTGCGTTCTCCAACCAACTCTGTCCTGGGCTTTCCTTTCTAGCTCTTCCCAAGTGCTCTTCATTCTCTTCATGTCTGTTTCCAATTCCCGACGCAATGTGTTCTTGGGTCTTCCTCTGTTTCTGTAGCCTTTAGGATTCCAAGTCAGTGCTTGTCTTGTGACACAGTTTGATGGTTTCCTCAGTGTGTGTCCAATCCATCTTCAGCGTCTTTTCCTAATTTCTTCCTCAACTGGAAGTTGATTAGTTCTCTGCCACATAAGGTTGTTGTTGTTGATGGTATCTGGCCAACGAATCCGAAGAATCCTACGCAGACAGTTGTTTATAAATACTTGTATCTTCTGAAGGATACTTTTCGTAGTTCTCCAAGTTTCGGCTCCATACAACAGAACAGTCTTTACATTTGCATTGAAAATTTTGACTTTAATGTTGACTGAAAGTTGGTTTGAGTTCTAGATGTTTTTCAGTTGTAGAAATGCTGCCCTAGCCTTACCAATTCGCGCCTCCACATCCGAGTCAGACTCTCCTTGTTTGTCGATTATGCTGCCCAAATATGTAAAGGTCTCAATGTCTTTCAGAATTTCTCCGTCAAGTGTAACTGGGTTAGTGTTTGTTGTTTCGTATCGGAGGATCTTTCTTTTCCCTTTGTGTATGTTGAGGCCTACTGCTGCCGAGGCTGCTGCTATATTGTCTGTCTTCTTCATTTGATGTTGTGTGTGAGAAAGAAGAGCTAGGTCATCTGCAAAGTCCAAGTCATCTAGTTTCGTCGATGTTGTCGATTGTATTCCAAGAGTGCCTTCAGATGTTGCAGTCTTCATGATCCAGTCGATGACCAGTAGGAAGAGGAAGGGCGAGAGTAAGCAGCCTTGTCTGACACCGATCTTCACTTCGAATGAATCTGTGAGCTGACCACCATGCACGATCTTACACTGTAGTCCGTCGTAAGTATTCCGTATGATGTTGACTATCTTCTCGTGTACGCCGTAATGTCGTAGAAGGCTACATAATATTCTTCTATCCACGCTGTCGAATGCCTTTGCAATAGTAAAGTGGTGAATTCCATTCAATTGATTGTTCAACAATGAACCGTAGAGTAGCGATTTGGTCGGTACATGATCGGTCTTTACGGAATCCAGCCTGTTGATCTCGGAGTTGGGCGTCGACTGGGTCCTTTATTCTGTTCAATAACACTGTTCAAGACCTTTCCTGGAACTGAAAGTAGGGTAATGCTTCTGTAGTTCTCACAATTACTGAGATCACCTTTCTTTGGTATCTTGATGAGGTACCAATCTTTCCAGTCTGCTGGAACTTGTTCTTCCTCCCAAATCTTCCTGAAGAGAATGTGGAGTATCTTTGAAGTTGCTTCTATATCTGTCTTCAGTGCCTCCGCTGGTATGTTGTCTGGTCCTGCTGACTTACCATTCCTGATTTGTCTGATGGCCATTTTGATTTCTTCGACTGTTGGTGGGTCTGTGCTTATAGGGAGATCCTTAGCTGCTGTTTCGATGACTGGTGGGTTCAGTGGGGCTGGTCTATTCAAGAGTTCTTGGGAGTGTTCTACCCACCTGTTCCGTTGTTTATGCACTTCAGTGATTGGTTTGCCAGCCTTGTTCTTGATTAGCCATTCTGGTTAATTGAATTTCCCAGCTAGCTTCTTCGTTGTGTCGTATAACAGCCTCATTTTTCTTTTTGTGGCAGCTTTTTCCGCTGTCATTGCTAGGTCCTCAACAAATTTCCGTTTATCCGACCTGATGCTCCTCTTCACTTGCTTGTTGACTTCGGTGTATTTAGCCTGTGCCTTGGCTTTCTGTGCTCTTGTCCGGCTATTATTATTTGCTATCTTCCTGTTCCTCCTTTCTTGGATCTTGTCCAGAGTACCAACAGAAATCCATTCCTTTTGGTGTTGTTTCTTGGGACCGAAAACCTCCTGACATGTTGAAGTTATTGTTTCCTTAATCTCTTTCCAGTTGTCTTCCATATTAGTTCCACCTTTTTCTAGTAGATCATGAAGTGCCTGGAACTTGTTGCTGAGAATTAATTTGAATTCGTTGCGTTTGTTAGTATCCCGGAGAAGGGCTGTATTAGACTTGTGTAATACTGCTGCTCCAGTTGTCCAGTGCTTCCTCAGCTTCAGTTTCATTTTAGCCACCACCAGATGGTGATCGGAAGCTATGTCAGCTCCTCTCCTTGCTCTTACATCTTCCATGGTCCTTCTAAACTTCTTATTGATGCAGATGTGGTCGATTTGGTTCTCCGTAATGTGGTCCGGTGAAACCCATGTGGTTTTGTGTATACGTTCGTGGGAGAATATGGTGCCACCTATAATCATTTTGTTGAAGGCACATAAGTTTACAAACCTCTCACCGTTATCATTCCTTTCTCCCAGTCCATGTTGTCCCATGATGTCTTCATACCCGGTGTTGTCCACTCCAACCTTGGCGTTGAAGTCCCCCATCAGAATGGTCAGGTCCTTGGCTGAAAATTTCCCGATGATTGACTGCAGCCTCGCATAGAACTGGTCTTTGTCGTCTTCGTGGCTGTCATTGGTGAGTGCGTAGCACTGGATGACATTCATTGTAACCCCTTCCTTCTTCGTCTTGAAGGATGCTGCGATGATCCTAGGTCAGTGAGGCTCCCATCCTACAAGAGCCTTCCATGCTTCTCGGGACAACACTAATGCTACTCCTTGTGTGTGTGGAGCGTTTTCTTCTTCGTGGCGGGAGTATAAAAGCACATTTCCCGAGGATAACTGTTGCTGTCCAGATTGCAACCAATTCGTTTCGCTTACTCCAAGTATCTTAAGGTTGTATCTTCTCATTTCTTCAGCTATTTGCATGGTTCTCCCTGTCTCCCACGTCGTGCGGACATTCCATGTACCTATATTAATTGTTGCTTTGGTTGTCAGAAGAGACATCGGCCTTGTGGCTTCCGAAGAAACTCGGCTTTCACCATGAGGCGTCATAGCACACCTTCCAACCCCCAGGGCGGAGTTAAAATTGTTATAAAGGTTTTTACTGGTTAGCGTTTTTTTAGCAAGAATATTGTTTTACAAATTTAATCAGATTGAAAGGCTCGATATACACTATTTATTAGAGTTAAGGTTGATGTTCGAAAATGAACTGGAAATCACAATGAGGAGAAGTGGTTACAATAAATGGTTTTTAATCTAGTTGAAATTGGCACGTATTTGTATTTAAAAAAGTGCAAATAATTGGACGTAAGGTTATGGTTGCTAAAAACGGAAATGAAAATAAGTTCTTTTTAATTGTCTTAGAAACAATGGATGATTGCATAACTGATTGGTTTGATAACCAGACCCAGAAAAGTTTATGTAACATAAAACTATTCAGTTACAATTATATTTACATAGCAAAAAGCACCCTTAAGCCATCTTGTCTGTAACCTCCGGTTGGATGGTAAAAAAGCTGATCGTCAGCAATCATATGTGAGAAATTGTGTCACTAAATGAGTACTTCCAAACTAATATTAGTGAGCTAACATTTCGTTCAACCTGCAGACAAACTATAGCTAAGTTATAAGTAAGGTCGATAGCTTGCATTGGATAAGTTGACACTAACAAGTGTCCACTAGAAACCATATAATAAAACTAAAAAGATCATAATTAAGTTAATTATGTAAACAGAGCAATCAGGTTTGGGATATCAACTTTAAGATTTGCCGTACATATATCAAAATGGGTACCGAGTACATCGTCAATAATGTCTTTTCAGGAGACGTTATAAAATATATTCATTATGACTTGTTATGGGGATCGCTCGTCTGCTATTATAGACCTTAAATAATAATAGAAAAGAAGTAAAGTAACGTCTTGTTGCAATGTTTGTTAAAAATGGAAATCAACCAGAGGCAATTATGATTTTTCACGTTTGGAGATGAAACAGACACCATATCACTTGTGATGCACTGAGAAAGCAAGCAAGAGCCAAATGTGAACAGGACATAACATGTATGTATACATTCTCACAATTTCCAAACTAGGATACAGTAGTACTTTTCCACGTCACTGTTTATCTTCGCTCTCTGGCCAGTAACAAGTTTCATACAAGATATATCATATTAACCTTACTGACCTCCGTTAAGCTTTGCGCAACACGACAAGCCTTTTCTCTATGATGCCGAAAATAAAGAGTAACAAAATTGCTCATTCAGAATATTCTCAGAGTAAAATTGACAGTGGAATTCCAGTCGTGAAATATATGTTGGAAACGTTTTTCAGAAAATCATGGACCTAAGTTGAGCGTTAGTTGACACTCTTCAGTAATAAACCACTGTGAGAATCACAGTTACATGAGGTGCCGGTAGCGGTAAAGTTTCAGATTATGACACTGAGCAATTGGATTGATGTAGCTTGTGGAGATTAGTATTAAGTTTTAGTTGGTTGAGTCTAGGCTGCGCATTACCGAAGGGTTTCACACTAGGACAAATCAGCTGTCCAGTGCTGCCTAGTCCTCAATGGTACCCTACCAACACCAACTCGTGGTGAATTTAATCAACTAAAACTTAATACCACAAATCACTTCAATCCAATTACAATAATCAGATCACTAGTGATTAACTTCAGGATGTTCCTGAATCTTTTGTAAGTCGTAAGGGGTGTGGAGTTCATACTTATTAGGCATGAGACAACTATCACCGATGGCAATGGATGATCGTTGCGCTATATTGATAGAGTGGGATTTCTACGATTGGATGCCAGCTTAGTGGTGCAGGAGGTCGGGTGTTCGCCAAGCCGGTGCCCCTGGGGTGGAATCTTGGGTGCACACTGCTGAATTCCATACTAGGACAAAGTGGCTGTCCAGTGCTACCTCGTTCTCAATCGCACTCTACCAACACCAATCTGTGACGAATTAAGTCAACTATGACACCAACTGACAGGGTTTTTAAGTTCAGGATTAACATGATTTTCATTTAAAGGTTATTAGAACTCTGCTGACCAGCACAACACCCAGCTCCAGGGTTTTCAGTTCGTACACAATGCACCACTTCTTTCGCAACTGTGCACTGCAATGTAATGCGAGCCAGGATTACTTCTTGTGCATTTGCTTGTAAACCATTACAGATCAATGCGATTCTTAAATGACGGTTGCAGTTTGAGCAGTAATATGAGTTTTTCCATAGCTTTAAGAAAAAACGTCATGGTTGGAAATCTGTTTGTTATTTTTATAGACAGTGATCTCGGTATTGCAGTCAATTGAATTTTCCTTCATATCTGCCATAAGCCTCCTTAGAAAGTATTCAATAAAAGTTTTTGAAATGGACGGGTTTCGTAACATCTCGATGCACGTACTTAGTGTGAGGCGTACCATTAGGTTTAAAGCATCACAATGAAAGTAATAGTTCAAGACAGCTTGTATCATTTTCGAAACCATTTATCGATCTCTGAAAATTTGTCGTTAGTTGGTCGCAGCGAAGGTCTATTTCAAGTTCCCTCAAAACTTTCCTTTCTCGCCTCTGATTGTAATTTCACTTTAATCTTCTCACCTGAGCCTTCATCCGCGTTGTTCAGCAAACCTCAAACTTCGCGAATCTTATAACAAAATCCACTGGACAAGCCAGTGACGTTTAAAGTGATGATTGCAGTGAACTTTAACTCTACAATTTATTTATGTTTATTTGTGAGTAATTACTGCTTTATTTCTACTTCATGTACTGTAGAGTTGCTCTTATTGTTTATCTGCCTTTCTCAGTGTAGCCATCAAGCAAAGTAACGCGACGTTATGTTGGCCCCTTTTACTTATTGAAAACTTCAGAAAATATACGTAGTGCTTTGACAACGTCTTGTAGTTATCAGCGTTTGTCAGTATTGTACGCCGAAGTGATTTGATAATCTGTGGGTTCAAACTGAATGCACCTATTCATAGAACTTAAGCCAAAGCAAACTAAAGTTTGAATCTAGTCCTAAAAGTAGAATGATTTTGTTCAAATCTACTGGAGCTATGACATTCTGTGATACAATGGAGGGAAACGTTCTTTATGGGTGTGAACGCGTTTTTAGAAAAAATGGTGCCATATGTTTATTCGGGTCGTCTGTTATCATTAGATGCGTTTTTTACTTAAAACAAAGTGAGATAAAATTTAGTTTTGATTCTTATATTTATTTTTGCACAGACCGGTCACCATATTTCAAATCATACCAAAAGCAAATTGCCAACAATTGGTTGTTAACAGATAACATTTCAGTAGTCAATGTCTCAGAGTTAAAGTCACAAGACATGTCAAGATCCTTCAGTTATTCAAGTCATAATTTTCTACCTTTTTCTGAGCGTCCGACGGATGATAACCATGAATTCACAGATTCCGCTACATCTTCAGTTCTCTTTAATAGATATTCGGTTGAAAATTCATGGTCAAATTTATGGCGTAGTGGACTTCCAGAGCAAAAGCTAACTGTATGGTTACCTAGACGACTTACTGACTATGATGATGAACATTCTCTATATAAGTTGAATGAAGCCTCAAGTAAAATGAAATTGCAGAAGCATAATTTCTCCGATTTAAATTTTTTGAAATTGGACAGTAGTCTGACATTGAAGACAACCCAGAAGTACTCACCACATATGAATATGACGTCTAACCGTTATTGGGCTGGTGACAATAACAAAGGTAACAGTAGCACAAATAATCCCAGACTTTCTAATATTATTCATAAGTTTGGACGCCTGACACACTTTGATGGCTCAAGCAAATTAAACATTATAGGGAATCCTTATCCTATTAATAGACCTCCAGATATCAAAGAAAAGACTTTGGCACAACTATCTCTTATTAGAAAAGAGGAAAACTGCATAACATCAATTGGTTCTGGTAAGTAGATTATAATTAAATGTTTAAATATACTTAGTCACTTCGGTTTGATTTTTTGCATAAGAGTAGAGTTAAACGTTACGCTGTTCAGTGCATCAGCGCTATGTTATTGCAAATAAAACCAATTAACTTAGCTTTCGCAATTAATCTAGACACCTTTAGATGAAGAAAAATATCCACACAAAACTACCTTGTTCTTCTAATACAATTTTTCATTACAATTTAAAGAAGTCAGAAGTAGCTTAGTGCTAGTGAATATCTGTACATCCACTTTATTCATGTTGTTGAAGTAACATGGAACTAAGTTGATCAAAAATCAATCTTCTAAAGGTTACGACAGCTAACTAGATGATGCTGGTGTAAGGAAGCATAAATGTAAGCTAACGTCTTTTTCACACTACTTCCAATTTTCGTACTGACGCAGAACAATTTGATTTACATTTGAAGAATAATTATATCTCTCCAATTTACTCTGCCTGAATTTGAAATCAATTAGTTCAAAGTTGTGAAAATCTGAAGTATCTGTCATGCCATCCATACATTTTCATGTGAGAGCGGATTACTTTGTTATATAGAACGATACTACTAGCAAGTAGTTGAATTGATTGTATAAAAGATTGTCTGCTGCACTGAGTTATTGTGATTTGTGTGGGAACAATTTTCACTGTTGTATGCAAATATATGACTAAATAAAATGCCCTACATTATCAATTTAGTTAATAAATTTTGCAATAAATATCTACTACGGTTACTGATATTAAGGCGATGGCCAAAACCCACCCATAGACCAGTACCTAGAATTGTTTCGCTTCCTGTGAACAAACAAGACTTTTAAAACCACAGGACATGGCATATAACAATGTATCTTTTCAGCAGTATCGTTTCAAGACATTAGGCATTTGGAAGACCACTTTGAACTATCTACTTTCAGCTGGAAGTATACCAAGTTTAAAAATGCTCAGATCACAGTCACGATTATTGTTAACAGGGAATCTATTCTAAAATTGCCTGTTCTATAATAAATTGCATAAATCCCTATGAAGCTTCAACACATCTTGCAGATACTGTCCGTTTTTGAGTGGCTAATAGTATACTGCTTACATATGTTATGTATATTTTGGTGAGGGGAATTCTATGGTTTAATTCCTAAATAGTTTTTATCGAGACGTTTTAATTCTGTTATGTGGGTGAATCAAATAGATTAATGACCAACGAAATATATGTGAAACAAATGGTATCGTTTTAATCCTCTTGTCCAACATAAAGAATTCACAAATGAAGATAAATAAGCTTATAATATGGGCTGCTTTCTGGTCTTTTTTTGATAAAATAGACGCCTTTCAGGTTAATGTTAAGACTTCTATTAGAAACTGTAAATAGTCATTAGCATGCTGAAACAGACACTTACGTACTCATCCTCACATTCACTCAGCAAGTACAGATAAATTTCACCAAGCTGAAATTCTAGAACCTTGACATGCAATTAACAAACGACTAGAAAAATGTTAGGTACAGACATAGCCAATATAAACGATTGTATGTCATCTAGGTCAATCTGTTTAAAGAAAGTTAGCAAATTAGAAATCAAAGTGCAATGAATAAAGATTCTATTGATTGTGATAAAACAGGCATTACGGAAAAAAATGAGTGAGTCAGGAATGGAAATTTGAGATAACGAATTTGCTTATGTTTCAGAGATATCTATTATGAGTTATTTCACTGAAAATCAGAATTAATTGATTTTCATTATGACATATCTGTCTCAGATCATACTATCATAGACAACAGTTAATTGCTCCTAAAAGCACAAATTTTCAGTTAGCATATTTATTTAGTCTATGATAAGTCTATCAATCTGCCTTTTAGAGAATTCTTAAAAAAATTATACAAAGATCTCATGGATTGTCGAAGCAGACTGAAATGATCTATATTAATCATAGGCTTTCGATAATACACAAATATAAATAAACTCAAAATTCTTTGTTTTATGTCAGTTTTCGTCTTAGAGAGCAGTGTTAAATTATTTCAAAATTCCCATTATTACGTATTGAGTGTAATCATATGAAATTACATAACTGAAGTAATACAATACTTACTGTGCTATCATTATCTAAAATGCCATAAAAATACTCTGCATCAACAACTACTTCACTCATTATTATGTGGTTATAATATTCTTAAAACACTTATGGCTACTTGATACAATAATTATTTTCATTACTTTTACTAAGTAAGCATATACAATCCAGTCATAGATGGTTACTACACAATTTTTTTTAAATATACTAGATATTTTTAAAAGCGACAAGTTAGTGTGACGTAGTCATATTATAAGCACAAATTGACAGTAGACAACTAAACCAATAATAGCCAAGATAGGTACGTGTATACGTCATCTAACTGTAAGGGTATTTGTTTGAAACCATATAATGAAAAATGTTAACTATGTGCTATAATTAAATTATTATTTTTAACTGTAACTAATCGCAAATGTATTCACCTATCATTATTTGAATGAATTGAGATGACTAAGTTTAATTAAAGGTTTGTATCCAATATCTGATCTATAATGCGACTGTATGTAGTGCAGTTTGTATATTAGATACTTGTATCTAGGAGATTACAAACTGAAGTAAACAGAAAATGGAGCAGATTGATTTTACTTCGAAAGTGATGGTAACCATATACCTTGTTAAATGAGCATTGTGATGAGTTGCACAATATACATCCTTCATTATGTAAACTACGATGATTATCTATGTATTCTACTTCAAATACTTCTAACAACTAATCGACATCATTATTAACTTCTATAGTACTAAGGATTTCGTTTCCCAATCATGTGCATTATAAATAAGAATATCACACAGTGTCTATATCTAGTTACTGGATTTAAATAGTGCACTGTATTGCATCTGCTCGGGTACACTAATCTTGACAATAAATAATCTATATATCTACTCATTCGGATCACTTTTATCTTCCCTATAGTATTTTAAACATACTAAAACTTGAATTCCATTGAAATTTGTTTCAATGACTTTTATCTTCGTTTGTTTTGAAGTTAGCCTTCTATTCAATGAAACTTTGTTAAATAACTAGGTTTATTTGAAGGTTGCTTAAAAGGGAATGTCAGGAAACTCCAGTCAATAATCGCTTCTTTCGAAGTTAATCAGTGACATTGGAGGATGGCTGCCTTATGTCACGAATTGACTTAAGTTCAAAAGAATTTCCACTTCAATTCTGACCCAGTGGAAGAATATTATTTTAGGCTAAATAGGTGTGGTGTTCGTCAATCAATATCTCTTCAATTAATGCTGAATGAAGTAGTTGAGTGCATGAACTGTTTCCATTTTATAGATGACTGAAGTAGCCGGAATAAGCATTTGGCTAACGGATCTCTTTCACGACCATAAAAACTTTATTATAAGTCAGTAAATTACGCTACTGGTAATGGAAATAAAATATAGCCTTTAATTCACTAATTTACTCCCAATGTCATGTCGAAAACCTTTACTAACCGCTCCTTTATAAGCTTTAAATATCATAGAACATGGTAAAAAGAACATTGAATTAGCTCAAGAACACTTTTTATACAGTGCTCTTAGATGTCCTACTATTGATAAGAGAAAAAATAGACCATTCTACTACTCATGATTGTCTCGCATCATCTCGGTTTTGAAGCCTCTAGTAAGGTGTTCCTACTTGTTGTCATGGCGTCAAGAGTGTGAGTGAAATAAAAAAGAATCCTCTTTACCTTTGCTAGTTGAATAAACACGAAGAGTCCACCTTGATGTTTAGAGTACCCTGATTTCAAAATAGTAGTCATATGGGCTTCGTGATCTTGAGTTAACCAAGACCTTATTAATTTATTTCTATTGCTGGTTGCTGTTGGTGTATATCTTCCACAGTCTCTAAAACACCTTGTCGACTAAACCTTCAAACCAACAGCTTTTATGAAAATTCCTTGGAGAAACACTTCTATGTTGTTGGGCACTTAGAAACCACAATTGGTCTCATACAGAGTATGACAATTTTCAAGATGGAGACAAATTATGTAGTTTACCGTATACAACCAATAACAAGGTTTACCATAAAATGACTTATTTCACATTATCTTACATTCTCATGTCTCCTTAGTTTCATTTAGGTTATATTCTTATTGATCTTTATTTTGATCTTTAACCTGCTTAGAAGCTCCACGGAAATTCACATACTTCTTAAACCTTCCTAAGTCCCTTAATGGTCGCTTTTTGAAAACAGTTAGTGTACTTGTTAAACTTGATATATGTAACGTCTACAATTCAGTGAACATCTAATAATAAACAACTGTCGCTATAACTTTTGGAACTCTCGCGTGTCTCAAAGACCACTTTTATGATTTAGATTCATTTGACATTGACCGCATCTTTACGCAGACACCACGAAAAAGAGAAACATACCTCGACCATGTCAATACTACATATAGGGCTCGAGCTGACACAAAAATAAGTTCTCATTAATTAGTTATGTAATACTATGCTAAAAGTTTCAGTTAGGCAAAGAATCAGTTGGCGTTACTTAGGTAAATTTTGTTCATATTTCTATCTACACCTCAGTGAACTGTATCAAATATTCATTAATCGATGAATTTCATTACAGCTAGATGACCTTGTTGAACATATACTAGTTGATGACTAGTGCGATACTGTCTGATGCATTATAAGCGTTAACATTCACATTTCAAACAGTATATAACACTAATTAATATGCTTCGTGTATCTATAATAATCGATAACTATTACTTCATGAAACTTGGTCTCAATATACAACTTGACCGATGTTATATTAACTGAGTTGTAAACTGTTACCGTGGATCAATTCAAATGTAATATGTATTTTTTTTATATATTTTAATACATTTAAACAACGTATTGATATAATAGGTTATATTCATTTAAAGAATTAAATTCAATTGATAACACTTTTGAAAATTAACATGTATTAGTTCATTAAGATTACTACCCTTTCATTAATGTTGTGATTTCTCCCAGGAATTGAACAAGACTTATTTACTACTGCTACTAGTACTTGAAATCATTGTAAAAATATACATGCACTAAATGTTTTTACTTACTACACGTTTATTCATAAAAAAATTCTCATTTTATATTCCATGCAAAACAATGAAACGGTAAATTTCTTGATCAAATTATGTGAATTTTTCATTGTAGAGATTGATAATTTATGAAATCATTTCCTAACTGACTACGCTTTTTACTAAACTAATAATTAGAAACTTGAATATACACATTAAATTACATTATTTTAATTTATTGGAATTAATATGCGATTAGTGAAATAAGCTTTTCACTTCGATATAGTGTTTAAATCTGCTTATTTTTTATTGGGTGTAAATATTTTGAAGTACTTAAATTTTTGTAGCGTTATCATTTCATGAAAACCAAATAACATGTCACTGGTGTTACTTCATTTCTCTTGTTTAAAGTGCTAAAGAAGAGGTTCATTAATTCATATTTTAACTGGGCGTTTCGAAGTTCTACTTCTAATGACGGAATATTTAGAAAACAGATTGAAGTAAATAAAAGTAACCACTTTCAACGTTTCAACTTGTTACATGACTTGTAATTGTACTTCAGCCGTAACATCATTTCTTTAAACTACTTATTCTCTGACTCCATTTTGTTTCAGGACTATTCCCAAACGAATCCACCCAGCAAAGTATTTCTTCCCAGATTATATTAATATTAAGAGCACGTTATATTTTGTTCAATACACATTTCGTGAATTCTCACTTCTGGCTGTTTCTAAAACTCCTGTCTTCCATATCTTCTTAGATTTATAATACCTTTCTGGCAGGCAAAGAAAGCCTTTAACCCAGTATTTTGCATCCCATTTGAATGATGTGAGACAGCATGTAACGTGTAACATTTTACTAACAAAACCCTACTGTCCTACTTAATTTTCGATTTTGTTACTGTTTTGGAAAGGTAACGTACCATTCGATTTCTAACTATTATTTTCACCCTATATGTGTAATCATTTACGGCATAAAGTTTGCAGTTCGATATAGTTAAGGTATAACAATTCCAAGTGATCTGACTAAACTTTTTTCAAGAATTACGAATAGTAATATGGAGAAATAATGAGTGACGAGAGGAACTAATGTAAATTAGATTAAAATGGTTAATTCAGAAGCTTCCACCGTACCCATTATAACTTACACATTCTGTAAACTAATGAATGTTTCAAGAAATTTTTTAAAACTATGTGTTGCTAAGCTATTCAGTCATATTATGATTGGGAGTCTAAATTCTAGTCCAAGTGAGTCATAGTCGTATTTCACTTGATTACATGCAAGATATCCAAAGTTTAGTAATTAAGTTTAATCTATGTAAAACGGTAAAGCCTTATTACAATTGTCTGACTTACCCAGGTTATTTATACTTTCAGAGATGTAATAACTTCTTTGTGTGAGTATACGGAATGATTTTATTTTGTGAAGGAATAGTGGAATCCAAATTGTTATTGTTATGACGTCAAAAAAATGGTTGGTTTATCGAAACGCCAATTGCGTGAGCCTAGTCGATGATGCGCATCTGCTCTATGCCCACTCAGTCCCATGCAGGAGATAGAAGAACACAAGACCATAGACCAACCAGACAGAATCACCTTATATTTCACACATTCCTTTATATACGCATAAAACCTGACCGCACAGCAAACCAATTAGGAATCTAACATTAATACAGAACAAAGTAGTCAGCGGTAGTGAGTAGGGACAACTTGTACACAACTAATCAACTGTAGTTCATAGTAAGAAACAATATACTAAGAGTAAATATACTAAACGGGAGGATAGGGTAAGAGGGACGTAACAATGATAGAAATGAAATGTTTACAATACCCACAACTAAATTAATTGAAATTGTATTCTTAACCAGTTCTGAAAGCTGATTACTCTTCTTTGATCGCCCAACATAACAGTTATTTCCATAATTGCGTTGTTTGTAGAATCGATGAGATATCTGAAGTCTAGTTGAGAGATAAAGCTTTGTAAAATTACTTTAAGATGTGACTGTTGATGATCCAATGATATAAAAACTTCATTATCTTGCGAATTTGTCCACTTTCGAAGTAACATCAACAAATATTGATCCAAAACTAGATATTTAAATTATGAACGTATACCTTTCATCACTGATAGCTTAAATGCAAGCTCAGTGTATGATAACCCAGTCATATTTGTTGACTTATAAATTTTTTTATCTTCAAAACTTTACTTCGCTACTGAGCATTATTCTATGAAAATGGCCTAAAAGTGAAGAATACTTTCAAAAACACCGTTTTGGTCTTCATAATACATAAAAGTTTATGATTGTCATTCGTTCCGTTGAAATGGATTGATTTAATACAGGAATAGAATAGCGATTTAGAGTTTATAGCTTCTTCAACTTCCGTTTATTGTTTATACTGTTTCAAGAAATACCAATGGTAATGAGGTCAACTTGTCCAATTTCTTGTATAATCATGATTTTTCCCAGCAAACTGATAATTTCTAAATATCTGTGACTTGGCAACCGGCTTTGGTTTATGAAAATTAGATTCTCGAAACAGATCACATGGGATAATCCCAAATTGTATATTGTTTTGTGTGTATGCCATTTTTTAAAATCAAGTTATAAATTGTCCAGAGTTTTGGCCGCACTCAGAAATACAACCTTGCCCGATCCAATACATTGACCTAGGACAAAAACGACTGATCGTTTTATACCTCCAAGTGGTTTCCGATGCTACTAGTCCTAGGCGGGAATTGGAAGAACACAGATTTGAGTCAACTAGCTGAGTCAAAGCTTATATTTCAAGTATTTCCTTGCATACATTTAAGACCTGACTGCACATCAAACCAATTAGAATAATAGCATCAATACAAAACAAAAGTAGTGATGACAGTAAAATAGGGTAACTCGTACACAATTAGTTGGTTATAGTTGGCGTTTGAAAGATAATACAATAACAGTTATTGAGTTAACATGAAGGTTAAGGCTAGGGGAATATGCAAACCACAGGTATAAAACGTTCAGTGATTATGTAATCAAAACACGAAAAATAGTTTCGCAAAAATAAGTTGTGAAAGCTCAGTCATTTTTGTTACCCCCCCCCCTAATGTATCATAAATTATATCCCACATCAAGCTAAGATTCTGTTCTACACCGCTGTAAGACCAAACCAGTAACATCGTGCACTTTAGCAAGAATATATATGTGATTTCTTTGAGAATTTGGTGGAAACAGTAGTATATATTTTTTATTATTAAAAGTGCGTGTATTGAATAATCTCTTTAGGTACCAATGCGAAGTGTTTTATGGATCCTTTGATAGGAGCACCGGCAGAATTTTTGAATCGTATAAATGAACTATCAAAACTGCAAGCAGTAACTAAACGTTGGGAACGCACACGATGTCGTCGCCGGGTAAGGAAAGAAATGGTTGTTAATAAATGAGTTGTTGATCCAACTAGGCAGTTGTATATGTTATAATAATACACTTTCCTACTTACTGTAAACTACATAAAGTATTTTTAACCTGAATAAACTCTTTTTAGTATTTAGTGTTTTAACTAACAGACTAAGTTAAAGAAATTCGAAGATACGAAATGTAAGAACATTATCATTGAGATGCATAGTTATTTTTTCTCATCTCTTGAAGGTTTTAAATTAGATTACAGACGGCATTGGTTCTGCGTTTAAGGAATTATCAAAAATAATTAAAGATATTCACCGATAATACCTAAGAACTATCTTAATGCATTATAAAGTTTCCAACTAGTCAAATTATTCTTCCTGCTATAGCGAAAGAGCAACAATTGACACACAATAGTGTGAATTCGTTTTTATTACATTGATCCCCATCAGCTGAATTATGATCGTAGTTAAGTAATACTAATAAGCACTGGTAACTGAAAAAATAGAAGTAGGTGGGGATATCTGTTAAGCATATATGTATAATCTAGAATTCGAAAATTGGTAAGATAGGTTGCAAAATTACTATTCGCCTTACGTTACTTAAATACAATACTACAGGTGTCTGAGTTATAATCAATTGCATGCCACATCTCAACTAAATATTTATCGAAAGTGAGTAGTTGTTGGGTCACTTAGGTTTATTTGTTTTTATAATCATCTTTATTTACCCCTATTTACATACCACCATTAATCCTTAATGTATATCTGTACACACACAAATGGTATATAACATAATCGTTCGCATACAACACCTAGAAATTTTGTAATTTCATTCAACAATGAATTCGTTGAGAAAAGATCCCTTCACTGAATAAACTTGTTTTGACTTATTGGGTATATTTAGACGACGTTCAATAGTTCTTTGGAATATATAACTTTAATAATACGTCTCACTGGGGAACCACTGAATTCGATTTTATACTGCTTGGAATAAAATAAACTGACATGATTTTGATATTTTTGATAGTTAAAATGTCTTTTGACTACCTACTTAGAGTAACATCAATTTTTTTAATGATTACTACAAAAATGAACAATTCTTGTCACATGTTAGTCAACATTAGATAAACTACATAGTTAAGTGATTCCCTTTTGTATAATTGATTCATTCGGCTAGTTCATATATCCTACTATTAAATTGTTTGGTTCTAGAAAAGTGGTAAGTGCTTGTCCTGCTTCCAAGTTGTTCAGCAATTTGTACTAATTAATTTATAAGGCACTTTTGAGTAAGATGTTTATCTCATATGGATTTCAGTGGATTTCACCGCTATTTTTCTTAAAACATACATACAACTGTAATAAGATGAATGTATCCAATATCATTGTATGACAGAAATATAGAAATTCTTCTAGTATCTCATTAATTCATTATCACCTGGATTAGAACAAATGTAGCATTGAGACTTAAAAAATTCTCTTTATTTTTTGGCAAAGCGTATTGATCATTTGATCATTTTTGGTATTTTTAATGAGAGAAAAATATGCAGTTTTATATCACGATAGTTATCACCTGAGAACGAAGTTGGCAAAATATCACAAACGTTTTTTTTATTCCTATTGTAGTTACGTTTTTCTATTCATAGAATCTATAAAGGTTTCAAATTACCATCGTGGCTCTATATGGCTATTTTTTCTTACCTGTTTAAAATGCCATACTTCAACAAATACCCCATTCATTTAGGACGCATAGTAATTTCATATTAATGTTATGATTATTAGATTGAGTCCCATTGTTAATACTGCTGAATATGAATAGCCATAAACCTATGTGATTCAGTAAAAACATTTAATCACTATTAACCCTTAATAATAAAGCTTTTCGGTGTTGCTAAATTTGAAGCATTATGTTTGACAGGTCTCTCAGTGTTACTTTTAAACAAGCTATGTTCGGTTTAACAAACTAGCAAGTACTGTAAGTATAAGCTACTGTGAATTTACAAAAAACAAAAAGGCTGTGTTGTGCCAGTGCTTTCTACTTCATAATTTGCATCTAACCATCAGCATTTTTTTTATGTCAAACGTGGTATTTGAAGTTGGCAGTTAGACGACAGTTGTTTGGTATACTTTCTAGAGTCTAACTTTTTTAACTACAGATGCTTTGCTAACAAATTTAAGTGAATACGTTTGCACAGATCCTTTCACCTATGATTTGTACTTTTGAAATGAATTACAAGAAGTTTGCACCGAGTCATAGTAAGGAATAAATGACACCATATGACTAATAGGTTAGTCAATGCAAACAGAGATGCATTATAGATGTTTACTTAGTAGATTTCATGATGATTCTATAACCTAACAATAAGTCACTCATTATGATTTCCCGAAATTATCCACAGAGTACATGCAAGAAGTATGTAATAACCACTACTAGACACAATCGATATTGCTAGTTGACTGAGAAGTTTGTGTTGGTAAACAGCGACTAAAGTTACCAATAATTGATTCGCCACCAAATCCTCAGTACAGATAAAAGGCTCAGAAGTGAAGCCGGACTTAGATCCTTGTTGATGGTTGAGTAGTTTAACAGGTCGAGGATTCGAATATCATTTCTCTTTGGGCATATTTTCCCCACTTATGACCGCAGTTGTGAGTTATCCCATGCCGTGTCGGCAAAAATCTCAGTATTTCAAGTTGTATGAAAGCCGGACTGGGTTTGTAAACCTAGATGACATAAAAGTTTTATGTAATCGTTAAGTAAAACTGCTTTCGAATATTGTTTTCCTCAGCACGCGATTTACTGACTGAATGATGTTTTAGCAGGATTTTTCCGTATATATCATAACAGAGAGAATCTTTTCGCTCATTGTTTAGTTCATTATAGTGATTTCTTTTTCCTCCATAATTGTGATTAACTCATGTGGCAAACAGCCCACATGTTCTCGGTTTCAACAAAGTAATAACATTACCGTCTCTTTCCATTTCTTTGTAAGTGGTCCACGCTAAAACTATCTACTTATATTTACTTTAAAGCCGTTAATAAAAGTACGAGTATATATTTTCAGCAATACTAATGTCTTATAGATAACTTTATCGGGCAACAATAAGTTAGATATTGACTACATTCTACATCTGTTGTCACCGTAAATTTTAAAAAACCTTGTGGTACGAAGAATGTAGACGTTGATGATGTGATCGCTTAATACACTACACAATTGGAATATTACTCAAATCTTATATAACATGTTATGATGTCAAAAAAAGCTGTTATGACTGGTACGTATGACCAACAGGTTGGTGTAACCTTGAGCACACGAAGTTTCAATAATAAACGCTAATGAGTGCCTAGCTGATCTCTGTACGTGTGCCCGATGTCCACTCGATCCTAAGTCAGAAATAGAAGAATACAAACCGATGAATCAAACAGACATCATATTTTTTCAAACATTTCTTTATATATATATGAAACCAGACCACATAGTCAGCCAATTAGGAAATTAATATCAATGCAAAGTAAGGGAGACAGTTGTAGTGAATTCAGGTAATATGTACACAATCAATTAACTGCAGTTCATAAATGAGAAATGATATACTAGCGGTTAATGTGCTAAGCGAGAGAATAGGGTACGAATAACATAACAATGATAGGAAATAAAATGTTTGCTTTACACATATAGCCATAGGTCATCAAGTTCCTTCCTTTTGGGCACAATCCGAAGAAAAAATATTATAGGTAACGTCGGCAAACTCGTAGTTTAGAATGTTAGAGAACATTGTTATAGTGACAGTTTGTAGACTGTGTCCACGTTTTATGGATCACCTGCAATTGGGCTTATGAATCCTAAGCCTATTAAAGTTATTAGTGATAGAAATTAGCAACTGATGAGTTTTAAGCATCAGGGGTAACGCAAACTATATAATCCGTTATTTCGTGTAAGTGGGAACTTTTAGGTCTACTTACTTATAAAGTGTTTGCAAAAATTGCTTTGTTTCTTATCACATCAATCTGTAATTTACTGAAATTCATGAGCACAAAGTTTTGAGAAAAATATGAAATACAGGCCAATGCATGAGTAATTTGTGTTGCTTTTGACAAAAAGATTAACAACAGGAAACACTCAAACGGAACTTGAAGTAATTTTAGGACATAATACTGTAAATCCCATTGATCAGTCATCATTTATTAGGCTTATGATTGCTATATTTCGTGATAAGTGTTCATTTGAAATCTGAAGACTGCTTAACCTGGAGAATAACAGTAACATTCTAAGAAATATGTGATTGGAACTAATCAAGCTACTGAGACTAAAAGAGTGGTGGAAATTCCGGCAAAACACCGATTATACATGAATGCCAGATAAATTTGTTTGGAAATAGCATCTTGGAAACAACTGTAAAATATAAGTGGAATGGATAATTGTTGGAGGACTCTAGTTGTGTCTAGTGTGGAAGTTCGTCTAGATTGTCATGGATTATTCTCCAACATCGATCCCGTAAAAATAATTGGGTTACTTTTGTGAGGATTTCATTATTCGTTATAAATACTAATATTTCATAAGACAATTTAAGTTGGATTGTGACTGGCAAATAGAATCTAAGACGCGCGTTTCGGCCTATTTGGTACTCGTCGGATGGATGCACCTGCATCCCAATGTTGACATTCATAGTGGGATTCAGATTAGTCCGTTTTGTGCCAAACGCCATCACGTTCACCACTAGACTACTGAGTCCAGACAGTCACTCTTGTGCAACAGAGACTGACCAGCTTTAGTCCAAAACAAATCAACGGGAAGTTACAAGTTCATCTTAATTCATAGGATAGTTTGAGTAGTAATGTAAGTGCTTACAAGTTCGTTCTTCAGTTGTTTTTTTTCACTTTACTCATCGCCAATGAGTAATTTGGAAAGTGTAGTATTACAACTGTATAATGTATCGTGTAAATATTGATATTAACAAAATATTGACGAATTCATCCGATTTATTTGACTGATTTATAGGTTTTGCATGTTTGTGTTTTGGAAACGAGAATTCAACTTTAAATCTTATTCTGTCTCTTGATTATGTAGAGAATTCCACGTAGGATTTATTCAACCAACCTATTAAACTTTAATTGAAAAACTAGGATAATTCCTTACATGGTTATTTCGTAATAGCCAATATAAATAAAATTATCTTAGTTGGTTAGGATGATTCTTGGATTAATCTTCATTAGTTTTCTTCAGACAGAAACATTAACAATAAGGTGCTGTTCCGTTTTGGTTCATTTGCTTAACAGTTTTACCAATTAAACTTATTCGTTTACCACATCAACGTTGCTTTGTACTACAAATCAATTGCTCTCTTACGTTTTCTGACGATATCCATCGTAAATGGTGAAACAAATAAGCTTATTTATTCAGACTCACTAGTCCCCTATCAGCAAATATTGGAACTGGCATATATTTGTTCAAATAACGTCGTATTCGTCTGTCGTATGTTTCTTAAGCGTATATATGGTCTTGCAAACGTCTGGCATATCGCTCTAGGAAATTTATTAATTAAAATATTTTGAATGTATGATATCTTCTGGTATACTATTACACGATATAGTACTCTAACGAACATATACACGTACAGGAAGTAAAACTACTAGACAAAAATCAACTTATGCATAGAACTTATTCAACATCACCTTGGGTTTCATTTAATGTTGTTTCTGGATCATTTTTTAATATATTTTTAGTGAAGTTACCAGTTGGGAACGAAGAAATTTACTTAGTGCAGTTTTGCATTAAGTAGTTCGACTTGTTGGTTCACTTAGTAAAGATTGGCGTCATTAGTGTGTGGAATGCGAAAGATGTAATACACTATTATCTCTAGGTTCTTATTGTAAGGTATGTCGATCTATCTTTTATTAGTTGTACTACACCTTCTGTAATGGTGATAAATTGGTCGACTTTATGTACACATTTGTAATTTGGAGAGGAAATCAAAAATCTCAGTTTGCCAAACGCTTTATATATATATATATATATATATATATATATATATATATATATATATATATATGCTTCATGGAAACGGGATCGTAGGTATTCATTTTGCTAAGCAGAATCTTTGTATCTGCCAATTTGAATATCGGTGTGGTCTAGATTCTTGCCTGATATCATTTATTCGATAAATCAGGGTGATTTACTAATGACCTCTTATCTCTTTAAGGATTTTAACCGTCAGTTGCTGGCTAAAGAGGTCTAATGGTTAAGCGTTCGTCGAGGCAGCTGAAAGTCCTAGGCTTCATTCTCTTGTGGGGTTGTATATGCGCACTACTGACGTCCTATGCTAAGACTAAGTAGCTGTCCAGCTTTTCTAGCCTTAGGATGATTATCTAGTCAAGGTCAATTCGTGACACCAAATTACTGAATAAAACCCTTGAAAATTATAATCACTCAAGTCTCATTAATCCCTGACTTACTTTTTTAATCATTCACTAACATATGTATATTTAGTTAAAAATTTACTAATGTTGTTAATTAATTTAGTGATATATGGTATGATTCTGTAATCAATCCTAGAACCCATAATAATACTAGAATATGACAATTATGCAAAGATGTAGTTTTTCGATTAATTTGTTTTCGGAATGCGGATTTCCGCATCACTGAAACCTTTTGGTTAGGAACTCATACGACGACTAAATGCATACTTATTATGTAGATTAAGTGTTCATGAATTCATTATTTATGTCAGTTTCCACTATTTTGGTCTGAGACACAAAATGTCCAAAAACAAAACTGTTGGTCTTGATCGAGTATCAGTGTGTCCCATTATTCGAACTGGTCAGTTAAAAAACGAGTCAGGAATGAAAGCAAACATCATTTGAAATAAAATCTAGTAGTGAACACGTGAAAGTGAAGTAGATACAACATCAGTAATGAATTAATATAATCTCCAGTTTCAAACAAGATTCTGAAGTACTAGACAAACTGCAATCTGACTGTATGTACGTAGCAAAGTTTATCAGATAAGTATTTGACTAATAGTAGAAGTAAACAGTATATTGCGACTGCATTATTTCTGTAACATATGTTGGCTTTTTCAAAATAGCTGGTAATTTAGTTTCCTTGAGAAAATGAATATTTTCAGTGAACACAATATAGAACGCTCTGATTAAAGTAGGTCTTGTTTTACTCGGCGAAACCAAAGCATCTTATCAGTTTCTTTAAACCCTAAACATTATAGGGAAGAAACTTTTATTTCCAAATGTGATCTAATATTATCATGTGACGACACGACTCCACTGTGACTACTGAAAAGACAAATGATCAGTACATTTATATACAGAGTGTTAAAGTAATACAAATGCAAGCTACTTATTGAAGCATGCTAGAGATTAACTTATGATAAAAACCAAGCCCTAGTGAACATAAAAACAATCAGATCCAAAAATAATTAATGAACTTTATTTTCAGGTTGAGGCTGTGATTAGCAGTTAAATCTACAAATGTACGTTAAAATTTCTATTTCTCAATATAATATAAACTACGCTAAGACTGTGTGCGGCATCTACAATCGATGCACTGAAATACTTTTATGTTAAGCTGTCCAATCATTGATGCCGTATAATAAAAGTTGAGTATTTTTATTTTCTCAAGCCTGATGTCATTGAACGATTGGTGATAATGAAATTAAGAAATAAATTGAATCCTCTATAGATGAAGAGTAAAAATGTTGACTCTTATTTATCATGTGTACTATTAAAAAGCGCACTTTTAGTGGAACAGTTAGAAATTTAGAAGGCAACGAACATACTTGAGTGTTTGAAACGTTTCATGATTGTATTTCAGTTAGCTGAGCTTATTTGATATGAGAATGTAGAGTAGGATACACTTTAAATATCTAATAAATAAAAAACTAACAAATTGTTTCTCAGTTCCTTAAATGAATAGAATGTTATCAGTCATGTTTGTGTCAATAATTCTACCCATTTGAAATAACAGTAGGGTAAGCAATGTTGAGCAGGTGGATGAAACTAAGGACAGAGACACAGTTGATGTTGTCATCAACACAGAACAATAATCAAAGAATGAGATGGAATGCCAGGTTTGTCTCTTAAACAATGATCAATAAGTCATAATGAAATGCTTTAGACTGAAAAATCGGCTTCAATTATTGACTGCTAGGATACCAGTTGGATTGGTGATTAACTTTAACCTGAAACGATAAATCTAGACTCCTATTTGTTGAATCCTAGGATAGAATCAAGTTTCATTTATTTATTTATTCGTTTCAGACGCTCTCACCAATAATAAAGAAAACGTTTTCCTTGGTAAGTTAGACGAATACCTTTTCGGAAGACCAATAACTGCATTTAGTCACCGTAGATTATACGCACCAATAACAAACGAACCTTAAATTAACTCTTGTTAATACTTCGAGTAGGACCGAATTCAAAGTCTTTGGGAGTAGTTTAAAAACGGTTCTCGTCAAACGCAAACAACAATCATGTGAAATGATCAAATATGCATTGGTGACTCTTCATTTTGACAAATGATGTGAGTTTGCGAATTCATAGCAGTGAAATAAATCTATTTAGATATAGATACAGTATCATCGCGACGCTTTTTTGCGCTACTCTCGTATTTCTAAATTTTACTGAGTGGAAAGTTTAAATTGATTCCAGTTTTATTTGAAAAGACATTTCGATGTTTGAAATAAGTGTAGAACGGGGGAATTCAGTTTGCAATACTTGGCACACCAATGTCTTTAAAAATTCACTATTAAATTTCTGCTAGAACACTCCCCCCCCCCAGTATTAGGCAATGCCACTGGGTGTTGCCATCTGTTTATATACAGGCTGAAGAGAATAGTTTATTAGAGAATGGAAGATAACTTCTACTCACTATTATTTATTCATATTGTTGTGAATTAGGTTTTCGACAATTCGACGGCCAGACGATAACCGCCCACGTGACACGACTATTAAGTCGAGCCTTCAAACTAATTAGTATCAAAAACAAGGTCACAACCCAGGGATATTTTTTCCAATAAAATAACAGATATAAGCTTGGAATACTCAGCTTTGTGGTCTGACTACTGTAGAGTCAATGCTAGGAGTAAGATGGTATGAAAACTTTGTCGACTTCACAAATTCATTGAATGGAGGGTTGTGAAGAGCTGCTATTGGGGACACTGAATTACCGTCAGATAGAAGTATGAATCCCCAGACCTGTATCTTGCAAGTGAGTATCTGAGTTTTATTATTGGTAAGGTAACTACGCTATCTCTCAGGTTTGTCCCTTAATAGGCAATGCAATCATTATTTACAGTAAGACGATATTACTACAGAGGACGAGTTTTGGAAATCAGCTGAACTGTAAGAACTGTTTGTCTGAAAATTACTCTGCATATTTTGATGACTTATGTAGTGAACACAATGTTTCAATTATTTCTATGTTTGCATCTTCCGAGACTTCTAACTAACTCGTTAACTGCTATTTTATCGTTTTCAGTTCCCGAATTACTGCTAATTAATTATACAAGTGTTATCCCCGTTTCTGTTATTACTGTCCTCTTTCAGTATTGATGTTATTATTCTATTTCGTCCGATGTTTAATCCGGATATATATATATATATATATATATATATATATATAAACGAGTGCCCTGAATATAGGACATAAAATTAGGACTGGTTGTAGAACAATTTTATATTCTTCCTATCCTGTTTGGACTAGTTAGTATCGGGTACACTCTACAGACATGAAATAAAGTCTTTGTTGTCTTCAGTCGTCTTATTGGTTTTGGTAGAGCTGTTATATATAGTTGGTCGGAGTTAAGGATATAACAGGTGTCAGAAAATAAAAGCATGCACATGTCGTTCAGTGATCTTTAGTATCTGCGAAAAACATCCGTTTTTGGTACGTCCATGAGATTGCGATTCAAGAAAAATGTGTTAATTAGACCACAACATGAAGAATTGATTTAAATATATACGAAAAGTTAGTTGCTCAAGTGTAATGTTTAACTAACGAGTTAAGGTTTAGAGCATTCATAAATGTCTGTAACGATCCGATCATGTTTCGGTACAGATTTGAACATTTTAGACGACAATGAGCATAATTGAAACTGCAAAACATTGTAAGTATATTTTAACAGTTTTAAATTTATGATAATTGAACATCGGATTATTTAACTAAGATGGCACGTCTTATTGATTTCAGAAGAAATTGGTTAGGGGGTAATTGTTGGTTACCTTCATAAGTTTTTGCAAAGCAGAAACGACAATATTTGTAGAATACGACTTTGTTTATTAAATTTCGTTACCTTTTCTCTGGCACTAAGTTTAATTATTCCTAAGTAATAGCCTAATATGGAAAAATCGGCTTTTCTGTTAGTATAGAGTAAGTTATGAGGAGTGGAAATGTAATTAAGAATTAAAGGCGTAACAGTCTTAACAAATGTCAAGAGCAACAGTTCTGGAATCTCTAAAACAATTTTGTTGCGCAGTATAGCCTATACATAGGAGGTTAAGATAGGAAAAGATATTTTGATTTGAAACCACTGGATTGTGATCATGATTGATTGGAGGATAAAAAGAGAGGTTAAAATGTTTAGTTATTCTGTTGTTCGCTACTGTTACAAGGCAATCGAAGGTTACTTATTGATTCGTTTTAAAACAAAAAGGTCAGCACAAAGCCCTCCATTTGTGATTACTACGAGTCTTCGTAAGGTTGAGCTATATTGTTTGCAGACTACTTTGAATGCATTCACTGAACCGACCTTATGTCTAGCACATAATGCACTATCCATCTACGAAGACTGTTTAATTCTCGGAAAAGTAAATCAGGCAAATAAACTACATTTGGTTTATCAGGTTTTTGTTCACTGTATTTGTCAATGAATTTTTCTGGGTAGCCATTTATTTTTAGATAATGTTTGATATTAGCAAGCTCTGAATCTATCGTATTTGAAGTACATATCTTTTTGGCTCTGAGAACCAATGTTTTCACTAATGATATTTTATAATGGATTTGACAGAAGCTATTGAAATTTAAGAACAATCCATCCATCCATACCCAGAAAAAATTCATTGACAAATACAGTGAACAAAAACCTGATAAACCAAATGAAATCACAGTCCATAAGAAGCCTGTCTTCATTCAACTCAATTTTAAAGGTGATGATATTGCTGAAAAAATCAAAAGTCTTAGCTCAGCTTTAAAGAGAACTTATTATGCTGCAAAACTGGCTATATCGTACATAACAACATGTTCACTGAAACAATCAAAAGTCGACAGGTATCCTTCTCATGTTACCGCCAACTGCCTGTATAAATTTACGTGTGCCTGCAGTAGTAGTTGCATTGGCCGAACAGAAAGAAGGGCCTACCTACGTTTTAATGAACATATCCCTAAAAATCTACGACTTACAGGAATGAAAACATTTAACAGTGCAATCGCTAAACATTTGATTGACACAGGACACCAGATTGATATCAAGAAATCATTCAAAGTATTTAATAGACAGAAAACTTCAAATCTTCTAAAATACACTGAAGCGATTGTCATTAAGCGAATGAAACCAAACTTATGTGTCCAAAAAGAAACTGCTATTAACCTTTCTTTACCCTGGTAACTTGATTCATGTGTCCTCATTTTTATTGCCTAGTTCATTTATTACTTCTTTATTGGATCACATTTTTCGGTGAAACTAAACTTTGCCGACGAACTTGAGAAGGCCAATCAAAATCAAGGTATTTGTTTCAAGATCACGCGCTCGTTCAAGTTCAAAATGCTTACTTTAGATCGTCTGATTAGAATTTTTGATAAAAACGTTATTATTTATAATCTACAAGCTCTCGGATTACTTCGTAGAGAGTTGATTTGTGATTGTGGACTCTATATGGAGCCATATATATGGCTCAAGTACAATCCACAGATTGTCAAGATAGAGTAATCTTTCGTTGTAGTGGTTGTTGGCGAAAGAAATCAATAAAATAGGCAGTTTTCTAGCAAGTGTAGACTGACACTACGGCAAACCTGCATATTAGTTGTATTATGGGTCATGCAGTTGCCTGTTACGCTGGCATTGTCTCTTACAGATGTAAGCAAAGTATCAGCAGTGCAATGTTATCAGCACTGCAAAGTCATAAGCTCAGCAATCGTGTTACGCCTAAATCTATTACTGGTAGGCGTCGGGAGAATCATTGGAATAGATGAAACAGCCATTAGAAAGCGAAAATATAATAGAGGAAGATCTGTATAAACCGAATGGATAAGTAGTGACCGCTTTAATCTTACTGGTAGGTTTTTGGTATTTACAACCGAACATTAGGAAAGAGATATTTCCTGTATGTCCCAAATTGAACTGCAAGTGTATAATGTGTAATTCTTTTTTAAAATATCACCGCTTTTCATAATAAGAAATATTTTATCTACCAGTACATTCTCATTGACTAAAAGGTGCCTCAAGGTCGTCGGTAGAGTTTCGTTTCACCCATTTTTCGTTACACCACCATTTTCTTTTTTTAGATGTTTGAGTTCAACTTTTGTGTTTAATTAGGTCATTTTAAGTTTAACAACTGAGCTTAATTCACATGATTATCATATATTTCCATTCACCTCTTATTATGTAATCATTTGAACTTTGATCTCTATTTTGCCTCCTGGTACCTTCTTTTGTATTCGATATATATATTTACAGCATTTTCTTCAACATTTTAGTTATGTTCACATGTCTAACATATTTGATTTCAACCAAGTTCAAACACTCTCATGACTACGTTAAACTTTGTATTAAATATTAATTCTGTAAAATATTATCCTAGGTTGTATGCAGCTAATGAGAAACCAACGAAATAAAATGAATTCATCTTATTCTGCACAAATATTTGTTCTTGCTCTCTTGAAATTAATAAAGAGAACAAAGTGTATGAAACTTGTGTAAGCCTTCATAGCCTCCTATCAGCTATGAATGTGGGTTGGTGTAAATGATCTACGGCAGAGCTAAAAAGATATGATCAGCAAAATAGCTCAAACATAAATGCACAGTAATGGTTAATTTTTCTCAAGAAATTTCATACGAATTTTCCGACATATAACTGAGCGCATAGAGAATACAGAACATAGCAGAACAGGATAAATTCACTTACTTTGCGATTTCTCTCTGACTGCTTTACAGCTAAGTTAAATGGTAAGCATTATTCTTTAAAAATCACCGTACACACTGTCATATTTATGAAGAATTAGAAGAAAGATAATAATTGTTGGAACTGAGTTTACACTGACACTTAATTGTGCAACATCTTATTTTATGCGTTCAACTAACAATCCCTTTCCTTAATCCTCTTTTGAGCATTACTACTTTATATTCTGTTGGTCTGTCTATTACACTATTGGTACTCCGTCACTTAAGACATAACTTTTTATTTTCTGAAAACTTGTTCTATTTGTTTTTAAAAGCTCTGCTACGAGCTTCGCGTACACAGCTATTTTCGAATAATTTTAGTAATTCCTTCATAATGACTATCTTTTGCCAAATTCTTCATAGACAAGATATAAAGTATGTGGAGTGATTATTTGTAGAGATAATCATTATTCTTCGTTCTAGGTTGCAAAGCAGTTAAAGAGAAACAATAAAGCAAATGAATCTAACTTCTTTACGTTCTCCTTGCTGCTAATTTAAATGTATTCGAGAAAACGGACCATTCGTATGGTAATTTATAACGCAAAAGAATGGAAACTGACAATCAGTAAAAGAAACATTCTCTGCCCAAGTGACATCCATAGTTGATTAAATCACAAACATCAGTCAAATAGGATGGTGAATCAACATTTCATCTCACTTTTATTGTCACAGATGAAAATCTCTTGTCTTGGAAATGAAACCTGCCATGGATTTCACAACCTAGTAATGAACTTTTGGCGATAGTACATCAAGAGAAACCAATATCATGCTCACTTACTTTATTAAAAATCTGTCATGACAATAAGCTGCGCTTGTGCTTAGAACATTTTCATTTTTTCTTGTAATCAGCTGACATTTGAAAATTAGCTGACCATTTGTTACACTTCTCAAAACTATTACCACATGACTTCCGCTTATTCTGAAGTGTTTTTCATGTTTTCACATTACACAATTATAACACGTGTGATAGATTCATAGTTGGTGAAACTGATTTTATCACTTTCAACCAAACCATTTTATGGAAGTGCCTGGTTATTCACCCCTCCTCCTACTTCTTACTATCTGTTATGTCTTTGATTGGACCACAGTTTCATACAACTATGGATTTTATTGGTAATTAGTCGGTCTAATGACAACAGGTGTTGGGACATGTAGCACAGTAGTCAAATCGACCTGCTTAGATACATAATAAAACCACCAGATAGAAAGAAATGTGAGTTATAAACTGTACTAAATTATACATCGGTTTAGTAGTTTCCTAAACTAATTTTTACAGCACTTGGAATCTAAAACGATGAGGTGTCCTCGATGTGATAGAGAAGTTTACTTTGGTAAGCATGATAATTTAAATAATTATTAAATAGCTGAGCGAGTTAGCTCGTTTGGTTGTGACTGGCACCGCCAATGTTTGAAGTGCAACAGATGCAACAAAACGATACATCCAGGTTGTGGTTTAGAAGTAAGTAAATCATTAAACATTTCGTTTAAGTAAAGATATCGCATCAAAACTATATTACTAAACCATATTTAAACTAGTGTCCGTAATAGTTACTTATATTGTACTGGCTTATGTTAATCCCACTTCATGACTCATTGGTTTGTCTACCGTTATTCTACCAACATAGAATCTTCCACTTTAATAATTCACGAATTTCACTAAGACGATTCGAACTGAATTTCTATGTCTTTTCACACAATCACCATCATAAACACGTGTATACAAAATTTCGTTAACGTATCTATTTCGCTGGGCATTTATCAAAGCACCATATTAATCCAATGACGAATGTAGACTACTACAGTAGCGATCGTCTAAACGTTCAGAATGTTTGTTATAGATTTTTTTACAAGGTATTTTTTACATCCAGTGAAGGAATTCAATTAATTTTGTCAAAAGTCAAAAAGAAACTGTAGATAATTTATACATCTCTACGCAAAATACAATTAAATTCTAAGGACAAAAAGCAAGGGTTTGAGTGGGTTTAATTGGATAGATTAAACGTAGGGTGACCCGATAAGACTGAATAAACAGAGACGATCTCGAAATTCAGAAGTTTGTCCATCAATAACTTACATTTCACTAATAATATATTCTAAACCATTGATAATCAGCATCATACTACTACAAACTACTCATTTTAATGTCATTGCTTTTTCATTTCAGCGTGATGGGAGAGTATATTGCACTGAGCCTTGCTACATGACGTTGTATGGACCACGAGGTGAGTTGCTGGCAGTTTTGCAACCTTTATTTCCTAATCAAATTGACACCTATCTATGACAATTATTAAAACAATCTATGGGAGGACATGAGTAACTAGAAATACAAAATCATGAAACGTGTATTCTGAATTACTAAACAACATCATATTTCATTCCCAATGATATATCAAAACGACGGTGCTAATGTAAACTTCAGTAGTTTGATGAGCGGTAAACCATATTCGGAAAGAATTTTCTTCTCGACGATGTCATTTACCTTAGCTGTATGATGACATAAGTAGATTTTTGCACGTAGTAATCGATAAGGAAGCAGGATTATTAGGTCAGTCTTTAAAAAAGTCTTCAAAAGAAAAATGGGAAAGAATCAAAAATTTTTTGGTATCGAATATCACTTAAGCAATATTCCCAAAGATAATAAAAGGTCGGACGTAGGTTATATAAAGACCTAAATAACTGTTGGGAATTAGTAAAAAGACATTTTAGAGATAATTGCACACCCAATCAATATGAAGAAAACAAGAGTTGATTAGTGTGACAAAGGTTAATGATTAATTATGAAGACTTTAAATAACCTAATAGTAATGGTAAATATGGAGAAAAGAAAGGGGAGGTTAAGATCAAGGTGAAGTAGACTGAAAATGATTCATTTCTACATAAAGTTTCTACTTTAAGTAATGAGATGTAATATACTCTGTAGTGCATGGGTTTTAATTTATATCCCTTTTGAGATAAAACGTTTGACTATAATTCTGGAGAGTTCTTCTAGTGGGCAACACGGCCAAGAGTTATGAAGTTTTGTGGAATACGGCTCCAAACAGACTTACAAAATCGTACTGATAGCCACTCATAATAATGCTTAAAAATAATTTTTGCAACAGCTCACTTTGTGAGGCTGAGAAGACATGCCTCACTAGAGTGATTAACTTGTACGTACACAATAATTTGTCCAAAACCAGCAGCCTATCATTGAAACATACATGGATTAAAGTACAACTGAAAAAAACATTAAGAAGTTAAGCAGAATAGGATGTTTTTAGCGGAGCTCCGGAAGGTTTGTTTCTCAGGATCTTGACAAATTTATTTTTTTAGTCCAATTCTTTGGATCCGTAAGAGCTTTTTCAGCCTTGCGTTTCTGTTAATCAGTACTGGAGGATAACCAATAATGATAAATATCTGGGTAGTTTACCCAACTTTTTATCACTTATGTTGTAATTTCAGATAGGTATAGCCCTTAAAAGCAGCGGATAAGAAGTCTTTTTCACCTTGATCAGTGTGACAGAAATTTTAAAAATTGTGCACTAGCCGTTCTTGTTTGGCTTGGTTTTAGCACTGAGCTGTTACGTTTACTTATCTTAGGAACTGATTTTTTGCCTGTAACTAATTGGAAGGTGGCAACTACAGATCTTCAACAAAGTGTCGTCGACTGCGGTGTTTTTGTCATAAATTAATTAAAGTGCCATCTAAACATCACTTGCATAGTTAAAAGTTACTGATTATAGATATACGTATACATGCCAAGATAGTGTCAAATTTTTATAGCATTGAGAAACTACTCAACAAATGTTAGTGAGATTTCTCCTATGTGATGTGACTTTATTTTAAACTATTGTGTCATTCTTTTCGACTGTTGGTGAAATCCATCCGAAATCGATAAAATTTTGATACAAACGATGCATGTTTCATTCTCTCATTTCAGGATATGGCGCAGTTCCAAACGATGACGAATTTTATTAACAAATATAAAGTGTTTGAAGTATATGATCATTTCTGTTGACATTACTTCCAAGGCTCATGGAATAGATTTGGCAAGTAACTATCCAACTCTTTGATTGTCTTATATTTTGTAATAAAATCAATTACCGTTAGATATGTGTATCGTTCTTTCCACAGTGTTGATTTACATATAACAGCTCAGGAGTAGTTATGTAATAAATTCTTAAGTCAGTTAGCATAATGCTAGTTGAAATAAAATTGCACCTCACTCACAGTTTATTAGTTAAATGAGGATACATCAAACGTATTATTAAAAGTAACGCGGTGAAGTAAAATAATAGAATCTTATCGTGACTATACATAATTTTGAAGGAAATATATGGGAGTAACAGCATAACACTTAAGGGTATAATCACATCATGAAACGACCAAACTTCAAATTAACTCGTGTTAATACTGCAAATAGGATCTAATTCAAAGATTTCAAGTTAACATCGGATAGTTTAGAAAAGGTTTTCATTAAACACAACAATTATGGGATTTAATCAACCATGTATTAGTGACCTGTCATACTGAGAATTCGGAAAGTCTGAATGCATTACCAACAGAATAACGGCGTTTAAAATGATGTTAGTTTGATGTTAATTCACCTATTCTTGTCATTCGTTAATGAATCAGATTGACAAGCGGAATACACTTCTTTATATGAAAGCTGAAGAATATAGTATTTCGTAGAATAAAAGATAATTTATAATGTGCGAAGAAAAACTACTACAGGAAAACTATCTCCGCAACACCCGATTATGACTGATATCAGCTCACTAGTGACTAACTCCTTGGGGTAATTGCTGAACTTCTAGTGTGGAGACGTGGCCGGTGGAGTTCGACCGTGTCGGGGTTAAGGCAGCTACCCACCGATGGCAAAGATGATGTCGCGCAAACATATCACGAATTGACTATATTAAAAATATCAACCTCTAGGAGCTGACTTAGCAGTTTAATGGTGAAGCGTTCTCCGCGGAGCCAGGAGGTCCTAGGTTCGACTCCCGATATGGGTCGTGTATGCGGATTGCTGAAGAGTCCCATACTGGAACGAAATAGCTGTTCAGTGTTTCCAGGTGGTCAATGGTTCTTTAATTCAGATCAATTCGTGATATCAAAATTGACGGGAAAACTCATTAGAATTCAGTTCGGCAACGAAACAGACAAGAGTAAATTCCAGGAACAACTGAAGAATTATTTAGGCAAATATAAAGATGCAACTCAACTAGATACTGCTTTACGAGATGCCCAAACAGCTGTGGCATCTACAGTGACATCTATCAAGGACTTAAGTCAACACGTCAAGAAGAATCAGTGGATCTTGATGACTTCTGTTGAGCTGATGGACTCCTGTAAACTTATCCGGTCAGGCTCCAAACACAATGAGAAGCGAAGAGTAATCAGACATAAACTGGCAAAACAACTGAGGAACTATCGTGAGCAGTGGTGGGTAACGAAAGAAAAGAGATGGTAAAGACAGCGGCGTTAGGTAACGTTAGATAAATTTTCAAGTTAATAAAAGAAACTGGGTTAAAAAAATCAAGCGTTAGTGAGACAATCTCCGCTCTCAGTCTAGACGTTTAGAAAGATGGACTGAACACCTCAAGGAGCAGTTCAGTTGGCCTTCAGCCACTCTAGAGATTCCCACTATTTTAAGGCATTCTGAATGGAAAGTCGACTTATGTCCCCCGACTCTTGTTGAAGTAAAAGCTATAGCTAATCTGAAGCGAGGTAGAGTAGCGGGTCCAGATGAATTATCTCCAGAGGTCTTTATGGATAGTGGCCCCACTTTGATGATTAGGCTGACTGATATTTTGAGTAAAATACATAGATCTTGTTAAGGCTGCTTACTCAAACATCATTAGTTGTGTCAGAGCTTATGGTGAACTGTCATCTGAACTTGTAATCTCAAGTGGTGTCTGTCAAGACTGCCTACTGTCTCCATTTTTATTTAATTTCATAGTCGATTTATTGTTGGAAATTACACTCATCGTCTGACTTTTCAGTAAATGGCCACCTACTAGGAGATCCACTTATTTACTAAGAATATGCTGATGACATAGTCTTGTTTGGCGAAGACGCTGATAAGATACAGAAACGTTTAATAGCAATAAGTATCAATGTAACCATGATCGGAATGCATTTCTTCCTCTCTTAATGCAAACTATTGCTCCAAGATTGGTTTTCATCAACACCTGAGCTAAAGATAGAGATAGAAGTAGTTGAGCGCGTCGACCACTTCATTTATCTTGGAAGTCTGATTAGTTCTAATAGGTTGGTCTCTGACGAAATCTCAGTACGAATACAAAAAGCTCGTTTGGCTTTGTGCCAACTTACGTCACCTACGGCGTAGGAGAGATATTCACCTTTCAACAAAGGGGAGAGTGTACTGTGCAACAATCCCCTCTGCCTTGCCGTGTGGATGTGAGATGTTGCCACTAAGAGTGGATGATACTCATGCGTTATCATTAGGATGAACTTGTATACCTATGCGCCCGTTTCACAAACGTAACTGTCTGGACTCAGTGGTCTAGTATTGAACGCGGTGGCGTTTGGCACGAAGTGGACTGAGTTCGAACCCTATTGTGGACATCAACATTGGGATGGAGGTACATCCAGTCGACAAGTCCCAAATAGGCCGAAACACGCATCCTGGACCCTACTTGCCAGTCACAATCCAACTTAAATAATACTCGAAGGTTATTAGTTTTTGACCATCGACACCTTCTAAACTGATTTCAAAATAATTACTAGCTCGAATATTGCACATGATTTGGACCCTCTGTCTAAAGGAATCATTAGTTGATTCGTTATTGTCACTGAAGTGTCCATATGTTAATCTTTGAATCATGTAGTGAATTCAGGCAGGTATTATGGTAGAGCTTACCTTGTTAATTTTCCATTCTATTATTGTTTCAATGTCTTACCTCAACGTGAGTCCTACTCCTTTTACCTACCATATGGTTGTTTAACACATACCGAATGAGATGCATACTTTAAGGATTTCAGCAATAAAGTACACGTGAATCAACAGTAATGAGTAAAGTTATTGCTTGTATTCTGAATGAAAAGAGGAAGTCTCACTTGTGGACGCCAATGGATTTCCAGATGACGCTAATTCATCATGAATGGATATATTTATATAGTCAGAAAATAATATATAACCTCAGAATGGTAATGAGTTGTCATATGTTTATAAATCTAAGCTTAGGAAGCACTCATTATAATGTACTTATAGGATAACTTACCCTCTGTGTAGAAATCCTATTCCAAATGATTACGAGTGGCATGTAATCAAAGGAGAAAATCACTGTATTCAAACGCCAGCTTCGAGGGCGATTGGCAAAACAAATGGAATATTGTCTCGCAATAATTGCACATTTAGTGTACACAAAAAGAAATGCCAAAAGGTCACTTTGTTCCAACGTTAATTACTTCGGTGATTAAATGTTTTATTGCTTGATTGATTACACTAACAATTCCTAGACGTTCTTAATGAAGCTGGTTACGAAATGAATAAAATCATTGTTTAACTTGCGTTCGAGAATATGGGAATGTATAAACAATACTAGTTGAAACCTACTGAGTTCGGACGTTATACGCCTTCCTTCCTCATTTGCCTTATTTCGTAAACACTTAAAAGTCAACATTTTCTGTATTTTCTTTCTGAATCATATTGATTGTTCTTTTATCAATCGGTTTGTATAAACGTTGAAATGATATTTAGTGGCTGAATGTTCATTCTTCACAGTATAGTACGCCGTGAATTTCTACAACTTCCCTGTGAAGGATTACTTTGGTACGTTTTGTTAACTCGACGAATATTTTCGTTTTCGTAAACGACTGTTTTCTTTTGTAAACGTGAGACGAACAATATACGTGTTTGGATATTAGTATGTATGTATGATCAACATAGAACCTGGAGGAAATTGTGGGCCTTTTTTCTACACTCAGCGAGTTTACCTCAACTCGGTAACAAAATTATTATTTAAAAAGCAAACTGTGAACGACCAGTATCTTAGTGGGTCAGTAACTCACTTTACTAACGCTGCTTTCTCTTTATGGCATTAATACTTTTAATCTTACTACACTGAAATTATTGTTGTCGTAAAATCTAAGCATAAATCCCAAGTATCAGTGTGTTAAATAATTTATAATGTTAGAATGAATTGAGGTTGAAATCATGTCCTGGATTGGTTCACTTTATTCTGAAATTCTATGCGATCAAAATTACCCACAAAAATGAGTAAAATGCAGACGTCGCAAAATTTTCCTAAGTAGATCATTCGTAAATCGACAGCGAATATATACTAATAACACAATTAACAAACTAAAATGCACCATGCTTAGAATATTTGCAGACTTGCCTTCTCTGTGATCCCGATACCAATTTGTGGAGTGACAGGAAAAACGGGTTATATATAATCCTAGAGTAGATGATGATTTCAAAGTTTATATCAACGAGTGAAAACATAGTGACGACAGAGTGATGCAGTTTGATCGAAGTATAGATACCATGACACCACTTACCAACTTCTCATGACTGTTCATATTATTATTTTTCCTTGATTTTGACCTCAATTCTTCCGCATTTTGCAATCGCTTTGTTGACATTATCTCACGTACATATTATCATACTCCGAAACCTCCGCACACTGAGCACATTAATGTCAACGTCGAGTGAATGCGATTGCATAAATTTGAAAACGGAACTGACAACTTGAAGACCTTGTTTCTTCTACCTCAAGTGTAAAAGGACGGAGACGAACTAACCACTTCTCGTCACTTATGAACTTACAACTGAGTAAAAAGTAAAACACAAATTTTAAGGAACGACTATATTTTACAAATTAAATCATCAAGATCAATTAATTGACGTGACTTACAAGTGATATTAAAAATGGTCGTCTTTACAGATAAAAATTGAAATAATTGTCAATATGAAACATTTATTATCTATTTGTAGATATGACTGCTGGCCACAGTTCCATAACCTGAAAATAAAACGTGTCATTAGTCTGCACCGAACACTTGGACATATATTTAGCAGATTAATAATTCCTAGCAGTGGCTTCCTTCTATACGAACCGTCTCCTAATCAGACACGTTCACATAACAGATACCATTTCTTACCTAAACGGAATATACTTCTTGTCATATTGACAGTTCCCCTGGTGCTAAATGTCTTACTGCTATGACAACTAAATTATTTCACTCTACATCTAGAACTATGATACGTGACTGCTAATATGACTTAACACCATTGGTTTATAACTCATACAAATGGTATCATAGTAATAAACTGCTTGCGATGAGAATGCATTCCGTGCATAATTATCACCAAACTAAGCGTCGAGAAGTCTAGCACCTATCAAATTCACGAACAGACTCATCAAATAGAACTGAAAATTTGATGATCACTCACCTTTAGGTCCAAACAGTGCCTTGTAACACGGGATTTGACAATAAGGTTTGCCGTCGTGCTAAGATATAAAAAAGACTATGGTTAAAAGTCGGAATGTTTTATGTTGTCTACATCATTTATGCATTGCTCACATAGAATCTCAGCAGATAAACAGTATACCCAACCCTTTAATATTTTCGAAGCATATCCCACTTGATAAAGCATTAAAAAACTATTAAAAAGCACTGCCCTAGTTGTGAATACTGAGTTAATGTACAGTTGGGGGTAACAAAAATAACGACATTACAACGACCATAATCCAAAAGCGTGAGACTAAAACTATTAAGCTGACTCGCCTCTTCATATTTAGGAAAGATCAGCTCAAAAAGACCTGACAACTTCAGATAAACTCAGCACTGAGTGTATCGCTCATAACAATATCGAATTCGTAATGAACCAAATAAATGAGTAAACAATCGAGTCTTTGAGCTTTCGTTACTCGTACGATTGACTTCATTAGGGACTAAATAACCCTATTCAGTTAGCCTAATACTAGAAAGTACAAAGAACAAATCAGATCAAATACCTAGCACATACAAAGAAACCTAATCATGCTGATGTCATATTAGGTCAAAGGTGATGCCAAGTTACTAGTAATATCGATTTTAACAACTTAAGTTGAAGTGGGAAAGTCAGAATAGCTATTTAGTAGTACCCACAATTAAATGATATGGTAGTGACAAGTGGTCTAACATTTGAAGAGAATCATAAAACAACCTATTAACGAAAATGATATGAAAAACAAGACCACTTACTTCACAGTGAGAACCCGGAGTCAGAGTTTTCTTGCACTTTTCGCATTTCAAGCAAGGGCGATGCCAGTCTTTCCCAAGTGAACTGACCCGCTCAGCTACTCAATAAAAATAAATATTATGAGAACCCACCAAAGTAGACCTCTTTATTGCATGAAGGACACTTCATGGTTGAAAATCTCAATCGGAAAGTTAGGAAACACCCAACAAACGAGAGGCCAATGCAATCTTCGACTCACCTACCACTGGTCTTCTCACGCTTTTATTGTTTATACAATACATCGGTCTCAAAATTTCATCACATGATCTTCTGACCACTACTTTCAAGGCTAATGACGACCAATTAAAATCATACTTTAAAGCAGTTAAAGTCCAATGATATTAATGTAATTGATGGTGGTGGTGAGTATTGATTTGATGTATTTGAATATTATAGAGACAGGTAACTGTCTCTATTCATCCCTCTGTGTGTGTTTATGCAACTTACAACTAGAACAACTGATAGAGAAAATAAGCTGAGAAACGTGTGAGTCACATGGTGACATTTCCTTTCCACCTTGTTTAGTAAATGTTAAGTCGGTGATATGAGTGTGACCGATGCGTGGATTAAGATAAGACATGTTTAGTATTTACAAGGAAACAAATGACGTTAAATAGAAATCTAAATCTAACTAATTGTCTTTTCAGAATCTGACAAATCCACATACTTTTCTTAAGTATATAAATTTGTCAGAGGACAAACTGAGATATTTATCTTACACAGATACTGAATAATTTGTGTATATTACTGATATTAATGGAACTAACCCACATATATTTCTTAATATGGGGAATGGAAGTTGCTTCTGATTTCGGAATATCAACAAGTTGATGATAAGTTAATTAATAGCGTATATTTCTATTGGTATTTTCGTCTTTCAAAGTAATAGTGAATTAATAATGGGATAGCTTCTGAATACTGGTTTAGAAGTTAGTTACTACAGAAGATTCTGTAATAATAAAAATGACGAACCTAATTACAAGTTTGGATTATTAGATGACCGGATTATTCCCATATTTATGTGAGGTCATGTGAAAATAGAGCTTCCTACGCCCATTCTTTATCCTTCACTCAAAATGTAAAATAAATGTTCAGAAATGTAATGTTGGACCTACGCATTTGTACACCAAGTGTATCTGGTTCCAGAGGAACAGAGAAGGTGAAATATGACAGCTTATATGTATTTAATAAACTTTCTATTAGTTGAATAATAAACAATCCGTTGGTTTTATTGTGTAGATATCATATTAAAGTCTCCTATGAAGAATGCTCAGATAGTAGTGTTTGCTACATAGTTGTTTAATAGCGTGATAAACCTATTTGCAAATTTCATATGAAGCTAGTCTTCCAAGTTTCCCTTTCAATATTCAGTGCCACAAAACGCTTCTATTACTTCAGACCAGTAGGGATGAAATCAAAAGCCAACTGCAGGGATTGTAGAAATGTATGAATATCAAATAGAGTGATACCTCAGATGCTACACAAACTCTTCTGGGTCATAGTGGCCTTACTGTATGTACACATGATATTTTAGCATGACGTTTTTTAGGATGTACAACTTCGTTTACCAGTTTACTAAATTAATAATGACTTCCTACTATGATACATATGCTGCTAAGCTGTTCTCTCCAGTTTTGCTAGTTGTGTGAAATGTACTATTTCATACACTTGTAATCGAGTTTTACTTTCCGCGTTAGGTCACCATTACTTACATCATTCAGCATTAAGAAATAGTTTTGGGCTTCATCATTTTGAAAATCGAATCTAATTAATAGATTGTCCAGTGATTTAATGATAAATTTCTTTCTATCTGTTGGAATAAGTGAAATACAGTCCGATAAAATCTGTTTGTTATGTTCTTCCCATAAATAGGTATCTTGTAGATGAATGATGTCCTCTATTATGATCGTTCTAGGTAATGAGAGGTCGATGAGGTCTTTGTTAACAAGGTTTCCTGGTGTTTAGTTATTATTTTTAAGCAGTCAAGTAATTAACGGTTTTTCTCTGTATATTGAGGGATTGACGAGTTCACCTGATAACTTTTACAACAGAAATGCAATCTTACTTGATTCACCCTAGCTTCTAATGTGTGAAAATAGGAGCCATTATTTAATACAGAGGATGAAATACGTAGCTCTGTCCTAGCACTACGATGAATAGTTCTGTCTGGTCAAGTTGTGTAAATATTTTCTTGAATTTTTGTCCTGAGTGACAGAATCCTTTTCAGTTTTCGTTGTTCTACTCTGGAAACTTATACTACTTACTGTTCAAGCGTCTTCAATTTAGCAACGTTCCTTCATATTCCTAAACAGAATTGCGTTTTAAAATGAGCCACAAAGACAATCATCGTCTACTGAAGATGGTTTTTGTGTTGTTGATTTCTTAGCACCTTTCAACTTGGTTCATTGAAAACATTTTAATTTACCACATTGATCTGATTAAAACCACATGGCACTAAACAAATCTACTAGAAGTTGTTGGCTTGGATAGTATATCCGTTTGTAACCAGATCAATACACTCAGATAATATTTGTACTAAATACGTACCTTTAAGTTATCAAGGTGATCTACAAGAGAAATTATCCAAATAGTTTTTATCAGAAGCTATTTCACTAGACAAGTGAAACCGAAAATTGGTGTCTCAATGACGACAGTTTTTACAGATAAATTTTTTGTTGACTTCTTTCTAGTTTAGTCGTTTACTGCATTACTTATTGATGTATATAAGTTCATTCTGAATATCACAAAATTATTGAAGTTTTACTTAACAATAATTTAATTCTTTAACTTTACGATATTGATAAATGCTAAGCTTATTCATCAGGCGATCACCTAGACATGAATTATAAGGCATAAAACTATTTCTATCATTTCGAGTATTCGGCTATCATAATCGAATTTTCATTTCGACTGATACAGTGGTAAAGACTGATTTAGAAGGTCATCATACTGACTTGTGAGCATCTCACGTTTAGCATCTCAATAAAAAAATGCATACATCACATAATAACTGATTTTATTACAAAATCTATGACACCACAATCAAAGAAGTAAATGGTTAATCCATAAATCTATTCTATGGGTTGTGTTAGTAACTTGAACAATTAAACATAAGGATTAGACACCTTTACTTTATCATTAAAAGTTCTCACTATTTGGAACTGCACCGTATCCTGAAATGAGAGGACGGAAAAATAGAATAAATGCAGGAACTTATATATAAAATTCTATTAGTCGTAGATGAGTCTCACTGTTGGTTGTGACCAGTATAACAAAGATAAACTAACGCTACTTTTTCAGTATGGTAATACTTTCGTATTCATGTTCAACCGGAAACAATGACAAAATAAACCACTATTTGAACGTGTTTAGGCAAATGCCCATTATATCAAAGGATAGCATTTCGTATGCAAACAAACTATTCCTGTTTTTCAGCTTGATTCTGTAAGGATTCATGATATCTTACTAGATCCTCAATTAGTTTCACCTATGCAAATTAGTTCTCATGGATGAGAGAATTTTATTTGAGCATACATCTGTGGACTTGTTGTGAGTGAGGGAATGGACTAATAAGTCCACTAGTCCATCAAACGATATTTACTTGAATATTTTATCGCAATCATTAATTGCAGATGAGACGACAGTGAACTACTTTACTCCAGAGACAGATAACACATTAATGAGCAACACCACTCTAGGGTAGCAGCACTCCAGTTGTGTTTAAAATTCAACTTAATATCTATGTATGAAAACATACATTCTGAGAGGTTTTACTTAATATAACTCAGGTTTCTTTTCAAGTTATTTTAATAATAACTTTATTTGTTAGGTATAGGTTTATATACTCGACTATGAGCCACATTGTTTGAGTGAAGGCTAGTGAAATTATTAGTCTGCCTAAGAAGAATTAAGTAAGGTAGGACATCAACCTGTCACCTAGTAGTTGAAAGACGGGTCTAAAATCACTCAGCCGTTGTTCCTAAAATTGCTTTGACAAATATCAAATGTAGAAAGTTGATTTAATTGGAAAATAAAAGTTTTAAAAATATCGACTACTCACCTCTTGGTCCATACAACGTCCTGTAACAAGGCTTATCACAATAAATCTTGCCATCGCGCTGAAATGAAAGAGTAATTATATGAAGTCGAGTAGGCTGTGATGTATTTGTTACCATAATGTGGTGATAAAATATGACTTAATAAGAGCTTTGAATTCATTTGTCAAGAAATTAAATTCTATTAAGCCAATCTAGATTTTCACTAATGAGAAAAGAGATAATCAGATTAAACCCAGTTAAGACTACGGAAAATAATCGAATATGAAATTGATTTTTGTATAGTGACATAAATAGTAACTGAAGTACTTGTATTTTGGGTAATAATGCTATTAGTTAAATCTACAAAACATTCAGAGGCTAGAAATGATTAACATTAAAATTTTGAAGAAGATTCCAGTGTGTAGAAGTTTGTGAAACAAATGAGTTTACCTACATCGCAATTGCATGTCATATGTAATAAACATTTCAACTTTAAGACAGATATGAAACAGCATCACTAAACAAATTAGTGAAACAGCCGACCATCGTGTCGTTTTAGGTAATCACGACATACACTGAAATTTATAATTTCACACAGTGAAAGTATAACTGGGAATAATACCTATTGATACCACCCATCATTTGACTTTGAATCAAGTCGAATATCGAGACGCTTAAATGGTTCAGAGCACATATAGTTGTATACTAAGGTCAGTATAACTCTGTGTAAAGAAAATGGAGAATGAACTGGTCAACTGAAGAAACGATAATCAGATAAAATAAGTGGAGGCCGATATGCAGACAAGGGTGTTACTAAAGTCAGTTTAAATATATTTTAATATACCGTTTAGTAAATGTAAATAGCAGTCCACTGCACTTACCGTACAAAGCGAACCTGGGACGATTGGCTTGAAGCATCGTTCGCATTTCAAACATTGGCGGTGCCAGTCTCTGCCAAGTGATCCAATACGTTCAGCTATTCAATAAAATGCCACAATATAACGCTCACCGAAATAAACTTCTTTATTGCACACTGGGCACTTCATTATTTAAAAAAACAGTAAACAGATGATTTAGCTGCTATACAAAGTTGGTTCTAAGTAATTACTAACGTGTTATAGTTTTCTTGCTTAAAATTTTGATTTATGTCTAAAGATTTTATTGCTTATCCAAGTAGGTTCGTCAAACTACCTAGTCATATGATAGTTTACCTGCTGTTATCAGAGTCATTATATGCCAATAACTATCAATTAGTAAAAAATCTTTTAATCAAATAATGTAAATCTACCAAGGTGGGGTGTTGGAATTAGATTTAAAACAGGGTGGTTTGTGGGTGAGTGATATATTTTTAAACTATATTTACAAGTTAGCAATATACTTCAGATAATTTTAATGCTATTTGAGAAAACATGTGCCGTCTTCTTTATTTCTTGATGTGAAATCTTGGAATCTGATTGCATAAGATTAACAGACTTTAGAGTTGTTTTTCTTAAAAGACATACAGGTGAATTATTTTTTCAATTTTATTAAACTATCATTCATCAGGTGACAATTAGAGAATATGAAACCAATTTGATTAATGAATAAATAATTATCATTAAACGTAATCGAATACACATCGTTTATTATTGTCGTTGGTTTCCGGTGCTCTTTTAAAGATTTAATAACCGAGCAAATCAATCTTCAACTATTTAAAAGTTCAGTCCGTTATCTAAAAAATTACCAACCATCAGTCATTAGGATTAATTGTCTCAGTATACTTTGAATGGCGTATCCTTATTACGTATACGATGCTAGTATAATGCTCACCACTAGCTGTACATTTTTAGAATCCCCGAATTTGTGTATATGGTTCATTCAACACGATATAATTCAATTATTGTTATCATTATTACTAATTTATAATTATAATTACTGTTAGTTAGTAACAAAAACTCTGAAATCAGTTTTAAAGTTGTTACTTCAGTATGTGCTACACTAATAACGATGATTAATTAGCAGGTGAAACAAATTTCGAATCGTTTTCACAGTTGCCTAAAAGAAGTGAAGACACTGCTTTATTTTGATTATTATCGTGTTCTGTATAAACTTCAGAAAGTAATTTTTACTAAACTGTATGCAAAATTATGTTTCTCACCCTAATTTTTATTAGGAGGACAGAAATGAAAACACATTGATTGAGCTGGTACACGTTTTATCGAATTTTGAATCATCAAAATGGCTTCAGAAAAATATCTTCGAGTTGTTAACTATGTTTGTCTATAAGTTATAGCATATACATTTATTGCTGATATAAACCCAACTAAGGCAACTACATATCATAACGATTGGTGGGGACTAGTAGAACATCACTAACAACAAATACTCCACAAACGCCTCCACTAATCATTACATAAGAGATTAGATAATGAAAAACGTAAGAAATTATCATATTTTATAAGAAAGTCTGTTTAATTGAACAAAATCATACCATAATTGGAATTAAAAAACAAACGAACGTTAATGCCAATAAGATTTTAAGTTATCAAACACGACGAAATACTGTTTTCCACCCTAATAATATACCATGCTCTTTTATCCTTATATCAGTGAAAGACGAAGAGACAATGTTGATGAATGTGCAATCTCACACTAGTTTACAACTTGTCGATGTTGTTTCACTTTACCTTGAAAAAAAACAATACTATTACCATTACTAGTATGGCTGGAAAATATCACAGGTTAGTAACCTTGCTGTTATGTAAACATTGGTCGTTACGTTATGTAGTTTCCGTTCGTTTAGCGGTTATACGTGGAGTTTTTAGAAATTATTTTCAAAAAAATTTTTAATTTAATCCCCAAACTTTATATGTAAGATCTTATATCACATGTTGGACTATGTTATATGACTTATCCCAAGCTGGCATGTGTTTAGTTATAGGCTTGGAAATAAGCACAGCAGTGTTTTTATATGTCGTTTGTATTTTTAGTAAGGTTTGGATACTTATAAACGAATATCTTCGTCTGTTACCTGTGCCCAATATAGATCTCAAGTAGGATTTATGAATGATCATCGACATTTTATAAGGCCTTAGACGAGTACTCTTGCACTTAAGCATGGATCCTCGCATTAGGAATACCAGTTAATTAAAATTATTCATAAAAAGTATAAAAAACGGTTGTGGATGCTTTAGTTCATTACTTGTCTACTGCAGTTATCGCTTAAACACTAAAATACTATACTTTTCACATTGTATACATACAATTAATATCTCTGTTATAAGGTGAATCCAATGCCATATGCCAAAAGTGTGATACAAGTGCCTCGTATCCATTATATAATTATGTGATTACTAAGTAACAAATAACTTAGCAGTTTATTGACGTTGGCTTACTTATAAAAGTTGAAAAACATGTTACAGGTCACAATAATGCAAACGTAGACAGTGTGGATATATTAGAAACTACTTACAAAACAGATCTGCACAAAGTTAGCTAAATACCGTTAAAATAAATTTATTAAGATTGATAATGATTCTCCAATTGGGTCACCTCACCTTGACATATTAGCTACTTAATGCCTAATCTACTGGTTGAGATCAACTAATAAAGTTAGTAGCTTACACGTTTGTGCATAAAAGTCAGCATACAGAATTACATCTGAAACAAATCCCACCCCCAAATCTCAACGATAAAGAAAAGTAAGCAAATAGATGTGCTTCATTGACAGTAACCTAGGCCTGAGGCTTAATTTGAAAAGAGACATATAGAGATCCTTCATGCTCTATGCACTTTAACTGCAATTCAGATTAAAGGGAAATGTATATTGGGTTTTCTGTCCTGGAAGACAAGTAAGCGGAGAGGATGTAAAGACCAAGTATTTTACAGACTATTATTAACCTCAAAAATCAACCCTTATAACAAATAAATCCGCAAACATCAAAATACGTGAGCAATACATAGGCATTCGGAACAATGAAACACGTGAAACAGCTTTGAAAACAACTAAAATAGACCATGTAGATGACATGATGGACAACGGCAACCAAAGTGGCTTGGAAGTAGAGGAGAGGTGAGTTACATCCCATCAAAGGCTCGCGCCTCTGATTGGTTGCGGGAACTGGTAATATATTTCCAGTCATTATTATTATTCGTTTTATAGGAATTATACAATATTAGATTTAATTCAGAGATCTTTATTTATCCTGCCTTAGTCGGTTTTGTAAAATTTTTATACATCATTGTTACCTTAAATCGAACAGTTGCTTTCAATAATAAAATACTAAATATTTAGGACTTTGATCAAACGGTTATCAGAATTTCAATTTTAAGTGCAATACTAGTTTGGAGTGAATTATTTATTGCAAGTTAGCATCATAAGTTCTAATTATAACAACTGTTATCTTTGAATCTAGTTGGTTTTAATTGGATTGATTTTATTCTAAAGTTTTAATATTTCAAATTCAATGTAGCTTGTTGTATTTTCACCATTTACACAATTTATTGTTATATAATGGACTCTTCAATTTATATTGCACTTGTATATTATTAATTTGAGTTATCTACAATTATAGCCTGTAGGTAATTGGTTAGAATGAAACGAACTACATTTAGTTAGAAGTGTTCTGTAAATACTGTCGTTCTTGCTTTATCCAAATTTTTGAGGGGGATGAGTTACATACAATTTCTGAAACGTCACTTCTTTATATAAATTATCAAGTCACTTAATAGCATTGTGAAACTGTTATGTGAAATGTTTGGAGAACCTAACAGAGTGAAATTTTAGGAGAACTGCCTACTAATTAGTTACTATCCTCGACACTTCGTCAAATTTCTACGATCTGTTAAACTTTCTTCATTCGTCAGGGATCTTCGTCGTATTTTCAAATCACAAGTTAAATCTACGAATGAAATAATCAGTGGTCTTAGAACATCTAGCATCTGATTTGGTTTCTGAGTATCTAGCATCATCAACAAAGCGATTACAATCCAAAATCTAAAGTTGAAAAACCGGAGAAGAAAAAGGGAATCATACAGTTAATGTTCAATTGTGACCAAATCATTAAACATTCAGTGAAAATAGATGTTAAACAAACATTTCCTGATGCATAATACTACCATCATCTACGATGAGATGTCCTGCAGATAGAACAAAAGTGAACGAATATTCGTCTCATGCCACCTTCAGCTTGCGTGTACGTGCAAAGAGGATTCGTTGGATAGACAAAAAGACGGGTACCTTTATGATTTAATGAATAAATACTAAAGAACCCATGTCTAAAAGAAGCGGGGATTCCTGAAGTCACATGCCATGTAACAAATCCAGGACATGAAATAGACAAAATGAATGCGTCCGGAATAATCCATGAACAACACAAATCCATGCTCCTGTAATTCGAAGACTGAAACCTGACTTTTGTATTCAAAAGGAGTCAACGTATAACTTTAAAATAAATAGATTGATGATTCCGTCTTCTGACTTTACCTGAATCATTTCGTGATAGCATTTCATTTGGTCCTATTAGCACGGTCCTATTTTGTACCTTGTTTTCGCCTATTTACGATAAAGATGCGTTCACAACTACACAATCAAATCTTTTCAATTAGTCTTCAGGACTCTCACTCTTACGTGACCCTTTGGATTTTTTTTATCGAATTCATAATGAATCTCTATCTTATTACATAGATTGGATTATCTACATTTACTTATAAACCAAACTTCTTCACAACTTCGCCTTCTAAACCTACTGTTAACTGATGGAAATTTCGACTTATGTTGTACATGTATATATTAATAGCATGTAGCTGATGTGATTTCAGCGAAATGCATTGAATTCGAAGTATTCTGTAAATGTTTTCGTTCTTTATTCAGATTTTTGGAATGAACTGTGTGAAATATTTAAGGACGCATACAGTATGAGTATAGTAAATGAAAGCCAAATATTTTCTGATTACTCACATAAATTGTTTAATGACTATATTGCTAACTGAATGTGAGTTAGTTACTTTATAGAAAAGTATCATAAGTAACCAGTGTTATGTTGTCGTTATTATTGTCGGTTTACGACTACTGGTGCATACAATAAAAATAACGTAAACTTACATTAAGTATTTATGTGGTGTTTTAACACACCATATACCATTTGTATTGCGACTCTATACACTTTATCCTATATGGTGAGTGAGCGACAAAAACAATCTAAATGATTCATACTTTGAAATTAACTTGATTTTCATGTTGTAAAAAGTATCTTTTGTTTTAATATAAAGTACTTCTACTTATGTTTCGATTACGTAAAGAAATGCTATAAACTGGAGTGAGCAACTATATCAGAAAATGAAGAAAATAGGTTGTAGGTACCATTACCAAGGTCAGATTTCAAATAAATTTAGCGCTAGATAAGTAGTTTATAGGATCAAGCAGTTTGACGTTCCGTAACTTAGTGCAAGAAGCTTCTTCAAAAAACTCTCCCTCCCTATAAATTACAGATATATTATTCAATTAGTTGAAGAAAATAGGTATACATTAGATTGTTAAACCTAAAACAACTCACTGACATATGTCCACTGAGAGTCATGGGGGAGGGATACCTTGTTTCTTTATTCTTTGTAGAGAAATATGTGGTGTTTTGCGGAGAACAATACACTACAATATTCATATTAGTGATTACAAGAGCCGTAGATATATGAAAACAGAAAATTGTTGTGCTGTCTCTAACATTTCGAATATTCTTCAGAATTAAGAAGTCCTTGAGATCTACAGACTGGCCAGATAAGCGAATAGTCAGAAACCTGAAAATTAACACTCAGTGACTGAAAACCGATTGGGCGATTGATTTTATAATTTTGAGGAATTAAAGCATGAAGCTAACTGGTTTTAAGCTAAATTCTTCTTATTTCTGCGGGAAAATCATTGTTGTTTTGCTATGTTGAAGATTATTGGTAATTATCCTATTGCTTACGTTTGACTTTCAAGCAGTACCAAATGATTTTTTCGTACTGTTTACTAATTGGCGGAGGATCTTTTATTAGCTAATATCTCTTATTGCATAAAATCAATTTATAAACCATTTTTACACATAAGAAAAACAAATTGTAACGTAAATGAAAAACTAGTGGCCCGTGGCCACAAAATGTGATAAACTCCGTTTGTATTTTATTCGATCGAACGGTTAACGTTGGAAGAAAGATACGGAATCAACAGTTCACAATATAATCAGATACATATGAATAAAGATTTACTAAATCAATATCATGTGAAAATAACTCTTTTGGACAAAGCTGGTGACAATGACATCACTGTGTTTGATTGAACGGTCATACAGAGATTGAAAGGATTACCTGAATTTGATGAATTGTGTGGAGTGAACGCATTAAGTTCATGAATTATTATAACTGATGGGACAAGTGTAAATTCGACTGAAATGTCCTTTACGTTTGGTAAAATAATGTAAACTGCTAATTTAGTTGGGAAAACAATCACTCGAGATAATCATGAAGTGTGAATACTTACTTAGACTACTATCCATAAAAGTATAAGAATGCTAGCGTATTTACAACACTTATGAATCATAGTTAACTTGAGAATGGATAAGCTTTACTTAAAATGCGATTAAGTAAAAGTGACCAGCATGAGCCTTGCATATTGACATGAAAAAACTCCTATATTGTTAGATTAACACATACAGAAATATGAGTCGCGTCACAGTTCTTCCGTTTTGATAAGCCTCTCACAGACTTTATGTTAGAACGAAGACATTGACGAGGAATGAATGTAATTGTTAGGGAGTCCCGAAATATACTTTAGAAAAGTCTATGAGGGTCCTGAAACTCCAGAAAGTTTCGTCCAATCAGCATTGAACAGGACCTTGGTAGAAACATCTAGAAAAAACGGAATCAGGTGCCGCTATTCTGACAAGATGTTTGATTAGACCGCTACTAAGTTTAGTAAGGTCCTCGAACTCTCCAGAGACTCACAGTTACTTGTAATTCTATAAATACCGTCATTTTTCTGTACAGAAAAACTTACCGTGGAATAAAGCTTTCATCTCGTTTCGCAAGTCGCAGTATAGATTTAGCATGGGGATATCTGCAGCAGATGAGAATCCGATCTTGAGTTCAGCTAGCAGACTTATCAATTACATTTTACACTGGAAACATATCAAGAACCATGTCTTAATGCAGAGAATTTTATAGAGTCCATTTTCATTGACAAATGATTAGACGCAACTGAGCAGTGCTCAGTACTGACAAATTAATACATGAAAACAATTTGCAAATATCCGAAAATCGAAAAGCCGCTACCAATATATATAATCCGACCTACTGAGTTATATACTTGCTGCTTAATAACATAAAGATTGATATCTTTGCTATATTGTGCCTGGTTCTTAAATTAACCAGAACCAGAAAATAAGAATCTATTCGTATGTAAATAAACATACATTTTAAGCCTTCATTATTTTAAGTCAATTAATTCATAGCAGACGATCATATTAATTACATAGCGGCGTAGATAAACTAACAAAAGTTGCATTATGTAGTCATAATATTTCATATGTTTATTCAGCCCACAGGTTATAAATCTTATTAGTGGAGGTAAGAGGGAGATGAACAACTCTTAAAATTGAAGTTAGCTACATACGATGAAAAGCCACTAGCGAAAATAGTTTCAAAGTATATCAAGTCCATTCTTACATAAAGTCAAGAGTAAGATCTGCGAAAATAAGCTGAAATAATCATCCAGTGGGTTTTGTAGGCTGCTGATTAGAGCCAAATAGTTTATCTGTGCTGTATGAGTTTGTAGTGCACTTTTACGTTGAAGCGACAAATGTTGAGTTTATTTATTTGTATCAACTAAACGCCTTCAGTGTTTAGATTCCAGTCTGGAATATATATATATATATATTCAGATAAAGGAGGAGAAAAATACATGGACAGTTTTTATTTTGCAAAACAGAAAACAGATATATCAACACGGAAAAAAAGGGGACTTGAGTTTCACAAATCAAAGATAGATTGAAAATGAACTGGAACGAATATCGAAGTAATAGTAATAGTGGAGGAAGAGCATAAGTAAGCAGAAATGAACACCTAAATGTGTGTAGTGTCAACACAACAATACGAACAACGTAAGACAAAAGGAATAAATGAAATAAACAAAGAAAACAAGTCTAACAAAACTACAATCACAAACATATAATCTGCACATATTGGTGTGGTAATAATATTCAAATAAACATCTACACAAAAAAATTATGTAAACGTATCTTTAAAAAAAACTTTAAAAAATAGACAAAAATAATTATTTTAAAAAAGAGGAACATTTAATTATTATCACATTCAGTAGACAGTGTTTCGTTAGACATGATAGAGGGGCAAAATATTTGTTGAGAGATACGTAATACTCCTAAAAGTACTAGTAGTACGAAACATCGATTTACAAAAATGATGTTAATATACACATTTGGAATACTTGAGAAAGGAAATTAAAACAAAAAAATATTCGCACAACCCACCTACCTTCATTTTCATTTAAAAAAAGTGAAATTTTATGAAGAACTGAAAGTGTGAATACATATAAATGAAACGCCATTCCCACTATACGACATGCATGTTTGTGCTGTTGTGATACTGCTACTAGTAAGCAAATGGAGGCAATTCATTGTTCATAATCGAAAAAGGCTAATTTCAAGTTAATTCTTAACAAAACAATCGTTTTATGATTTGGAAGAAACAACGGGATATGGGCAAAAGAAAAAAAACAAGAACAGCCATGTACAACAGAATGAAATTTGAAAATTAAAAGTGCCCCAAAAATAAATATTACGAGACTGAAAACAGAATGACAGGAATGTTTAGTTACGTCGCGTAACAGATAGTGAACTATAATTTACTAGAGGGAATGATAGAAGTAGAATCACAACAATACAAAATGGAGAAGCTTGCAGTAACAGTACAACCACGAAACAAGGACGTTTCAACAGACGAAAGACATTGAAAACAATTAACTACTAATCATGTACGTATAAGTTGTAGTGCAAAATAATAAAAATTTGGAGTTACCGAGAAGATACAGCACAATGGACAACGAGGAACAAACAAATTTAGACAAGAAATCACAGAAAAATTGGCCTTGTTTAGGACTTACTTTCGCATAATAATTTGAAGACCATGAAGCACAATAACAAGATCAACAAAGAGTGAGAAACCTAGTTATTATTATAATTCCCAGCTGAATAGATGATACTTGACTAGCATATCTCCAGTAGTCTCTGTTGTAGTTGACGTCATATTACTATCTATTTCATTTAAATTCTCATAGTTCGATGTTAGAATTGATGGTAGAGATAGGTAAGGTGGATCATTCATCGGATCAACAATAGACGAAGCTGTCATTAAACGTTGTAAAGGTTTGACTTTATGAAATTCTAATATATTGCCCATTGCAGATATTACTTTTGAGCTAGATTTATTGGTACGACGCATTAGACTATCAGAAGACGAAGCAGATGCTTTAGGCCCGGTTAAACCATTTTGCCGAATACAGTTAACATTCTGAAGACCATTTAATTCGTATGTTGGTGATAAGTGAAAGGCAAATTGACTTAGCACTCTATTAGAGAATTACAAGAAAATATAAAATAACGTGTATAATAACTGGACATAAAATTTATAATAGGTGAACATTATTAAATAGAAACGTTGATCCAAAGTAAGTATACTTATATGCAAGACAATGAACGTAAATGAGTATTTGTTGGGATGGGGGCCGATAACAAATCGTAATAGAAACAGTATGATTCCGACTGTTGATTATCGAGTTATTCGGGTGAGCCACATAGCAATCATACACTACCAAAGAAAAGGTGACATATGTCTGACGTCATCTAGAGAAATAACATTCTAGATTATAATTTATGAAAACGCAAGAAGCTGTAATGATGAATACAGCTGAATACGATACACACAACAGATGGGGAAATATTCATGACATCTACATGAATAGCCCACTGTTAATAACCCTCTCCCTCATATATATTTCAGTTACAATCCGATATAAATGTACTGTGTGATTTATCTGTTTTTACTCGGCATATTACATACCTGATAACTTTTCTTTAAGAATCTACCCACAGTAAAGTCAAGATATCTGGTTAGCTCCGTAGCAACTGGAAATATTCGATATGTAATAGGAAACTAGGAATGAAATCAGCCGAAAGGAAATTATCGATTTAGTGTGTACACGTTAATACCACTAACATGACTGTCAACAAAAACGTTTACTTTATTTTAATTATGACGCACCAAAGAATTGGTGATTAAAGCATTCCTCTCTATAAAACTTTGTAGAAACAGACAAAAATTCATTGCAGAATTATTTTTAAGTGATCTTATTTTTCAGAGTTATTTCAATCTGTGACGCGTGGTTCAGGTCTTTTATCGACCGCAAGATCTCCGTCGTAAATTGTTATCTGTCTCGGTTGACCGCACGCTTCGTCTCCTAAGCTATGATACGACCCCCAGGCTGAAACTACTCGTCAACAGAAACACAAGAGAGAAGACAGGAAATACTCCAAAAACACCTTAATGCAAGAGTTCCATTATGTACAGAAAACTAGGATATATATATTATCATAAGTGTCCTTCAAGCTTCTAGAGAATTCCGTAACCTTCTAGACACAGTAGAGCTAAGACAATTGACCAATCACAGACACAGCACGTGACTTCTCTCTGTCTAGAAGTTTCGGATAAAAAGCTATCTCCGCTCTGATTGGACACAATATATCCTATTGATTTCTATGCCAGATTGAGCTTGTTGCGAGGGCTTTTCTGAGCCTACCCAACACAATCATAGATAGTTGCATAACCCTAGTTATATTATATCAAACATTCACTTAACTTCAAAACAAGGCATGATTTACACTCGTACATTGGAAATATAAATTCAAAAATCAATTATATATGAGTTCATCTAAGGAAATATACCATTATTACAAAAGTAAATTGAATGTCTTTATAACTTGTATACACATACCGTAATTCGCATTTAATTTGAACCCACCCAGGACTACGAAGAAATGACCAAGGATGATACCACTTACTAACAACTTTTACTGATGAACATAGAATTTCGAACCATAAGTGCAATAACTGTTCACTTAGTAATTTTTAAAAAGAACAATAGAAAAACCATTTAAACGAATAATCTAAATTTAAAATTATTAAGGGCTTTTGTCACTTTAAAATAACCGAGAAACTATTTAAAAGAGTTGTTGAAAAAGATTGTCGTTACAACACAAGGACTATTTACCAAATTTGCTAACCAAGCGCAAAGCATCTAATGTGTGATCGCGTTGTCTAACATGGGTGAATTGATAGCAGAATTTTTAATGTAAGCCCTTAAAATATTTTCGTACTTGGTGAGCAATCAACCTTTGAGGATAATACCTTATTGAAATTATTTAGACCGTCGTTTATTACGTATTTACTCACAGAACATAAGATCTGGTATATTAGGAGACTGAAAAATACGTCACCCAAATAAAGTGAATATACCACGAAGTAATGAAAGAGCAGGAAATCGTAGATTCTATGAATAAATGAAAATACGGATTGTATTTTTCAAAAAACAATTCAGTTAGAAACCTGGTCAAGAAAGACTCCTTTCAGTTAAGGGAAGAAAACAATTACAACCGGATCGCCGCAGGGTTATATTCTACATCCGAGATCACATGATATTCAACCTTGTGACTGGTCGCTGCATTTTACATCGGTTGTTAAGCTAATCTATGCAAATATACATATAGACTACAAACTGACTACAAAGCGTTTAGAGTTGAACATAAAGTCATTTGCATGCAGTACTATGAGCGCAGATATGTCATGATATTGAAGAGCAGTTGATGTTCACTCGAAGAAGAAAGGAAAAGGGAACTATGTTGATTGGAGTAGTTTCTATTTATTTTGAGGGTCATATTCGACAAGGGGATCAAGATAAGCTAAACAACTGTTTCATCTAGCACTACATACCTATCATCATACGAAAATTACACAGAGCATTCTAATGTTCAAACAATAAGATGAAATATAGTGATTCAATTTTTCCGAGCATACTAAATTTACGATGCGGTGTAAAAAAACTAATATGGTATTCAGCATACCCAATCTCATGGTCTACATTTAATCAGGTTCAGTAAACGAAGGAACTTAAGCCAAAATATCTGAGAAAGCAGTGATATGCAACTTTATTAGAGTGTATAACTCGTATTTTCTGCTGTTACGAAATACTCAGAAGCGAATGTTAAAAACGATTTCAACAAACATATAAATGTTGTCAGAGAAGAAGCTACTAGTTATCGATAAGTATTTTTGCTATTTTCATTTTTAATATCTATTTAAATAGAAAAATGTCGGCTAGATGATAGTTAAGTACATAGTCAATCGATAACAGAAAAAAGCAACAATTTTACATGTGAAGAGATAAAGTGGAAATAAGTAAAAGCCAAAACTACTACTTACTTTAAACCTGAGCAGATTAGGGAACGGAATTTGATATCCATATGAGCATTGGCCAAATCGTGTGACATGTTTATACTATGTATTGTCTTTACAAATGTGTGTCAACAGAAAATATATGAACGTTCGTGAGCGGATTAGAAATAATGCGTTGGCGTATGGGGGAAAGTGCACGTGATTCCAATATGGTAATAGAAGAAAAACAGTTAGTATAGTATCAAGACAAACTATTTCATGTAATTTGAAATTGAAGCTAAACACATTAGTGTTGAAGGCGTAACAACTACTACTTACTAACCTATTATGACTAAAAGGATAGAATGAAGATAATTATTTTAGTAGTAAATTCGTAAATGATTTGTTTGTAATGTCATTTATTTTAACTAATTCATCAGATAAAATACCATTTAAGACAGAAATATAATGTAGGAAGAACGCTTGAAATAGGTACTTAGCATAAAGAATTCGAAAGTTATCGTTCTACAAATAACACTAAGTTGTAAAATTGCTTAGTGATTGATATAACAAAAAATGTTATAAGCAGCTAAATTATGGTTGGTTATACGTAAAGAGAAAGCTTGAGATAAAGTTAGTGACAAAATAAGTTAACATAACAAACTCTATAAGGAGCTAGCACTGCAAGTTAAACTTGATTGTGGAAACTAGTGACAAGTGGAGAGTAGAACCGGCAGTTTTAGTTGATTATCCTGGGAGAGTATTGAATAGTCAAAATTACTTTGGCACATAAATTTTCATGTAAATGACAACCATAAACAAAACTTGTTGAAAATTAAGTTAGTAATAAAGCACTAAAATGTGATTCACTGTGGTTTGTTTAATTATCTCTCTCTTCGCATCTGTCGTCGTCTACTTGCCTGACAGTAAAGGTTAAGCAATAGAGTCGAGGGACTACTGAATACAAATTCAAAAACGGATGAATAGTATATATACATAAAGAAGCTTGGTAACTCACCCTGTATAACACTTCTTCTGGACTGAGGACTTTACCTTCTTCATCTAATCGAAAAGTTTTGCATAATACTAAGCGTGAGTAAACGGAAGAAAAATCTCTTTCTACTTCCTTAGCTGCGGCTTCTTCAATAAAATGCCATGGATGGCAGCCAGCATCACCGAGTAAACGTGGTCGCTTTAATCCATGTGAAAACACAGCTCCAAGTGAGTGGCATAGACTAAAAAGATATATTAGAGAAGCTTGAATGGATACACACTACAATTAATACAGTGTCGATGTTTGTGATGTTGTGAAAAACGACGTACTTCTCGCACACTACTGACAGAGCGGATGTTTTACAAACATTCAACTCATTTGTTTAAACAGTAATTATGCTAATTTTAACTTAAACGACGAGGAATAATGAGGCGAAACGACATAGTTACTGACATAAGTATGTACGGAATATAAATAAGTGCAAATGTGGATAGTTACAAAAATTAAGAGACAATAGATGTAGCTTGAAATAGTAGGACGTTAAGATATGAAGAAAGACAAAATATGTACTGAATACTTGACTAACGTAAATACTTAAAATGACTACTGACTAATGTACGAGTAAATAACATACGATTTACAACAACAATTGTTGGCATGATGGGGAACATAAATGACAATGTATAACTTTGAAAGTGACCTTCTTGGGAATATTGAATAATACATGATAATTGGCTGATTTTAATGGCGTTCTGAATAAGAACACTTGAGAATATCTAGCGGGCTATTGATTGTTAGAGTGCTAGCGGATGCAGTGTAAGTTGATGTAGGTAAAATTCATAAGAATGACAAACATAGATTGTGTAAACTTTCTATACGAAACTTAGTCTGATTATATACTTCAAAGCAGTGTATTTAGTCTGTATTTCCTTCTGTTTTGGTGTGAAGGAAGAATAGTCAAGAAAGTACAAAGGGAGAAGAGTTAAGGACGGGATTATTGTTATTATTTTACGCCCTGCAGTAAATGATAAATTCATATCAAAATTTTTATTTTATATTCGATAAAACAAAGCACCCGACCATTATTTATTTCGATAAAAAACAGATAATAGGAAAGAAGTGATGACCCTAATTTTGCTTTTAAAAAAAAATTAAGAAACAACTAATCTCGCTAGGGCAAAAGCTAGAATGAAACGAATGATTTCTACTGCTATATGATCGCTTTAATTAATCTATAAAGATTCAGTAACTCACAATAAAAAAATCAAAACTCTCAAGTGGATTAAAATATTAATAATTGGGTTAGATGGTAAACACGTATTTAGAACCTAGTTGGCATGTGTCGTGATTAGTTAAGAAATTTGAGATGTAAATGACACTTTTAGATAGATCTATAAATAAATACAAAACGCTTGAAGTACATACGTTGATTTGTTAGACTATTCCAGTTAGATCCTAATATATGAATTTAATTCATCAAAAAACTAATTAACTGTGAACTCTGATCAATCCAATGAATGTCTTTTAGTAAATGTCATGATAAAAACAAGAATTATTGAGATAATTACCTTCCACGAACAAGACCAACAATCGATTTATCTACACCATCATCACCAGCCGGAGAATAATTCTTTCCACGCTCATCTAACAACTCAACAAATTTGGCTGGGAACCAACCACGTTGATCATTTAATTCCCCAATCCAACAATGTTCATCATCCGAATTAATGATCGTTAAAATATCGTTTTTATGAAATTCCAGTTCATCTACCTCAAAGCGTTCGAAATCCATCAATGCTTTGGCACGCCGTCTGCGGTGTTGCACGACCTGAGGTTATGTTTTAAACAAAATATACTTAAGAAATTTAAAAAAATTGTTGAAAAATATTTTAATCACAGTATCTTGTTACATTCTGACTCCTGATGTGTGAACCTCTGTTAATTAACAAATATTTTCTCTGGAATGGTGATGATAACTAGAATCCAAGATGAAATATAGTATTACATCAAGTTTTGATGTTACTGACTTAATGTGAACGATACGCGGAACATCACCTTTTAGGATTAATTATCTAAAATAAAGGGATTCATTATCGAATGAATCTGTTTATGTCATTAGGACTGAATTGGAATTTCAAAGCTAATATTAATTTTGTATATTTCCGAACGTCGTAAATATTTGAAATTCGATAAATTTACAAATAGATTTGATAAATAAAAGTAAAATTTTGAACTGGATTATTAGTTGTAATGATGGAAAAGAAGGTAATACTTATTCGCTATAGTTAATATCTCTGCATAATTCAAATTTCGTACACAAAGGTCTAATACACTATGCATGTCGAACAGAAGCAAGCAGCAGTCATACAATAAATAAAATCGAATATAAACATTTAATAACTAAGAGTAACAATTTTTAAATCACTTATCATTTCACAATGAAATGGCAAAAGTAACTATTATTATTTAAAAAATGTTATATCTCGTGCTTGATAGCTTGATTAGCCGTATACAAATTAGCACTCGAACACTTTGAACCCTCCTAGTCGCGAATTCAGAAGACAAGTATATAGGAAACTTTATTCCAGTAAGATAGAAGGTGAGTTATGCACAAAATATTCGTACATTATAGTTTTTTGAAACAACAAAATCAGTATTATAATCTATCCAATCCGAACTAAGAGGTTTTAATTATTACCCATTCAGAACGCACTACGTCGAGATTCTGGAAGGTTCTGTCGATCAGTGACTAAATAGAATGTCTCCGGCTCTTTCAAGGGTTCTTGAGGCTTCGTTGAGGTTTCTAGAAGCCGTCCCAACAAAAAATCTATCTTGCGATCTAATGACATGATTTATTAATCCATGATCGTCATTTATATCGAGTAATTGCAATATCTTCTGTGTTTAGTCGTAGTGATGAAAATTAGAGCCGAGCATACAACTGATTTTTCATTGTGATTATTTATGCCACGGAAATGGTGATATACTACTTCTGGTAAATATCCGGAAATACATCCGAAAAACCAACTGTACAAAATAAGAAGTTACAGTTATTTTTTAATGTCAAGTTGTCGAAATATTAAGGTGAGAGTTATTTTGAATGAAATACAACAGTAAATCGTTTATCGTAGAGATGCATAGCTCTACCACAACATTACCGGATTATTACGTGGAGCGGTAGAATTGTCGGTCAAGGCACGTGGCTCTAAACTAGTAGGCCACAAGCACAAACACACTTCCATTTATTTCGGTTTGGATAGTCAGGTAGTAATATTATACGTACATAGTTGTACAGTTGAATGCATAGATCTGCATTTTGAATAGATGCATAATTGTTGAACAAAAATTCATAAAAAACACCCGGATATCTACTATATGCGAAAGGGGTCATAAATAAGATTGGATAATGTTCCGTTCAATTATTCATGACAATTTTGTTACAGTGAGTTGAAGAGAAACTAACATTCGCTTTGTTTTTATAAGGTCTGAGTAGGAGAAATACTATTTATGCATGTTCATAAGCAGTTTAAAACAGAGACAACTGAGACCACAGATATAATTAAATACGAAAACACATCAGTAACAACAAAAAGGAACTGAAAATAAGATACAAATATGGTCAGATAACGTACTAAATTTCATCTCATAGACCTAGTGACTATATGTTTGGGTGGGAACATAAATGCTGTTTTTTAAGAATAAAAGTGATCAGACGCTGAGATTAAACGAACAGTTCTAAAGCAAATAGAAATCCATGTGGTGCTTACTGATTCATAGCTTCTGATATCCAATTTTTAGTAACTGATAGGGTTGTATGTGATTATTCATAGTTATGGGTGGCTGACTAGATTATACGATTAAAATTTTTAAAGTTAGCCAAAAAACATTAGCTCAACGTGAGATCGCACGTCCAAAAATATGAATACATTAGTTCTTTAGCTGACTAAAGATCGATGCTGTCTTATTAAAAAATACAAGTGGAAACAGCTAACATTTGGGTAAAATCTATAATTAATGTAGTGTTTCTGTAACCAGAAGGTCAATAAATTCTAACAGGTAACAAGGCCAATCTAATGTTTAGAACGATATAAAGAAACTGTAACATAGAGAAAAGACATATTTTCTCTAAAACCCATGGTTGCTTCTTAACCTGTCGTAGAGAAGCGGTAGAAATGAGGATTAGCAACATGATATAACACCTGAACCATCAATATTCGCGGATCTAATATCAGTGCTTGACACCGTATACACAATAAAAATTGATAGAAAAGTGCCCAAACTGTAATTAGAAAACAGATATCAGCGGAGGCCCAATAATGTAGATATAAAAACCCGGAAATAAAAGGTTAAGGAAACTGTCAATGTTAACATTCCTTTGACAATTATTATTACTTATCTGTGAAACCAATATTATATCATTACATAGTACGGAAGAATAAAAAACTACAGAATAGACCATATATGTAGGAGAATGAAATACAAAATAATGTGTATATAATTTACTTGTACATAAGAATCAAGATCCAGTTTGTGACTCTCCATTGTGTAATCTGCATGTGCGGTAGCGTTACCATGTTGTTCAGGATCGTTTGTTCGAAAGTGACGTACAACCTAAAATAACGAAAAACATGAAGAAACAAGTACTAAGATACAAGTAAGACGGTCAAGCAACGCAGAACTTTTTATGTGATGGCTATTTGTATTTATTTGTAATATAAAATTTTAGAATAACAGATCACCAAAAGCATATGACACATAAAATAGAATGATTATACTGTGAAGAATAAGGAAAGGCAAAATTCATTTGACCAATAAGTAAATGAACAGTATCACTATATGTGAAATAGTTTAATAAAAAAGACAGCCATGAGAGAATTCTTCCATTTATGAAGGATCATCTTACTCTTATGAAGTGTGGTAAGAACTGGTTTCTATTTTGAATTGTGTCTGATACAATGTCGATCTATTGAATACCGTGATTTTAGGACTTCAATCAATGAATTATGAATGACCAATAAATGCCACTCACAGACAGTTATCCTTAAATGTATGGTGTAAACTGACCATCTCTCCAGATTTTTAAGTCAGTGCTAGTCAAATAATGTGGTGTGGAAGTCACTAAGACATTAGTAAACTATGATCAAGCCATTGAAGCTGAGCTTTTACGAAGTAGGACACTTACTAAATTATCATCGCTGTGACCGGAAACTTTGTCTTAATATGGTATTGCCAACGAACGTGAGAATTTATCTCAAGAACACAGTTACAAAATATTCTCATTTTGAAGGAGTAAGATTCCACGAGTAATCAGCAGAACTGCTTTCGCCGACCTTTTACGTGCTTGACCATTTACAGACTGATGTCTTAACGGTTCAAAATTTAAACCGGATTGGCATAAATAACTAACTTAAATTATTGATGCCATCCGCAATACACTACCAACATTCATACATCTACCGAGATACATTAAATTCTCAATTATTTCCAACGGCTTATGAACAAGTATCGACAAATGCTGTTGTAAGTCGTTCAGAAATATATTATATTTTGTAAAAGCAAGGTACTCGTCGTACTTATGAACAATCTTTGCCAGTTGATCAAATAACATATGAATAACTTGTATATCGTTATTCAATATGATTATATCAGCCACATATTAAAGGGCGAAAACTATTTCCTTAGGTAATAGATCGACACTACTACCACAAACTGAAGAGTAATGGTGGGATAAATTAATTTTGCCAAACCTCGACTTATTTTAACCAAAGGAAAGAAGTGGTTTTGTAACAGTATTTTGCTTGATGGGCTTTAGTATGAAGACTCCGAGATGCTCATAAACTTGTGATCTACTTGATTCTGTTAAAAAAGGCAAATGATCGACAACCTACACACATATTAACAGCTTGTGATAAATAAATTCCTATCAGAAGCTGATAAGTTGTATTAATTTAATCTGTAGTCATAATTGGGTGTTGTGGAGATGGCTGAATATGATATCGCTAACTGGTTGGATTTAAACGACCGCTGAAAACCCAGAGGCACTAAACAGTTGTTTAGTCCTAGTACGAGACTCCAGCAGTGAACATCGATGGCCGTTCCAAGGAATTTAGCCCAGGAGCCTCAGGGTTCGTGGTGAACACTTAACTGTTAGACCACTGAGAAGGCATCCACCAGTTGCCACTTCCAACTCCAGTTAATTCGCGAGATATATGTGCGGACTCGTAGATTGCTATCGAAAGACAACTGCCTCACACGCAACATGGCTGAATTCCACTGGTCACGTCATCTGACTAGAACCTCAGGAACCACCTATTGTTAGCCACTAGTGATCTGAAAGTTACTCACCGATGACAATAAATGAGATCGCGCAAACACCTTGTGAATTAACAAAAATTGGAAATATCAATCGTTGAATACCTGCTCGGTGGTTTAAAGGTTAGGCGTCCGTCACGAACCCTGAAGGTCCTGGGCTCAATTCCCTAGTGGGGTTGTGGATGCACAAAGCTGAGGAATCTAGAACAAAACAACTGTTCAGTGCTTTCCAATACAGGCAAATTAATGATATCAAATTTATAATCTACATTTGAAAACTTCAAGCAAACAGAGTAAATATTTGCAAAACGAATTGTTTTATAAAGAATTTAGGTCTTCCCAGGTTTCATATAATTAAACATTCATATGGGTATATGTTAAAGGAAGCTTGACGAAAAATAGATACATACTAGAGTTATAGGTAAACAGAGTAATTTCGTAGTAGGTAGGAAGATAATCAGGTAGGTATTGGTGTGGACAATAGTATAAGAGAGCTACTACTTCAGATATAAGGTGCCTGCTGAATAAATGTAACACATGCATATCCAACTGCGCTAGGTTGAAAGCAACGTGATATAAGAAGGGCAATGATACGATCAACATACACATTGAATGAAAGATAGTGTGCTATGAAGCACAAATGATAATACTGACAATTAAGTATGTTACAAGCTATATAAACGATATGAAAAATACTAATCAACATACCAATTGAATAGATTGTTTTAATTCTACAAGTATTTCTGTTTGATGCACGTTTTTCAGTTTTGGATCATCCGCTTCAGTGCTACCTTCATGTAAACTGACATTTACATATGTAGGCTTACAACGTACAGATGATGATGGTAATATTTCATTATTACCAATTGGAAACTGAAATGGTACGGCCATGCCAGTAATTCGACGATAAGTTTGTTCATTCGATGCTACAGATGCAAATAATGTAGCGAATAAGGATTTGGGTCGTTGAAATTGTCGTTTAGCCAGATACTAAAACCAAATAACGAATAGATATGTACGAAAATTAAAAAATTACTCAGTACGACAAAACAGAATATGTAGTAAAAAGTTTAGAAAACAGGTTGATTTGTAGTAATTTGCATTATAACGCAACACTGAAAGAAAACTACAAATCGGACTTAACAAACAAATAATTTCGATTACTAAAATATCATTAACTATGAATCCTACAAGCTTGCTTCATGCGTCAAAGACACTAGTCCACTAGAAAGGTTATAAATAGGTGAACATGATTAGGTGTTGTGGAGATTACTAAATTCGATATCATGAATTGACCCGGATTGGACAGCTATTAAAATCTAGAAAGTTTAGGACAGCTGTTTCCTCCTAATAAGTGACACCCCGGAAGTGTATGTACATGCTACAACCGGGGGACCGCGCTCACAAACTTCAGGCTCAGCAGTGAATTCTTAAACCTCGGACTACCGAATCTGCACTCAATGGTTGGTATCAAACTTCAATCAATTCACGATAATATTGTGAAACCTTATCGATTAACAGTGGTGGGTAACAGCAACACGACTGTTATACGTGAACCCCAGTAGTCACGTTTTTTTTTACCACAGCTCCGAGATTACCAACTGAAGCTAGTCATTGGTGAGATTTCGTTGATTATGATTGGGTGTTTTGGCTATTGCCAAATTTGAATTTGGCAACGCTAATCAACAGTTTCTCCAAATATGGAGAGAGGAGTGTCAACGAAAATTGACAATATATTCACAAAAGGGGAAAAATCATTAAGTGAAACAATATAAAGTAATGTAAAAGCAGTAAATATTTCGTGGTTTGTGAAGAAATCATGAATCTATACAGCAAGTAATTGACAAACCGTGGAAATATAAACAATACTAATTGATATTCAAACATTCGACCGACTTTACAAATACAACAACAGAGTGTAATTTAGAGGAATATCTGGTCAGAATTCTCAAAACTTACAACAGCCAAATAAATCATGGGATTAAAAAACTACTGAACATCTCAACAACCAAATGTTGGTTAGAGTACTGGGCATTGCTATATCAGATTATGTTATGTATTTTCATTCGATTCCCACTAATTATAAATTCGCTAATCCAGTTAATTTGTATGCTGGGATGGTTGATCGCCCATGGAATATTCTAATCCTTTCCCCTGATAGCCATTCAGACGGCTAGAAAGATTACAGAATTACCTTGCATTACTCTACATTTTTCAGAATTTAAAACCCACATATAAAAAATACAAGACCACAACACAAAATGAGTCACATGTACAGAGGTAGGAGATATATGGTACAAATCAGAATAACTGGTTAACAAGTAGCTATGAAGGGAATATGACGCGGCAGTAGTTAATGCATCAAATAAAGGCTTACAACTAAGACAATATAAAAATAAGATAACTCAAATGTTGAATGAAAACACATTAGAAATAAATATGTTGAGTTCGGGAGTCTTACATTTTCACTAAGTCTTCCCGTCTCTTAACAAGTTATGTGTAGAGCAATGAAAACAAGAATATCCCAAACTTAATTTGGCTATTGGAGTTCTCTGGAGTTACAGCATAACTTGCATATATGGTGTAATAATATGTATACTTCGTTAATAGTTGAAAAAATGCTACTGAATACAATGGGTAGTTAAACACTAACCGTTAAAATATGTCAAATAGGTATTACTAATACGCTTCATAACATAGTTTAATATAAAATTTTGTTTCAATAATTTCAAAATAAAAAGGAACTAATAAGGGGATTTTAAACAATTTGTTACAGTACATAATAATTGATCAGTTGAGTAAACAATTTAGTATTAACTAGACTCGTTAACGCCTATATAGATATTTGCAAAAGCCAACAATAACATTTCATGACGTCAATATCATTGCTTTTAGTAGTTTTATGAATATACGTGCCAACTATCTGCAATGTGTTGACTGAAATTGGCAGTATATAAAGTGAAGACTCTTAGCTTCATTAATAGGCTAACAACTTACATTTATATAACATAGAATTTCAAAAACTGTAATGCTGCACACAATTTATAGATTATTGAATTGTGCAATTAGCAAGCTTATTATTAATACACAATTAAACAATCCAGATGTTAATTTACAGATATAGGTTGATAGAAAGAGAACGTAGTGAGAGAGATATTCGAGATAGCCATGAATAAACGAATGGAAAGTAATCAGATTTTCAGAACATAAAATACAAAATGTTTGAGTCTAATTAAGATTTCATGACTGCGGTGGAAAAAATGGAATACAGCTAAATCATCTAGGGTAGCCGGATTCTATGTCTGATTCTCTCGATAGTCGGTACAGTTAATGCGAATCGTACTCTCTGACACTTGTACTTCAATCATATACCACGACTTGTTCCTTCCCAACCCACAGGAACTCCAAAAGACTAGACTTGTAAGAAGATTATATTGTGGAGCAAAAAATATAACCGACGAGACTAGCAAATAACGTTTATATATCTCACATTTGAAATTGAATTAACTGATGCAAGTTTACAAATCAATCTTACAAGAAAATCAATACAACGCCTTTCGCTTGCTTTAATGAACGATTGTATTTTGAGGATTTTGAATCCCCAATAGTAAAATATGTACACTTCGAATTATTCTGTGTTTATAAATAAGCAAGCACTTCAATTTTAAATTAATCCACTACATAGAGCACTTTCATGTAACGATCATTATATTTAGTATGCTAGTGTAATATCCTTAGTCTAAAGGGTAATCCAGAGAGCATTAGAATGACAATTTAGATTGAGAAGTGAGATTTAATGTTACTAATCACATGAAAAAAATGTACTGAACAAAAAAGAGCACAGAATGAAGTAAAGATGAATTTCACTTACTTGTTTAGGTAGATTAGGACGGGAATCTGGTTTCAGTACAGTGCCCTCATCAACCATAAGTTGAGCTAAATAATGACGCCTAAGGCTACTGATGTTTGATGGTTCTAAATATTCCTCATCTAAATTGTATGCAACCTGATGAAAAAGAAGAATTTAAATTGAGTATAATTCCCTTTAAATAGGAAGAAATTTTGACATGTAAGTCAAAATTCTGAACGATTTGAACAGTGGAAATGTATTTTCATTGCGAATAATCCCTTACTCAATGCTACAAAAGTTTTGTTACAGTAAAAAGTTTTCAGTACATAAATTTAAACTGTACTTAATTAAAAATACATTTTTTAAATGTTTTTAGTAGTGTTTCCTACCCATCTTTAAACATAAAGGTTTCCAACGAATTCAACTGTTACAATTATTTTTGCCATCTACCCTACATAAGATGCACGAATCCTAATGTAATTGCCTTACATCTTTTCTTCTGAGTACAGATAAAGAAAAAAGAATTCCAACTACTACAGTTTTCGTTCTTTAATGTTTAGCACCGTAAAAATGTGCAATCATTTCGAAATAGCACGTGAATACATACAATCAGAATCCACAATTATTCAGTTCAAAAAGATATAAAACAGAACTATTAATTGTAACATCTGTACAGATGGTTTCAGTACTTGAGTAGGTTATCATTAGTATAAATGGATACAATTATTCATTATTAGAAAGCAAATTTAGAACCATACACAGGTTTGAATAATTTTTGACGTTTCCACTTGAAAGTTATTCAATACATACATCCAAATAATTATACATGCATACAAAATATCGGCATATGGATGATATAGCTAATTTTAATACACAATAAGGGAACTAAGTGGAATAAGTTAGTCATAATAACGTAGACCATAACACCAACTTGTCTTAGCTAAAGTAGCCATATCACATCAGTACGATGGGATGAAATCAACAATATGGAAAATAAAAGGCCCTAAACAAAGTAGTAGCAATAATTAATAATAACTAGACATTGATGATATGATTCAAGAGAACTAAATGAAAAGGTATTTGCAAAGAAATACTATAGCCTAAGTTCCAGGAGAAAAAAGAGAATGAATGCATTTGTACCAATGAAGTGGAATAAATGATACAATATGAAAAAGATAGTGTGCTACTTTTAAACTGACTGTCATTATTAATATTCCAGAGTATTTATTCCGAATTATTATATTGTCGCAGGTAGTTAAACAAATAAACACTTCTCCTTATAAAAAAATTACAAAAACAAACTGGTAGGAAAAAGTTAAGCAAAATAAGTTAGTGAGGTCAATTATAGTGTTTTAATACGGAGAGGAAAGGCTTAATCAGATTTATGATCGCCAGTATACACTAGATATGAATAACTGATAAAAACTACAAAAAGTTATGCTTTAGAACAGAGGAGAGGGACAACAAATTATTGAAAAAACCTCAAAACTAGTAATATTTAAGTCTGATTGTGACTGGCAAGCGGAGTCCAGGACGCGCGTTTCGTCCTATTTGGGACTCATCAGGTGGATGTACCTGCATCCCAATGTTGATGCTCACATTGGTATTCGAATTCAGTCCGCTTCGTGACAAACGCCACCGCGTTCACTACTAGGCTACTGTGTCCAGACAGTGACACTTCTGCAACAGTCATATATGTAATTAGGATAAACTTGTATTCTCCCGCTGATTTGTAATGGACTGAAACTGATATTCAGATCAACATTGGGATGCAGGTACATCCAGCCGATGAGTCCGAAATAGGACGAAACGCGCGTTCTGGATTCCGCTTGCCAGTCACAATCCAACTTAAATATTATTTGTGTACTATTGTTATATCGAGGCAATACGCTCAGGGTGCACATATGGCAACAGAGACTGACCAGTTTCGGTCCATTACAAATCAACGGGAAAATACAAGCTTATCCTAATCTAAAAAAAAAACTAGTAGTTACAGAACAAAAATTGATGTTGAAAAGGGTTCAATTTTTATACTAACTAAAACCTCGAGTAAGAATACATGTTCATGAAATGTACCAAGATATTTAAAAATGACAACAATAATTTACATTATTAAATGCGCAATTTATGTCATGATTGATAATTATTGAACTACGAATGGAAACAAATTTTTCTCAGCCTAAAATGATATAAAAACATATGGGTACACTTCACTAGGGCAATGAAAATTAGAAAAACATTGAAGGTTGGTTAACGAGTATAACGGACAAATTTGAATGTGACGAATATGTTCACAACTAAAATCTACAAATTTATAGGAGGTATAGCTACATTTAGCACGAATTATAAGAGTTAAAAGGTAACAGACAGCAATTCTTCCACGAAACGTTTATTATAGACAGAATAATATTATATGAACATACTTACTTTTATCAAATTATTTACATCAGTCACTGATCCTGGTGCATTAGAAAGTAAGTGGAATATTTGGGATGAACTATCGAAACCTAGGATTTCATCATTCTACAAGAAATACAAAAAAGCTACACATGAATAATCTAGTAAGTTATATACAGATATGCTATTTGGATGCAAAGAAAAGAATAAAAAAGAAATCCGTATTTTTCGACAAGGAGAAGGAAAACGACCGAGTAATGGTTAGAATACATAAATTGTTTTTGCATAAAGTATGACTTGATCAATGAAGTATGAGCTTGTTTATCAACTTGGATGGGACCCGTAAATAAATTCAAAACCTCTATCTGCAGCAACGAGAATCAACATAGAATATCCCTCGATGTTTTATTCTATACAATCGATATTCGGCGACTTGTAACAGTCCAATCTGTGCTGAAAACATAAAAATCGAAACCATGTCTGTAATGCCAAGATTCTTGTTTTGATTTGAGATCAAGTTAATGGTGTTATGTCATCGAATACTAGATAGTGTGGAGTCTTAACATGGAAATCTTTAAGCAAACCAATAATTAAGAAAAAAAAGCGACTTAACCAAGCTGAATTGAAGACAACTATTTCCAATTGTCAGTATAGTAATAACAAGCGTATTCGGTGAAACTAAACTTTGTCGGCAAACTTGAGACAGCCAATGAGAATCAAGGTAATTGTTCCAAGGTTGTGCTCTTGGTCTACTTCAAAATGCTTACATTTGATCGGTTGATTGAAGTTTTCTATGAGGATGTTATTATTACTAATCTGCAAGCTGTCGGATTACATCATACAGAGAATGATTTGTGTTTGCGGACTCAATATGGCTCAAGCACCATCTACAGATACGTGAGATAGAGTCATCTTCCGTTGTAAAGGTTGCTGGCAAAAGAAATCAATAAGAACAAGCAGCTTCTTTAGGCAGTCCAGACTGACGCTTAGGTAAGCCTGCATGTTAGTTGTATTGTGGGTGATGCAGTTGCCTGTTTCGTTGGCATTGTCCCTTATAAATCCAAGCGAAGTATCAACAGTGCAATGATATCAGTACTGTAGAGATACATGCTCAGAAATGATGTTACGTTTAAATCTGTTTCTAGGAGACGTAGGAAAAATTGTTGAAATATATGAAGCAGCTATTAGGAAGAGAAAATATAATAGAGGTATATCTCTGAAAACTGAATGGGTAAGTACCAATTACTTCAACCCTGCTGGTAGGTTCTTGGTATTTACGACCGAACATTAGGAAAGGGACATTTCCAGTATGTCCCAGATCGAACTACGAGTATCCTGATACCAATAATTCAGATGTACGTTCTACCAAGACCCACAATTTTTGTACTGACTGTAAAGCTTATCGGTCTCTTCGTAGACTTGGATATATTCACCATATCGTAGTTCACGAAAGACATTTTACGGACCCAAGTACTGGTGTTCACACATAAAACATCAAAGGATACCGGTCACATCTGAACGACTTTCTTAGACCATATAATGGTTCTGGAAAAACTATGATATGGTGTCAAATGGATGAGTTCCAATTTCGTTCGTATTATGAATTCAAACTCAATGAACCCGTCTGTAGCCTTCAAAAGTTCAAAAACTATGTAGAAATTTTGAATCCTATTTAACTTTTTTCAAGATTTTATCGTTTCTCACAATAAATTACGATTTTATCTACAAGTGCTTTCTCATTGGCTATAAGGTGCTTCAAGGTCATTTGCAACTGCAAAGTTAGCCAGCAAAGTTTAGTTTCACCGCGTATTCTGATAAGCGAACTTGTTTGTGTTAAAAAGTCATTACGATCAGTGGAATATTACGTGGTAGCGTTTACTGAATAACAAGCGTAAGCTATAAGTGATAAGGCCACCATAAAATTGACAAAGTCTGTACCAACTTGAACAATATTTTACAAACTGTTATGAAGAATATGGTAATCACACAAAAACTCTCACGATTTAACTATTTCTGTACAGTTGAATATAATTACAGATTTGTCACACCTCTTTCTAGTTAAATGTAGTTAGCCTTAGACGATAGTTACCAACTGAACAATCTTGACAAGTTTGCTTAATTATGTGAAAAGGTGAGCACTATTCACAACAAACAAGCATATTAAAGTTAGCAATTTTGTTGAGAGAATACGAAAAATCAGCATGATTTCATCAGCAGATAAAGGTGGAAGTCATAAATTAGTTAAGAATGAAACAAATATTAAAGATAAAATAATGAAATCGATAAACGCCGAAAAACAAACCCACCAACTCATTTAATAAGCAAAATGACAGAAATAACCGATTCTACATTGAAACAGCTCTAACGAAATAATATTTAAATAAATGTTAGTTTTTTTAAAGAGACCGATAAACGTTCACATATTGATATAATATTACATGTAAAGAATAGTAAGTGAGATTTTGGCTTATTCCAGTAGACATTAATGCCAGTTATGATAGTCAGTAACATTGAAATGAATTTGACTGTTGTAGCTGTGCGTAAGACACTGTATTTGTTTAATTTGTTTATGGATAAGTCAAGCATACTCCCTGTATTAAGGCACATGTTGTATCGTTAACCATAGATTTGGTTCAGTATACTAAAGATAGGAGTGAGAACGAATAAAATGACTAGTTATCAGTAAATCTAAATTATGAACAAGGTTTTTGGTTCAGTGAACAGTTATATTTGGTTATGATAAATCGATTAAAAGTTATAACATATATCAAGATTACCACATTAATACAGGAACACAATACCAAGAGGATCGAAAAGATATAGGCCACAACTATCGACTTTGCTCCTAGTGAAATACATGCAGTTAAACTGATGATGATGATAGTAGAAGTAGTAATGGAAGTTCATCACAAGCTCACCTAATGACTACCGAAGTTATTAAGACTGAGCTAAAACATATCATTATTCGATATCGTACCATACAACACTTCTCAGACAGTTATGAAAAGTAACATTCAATATTATTAATATTATTATTATCAGTATTATCACTAAATATAGACATTTATACATTTGGGTACAAACATATGACTGGGTGAAAAACAACTGATCATCAATTACTGACTACTCAAGTTATTAAAATAATAAAAGATGGTGAAATACATTAATAATTATCAAGAAATCAAAAGATATATCAAAGCACACAGCAATAAAGATAAATTTATTTGTATCGGTTAGATTTATATCCAGAGGTACATAGTAGGAAACAGTACTAAGATAAATTGAGCCTGATGAGTATATCTGTAAAATGTGTAGTGGAAGTTAAATAATCGAGCCAAGACTTCCTTAGAATTTACGTGCCAAGATGTAATTTATCTACCTTTCAGTAGAAATTAGGCGTTTTTTTATTGACTTTTTTATAAGATTAAAAATTAGGTGTATTAGAGCAAGAAAAGGTGTGGAAAAGTAGAATAAAGGACCTAATATTCAATAAATAAGTGGAAATGAGTATTTGTTTATAAAATGATAACATTGCAAGCGACTAAGCTGTATAGTCTTTAGAATGTCAGTCAGAGAATCATGATGGATGAACATAAAAATGTTGTGTACAGTTATTTTTCATGTTGCTTAAAACCAGCTTACTTTCCGTTATCATTCATAAGGCAGTGTAAACAATTTAAAAATCTTTATTATAATATATGTTTTCAGACCTTTTGATGATGCTATCTGAAAACATTATATGCATAATTATATGCTACAAGCAACCAGCCGATAAATTTTAAATTAGAATAGGCACATGAGTAATGTGGAAATCTGTAAACTGAAAAACAAAGCTGATAATCGAATCATCTTTAACGGGCCAAAAGTAAGCCTTGAAAAATAATGCTCTATGAACCTACTTTTTTGTTTAATCAGTTATGGTTTGAATATTCTGTGCATATTCTCTCAACACTGACTTACGTGAACGATGAACAACTGGTGCTTTTCTTTTCATTTCGCCCAGTCCCAGCTAATGCAGAGAGAGAGGACAACACTTGACTAAGAAATCTGTTAGAAGTTTGACACAAGTGTACATTTGTATATTTGGAATGTCCATAGGATTAGAGTAACAAATTAGCGAACTAAAATGTCCACAAACCAATAGGAAGAGGATAATAGCTTTAAGAGCGTTAAAAACGAAGGACAGCGTAGGGAGACTTGTCGAGAAAAACGCTGCATTCAAATATGTACAAAATAAATTATAAAAAAGTAAGCCTTGGAGTTATTATTGGGGAGTTGAACATCTCCAATATAATAGTAAAAAGAAAATGAAGATAAGGAAAATGCAAAGTGCTCGTTATGATTACGAAGTGCTCACCGTTATCATTAATAGCTGGATAGATAATAATACAATACATTTGCTCTTTTAATCACCATTATATCCTAATTTTTAATGCTGACCAATTAAACTTAGTCAACCGCAGGGAATACCTCCACAATGAGTGCATATTTATGAACCGTACTAACATTTGTAGTTTGAAATAACTTTTCTATAATTTATTGTATTTCAAATTTCGCCCATATTATCAGGTCAACTCAGATTAGGAAACTGATCACAGACGCAATAGTAACTGAAAATAAGTGACAAATATGATCCATATACACTTGATCGATTAGCTATATATATATATATATATATATATATATATATATATATATATATATATATAAAGTGACATACTTTATGAGCCAAAAGTGCAAGGGCGATGCGAAACAGAACAACTGAACCGTCGTAAAATAACAAATCCCATATTCTAAATGTTAGGGCTGTAGGACATACACTTGAATACAGTGTAAGGAACCATTGTAGCGTAATAAGCGGCAGGCCTGTACACGTAGGGAGAGAGGAAAAAAGTTTACTGAATATATGAGACAATAATACCGTTTGCATGAATAGGATGGTTTAATTATTCAGTTAATAAGAAGGAGTCAAATATTTCTAATCTGACAATAGTCTTCATATGAAATGTTCCGGGTTTGCAGAAAATACGCGTGACCAGAAGGTTAATTAGTCAGGTTTTATATATCTACCTTGAGATAATAATATGATAAACAACTGAAAGTGGTTCGAATTAAGATACCTGCAGTTGGCAAAACCATCAGCAAACAATAACGCACCGATAGAATCTTACAAAACTGTAGTAGTGACTGATACTCTGTATGGAAGGCTTAACGTGTGATTCGAATGTGCTTGTTGGGGGGTATACTACCTGCGGAAAGCCAATGAAATTTCATCATGAGTTATAGTCAACAACGCAATAGAATATTCAACTTATTCATGAACTCATAGCTTGTTACCCGTTTGTTGCAGTCATGAAAAAAATTAAGTTTTAATTCCTATTGAACAGAAGACGTTTCCGGAAAGCCAAATGGTATAAACGTTTGTGCTATATCATAATCCTACTTCGCCCTGGAACATCTAAAATATCGACACAAGGCATTTGAGAATATACTTCATAAATAACAGTATGTTACACTGAAAGCAGTTAAATTAATACATATAACGGTGTAACGCTCATATAATTTACGGTAAAAGCTTAAATTAACCAACCTATTCAGGTAGGTGGTTTATTCATCAAACTATGTGAAGGGATACTATGTAAAAGTATATCCATTCATATAATAAAGTTGTTTTATACTCCAAGTATTATGTATATACACACAGAATTAAGAAAGTAAATATCAACATTTCGATCAATAAACAATGGATTCAACACGTCTCTTGATGACACATTTGGTGGCCTAGCATTCATGTTGATTCTTGTATATGTTCAAACATGAAGAAATAATATCGCATACTTCCAAACTATGGTTGGTGAATGAATAAAATAGATTAAGCAGAAAAGGTGGATTAACAAAGCTTCATGGTAGCACTAAAGATATATTATTCTTACAGTTAAAAGGAACAATCTTCCGAGTATAAAAAAGGATCCGTCGACCTACATAACTATATAATCTATTGATTGCCTTGAATACAAGATACATTACGTCATTCAAAAATTAAACATAAATGTAGTTGTTATATTATTGATTCTATGAAAAAGAGGAATGCTTTAATCGAAAGAACAAGAATACTTATTTCTGATTTTAGTGTTCAAGTGCTTTCTCATGATATCTCATGTCAACATGAAAGGCTGAATATATATCAGATACGGAATTAATTCAACAGTTACAAATGAGGCCTTCGCTATGTATGAAGAAACTGGAGAATCTGTACATGATTCATAGACCAAATTCTACATTTAACTTATGAATTATTTTCAATTTAAATAATGAATAATGAACAGGAACATTTTACTTACTTATCTCATGTTCTTTTAATTTTGCATCTAATTCAGGTAGATAAAATGGAAGCAGATGATTTAATACAAGTTGGTCAGCTTGAACTCCCAATAAACTAAGTGACGAGAAATACGACGGAGGTAAAATGTCTTCAATAACACTGCACATCATCCAAAAAGCTGTTTCTTCTTCTAAACATAACAAGAGATTTGCAGCTATCTATAATAGGCAAAAATAATTGAGTTGGAGTATCAAGGTGAAATTAAAAGGGAATGCCGATACAAACTGTGGTGTTACAGAGTCAGATGAATGTGGAAGTAGAAAACTCTGGAGGCTAATTTGTAGGAAATCAAGGAGTATATTTTTAAACGTTTGGTTAATGGGATTTTCACAATCGAATTGAGATGGTTATTTTTGTGAAGATTAATATTTTTTATTGACTGAATATGTCACAGACTGGTGTTAGTAGAGTACAATTGAAAACCAGGAAGCACTGGACGGCTGATTCGCTCTAGTGTAGAACTCCTCAGCAGTGAGTAACACAGATTCCGTACCAGGGGCTTCAGGTTGGCGCACTGTTGCGGAGTTCCACACTAAAACGAAACAGCTGTCCAGTGCTCCATGGCTTTTAATGACGCTCTACCAACACCAATCTGTGACATATTCAATTAATTTTTATAACCCTTTGATGATAAGCTTCCAGTTGGCCGTAATAATACCCTATTTCGTTATCAAGTTATCTTAATATAACAGACCTGCTACCCTATTTTCTGCAGAAAATTAGTTTAGTCTTTTCAATTTATTAGTTATTCATTGTGAGGAGTGAGCTGTTATGTGATATACAGAAATCTTTGGACTTATTTAGAAGCTGTTATTGTGAAGCTTTTTCTCTCATTTTTTGTTACATTATCCATTCGTTTTATATGAAAAAGTTCTTGTTTTCTCATAGTACCGAGCGTTATGTTTAAATAAATGGTAATTTTTAATGAAGACAATTTTGAGCATTCATGCAATTAAAAAAAGAATTATGTTTTGTTTATTGACTTACCAATCCCATACCTTGACAATATCCTACATCTACATACAACCAAGCTAAAGCACGGAGAACTCGGCGCAGTCGAGAAACGCCAGTAGAATTTGAAGAATGGAAACAGATATTATTTGGCATTGTACGAAAAAGATCCTGAATACGCAAAAGAAATAAAGTGGTAAATTGAGAGGTAGTTACACTTTGCCGAAATTTGTCCTACGTCAATTGATGAACGATGGCCAGTAATCATTCGCAGTTTTCGCGCTTCGAGTCTCGAAGAACACAAAAAGTTAGTGTACATGCGCCACTGTGACCGATTCTCAGCCATTTCACCCAGTATCTTCAGCCACTGATCACTACTACCACGAGGACCTCAACCAAGTAGTCTGCATCCACTAGCATGGCTTAGACCAATAGTCAAAGATTTCATTGACTGACCTCATATTTTGATTTGGCCGTCCTTACCTTTCTTTTATTTTACTCCTACACCAAGGTAATTGGAAGTTGATCATGTTGAACACAGGGGTCAAATTTAAACCTCCTAATCCCTATGGCCTCTGTGATTTTTAACAGAATAAGGTTGGCTTGGTGATTGATTATTTTGAGTGCTAATGATATATCCACTTCCTGTTGAATGTCTAAAAGGTGTTGTGCAACTGAACTCTGAAGACTACTTCGTCCTTTGAGACGAAGGGGTTTGGGGATACTCGCTGTCATTCGAATGTACACGATTCTGCATCTACATGAAAACTGGTAAATGTAACCGCAGGTGACATGGGATGGGTGCTTATTTACTTTAGTATGTGTTACTGAGCATAGCATTGTGTATACAAGGATTAACCTAGCTGCAGGAAATGTGCTGTTTACGGCTGCTATAAATCTCTCGTTAACCTACTTTGAAACAGGATCACCTTCGAAGATTTTCACTTTAAATTGACCTTCTCTACAATTTCACTGACACAAATCATCAATGAATCTTTTATTATTTTAAACTTAGATGCCTGTATGTAGCAGATGAGAAAGTACGAAATATAACGATAACAAACTCCGGGGAGACAAAAATACTAGATCCTCCCAAATATTTGATAAGGCTGATTAAATTTCAAATACTAGAACTAATTTCGTTGTACATTTTGATGGGAGTTAAATATATTTAAGGAATTCAAATAATCTGCATTTACGGGGTAAATTATATAGACTTTTATAAGTAACATGAGCAAGGTAAGTTTACAGAATAGTTGGCTCTATATCTACTGGTTTTTATGGACCTCACTAACATAATATAGTTATCAGAAAAATACATAATTAAACACTAACAACTATTTTGTTGAGAAATCAGTGAAAATGTAACAGCTAGATAACCTTTTCAATTTGAATTCCAGCCAAAAGTGTATCTGTAGAGCTGAGCTGAACTAATTCTGTATATGTGACTGAGGGGGCTCGTTGTTTGGATTCTTTTGCTTTCAGTAAGGCGCCCGTTAGCCTAGGCCATATATGAGGTCGAAGAGAATGAGGAACACCAAGTTGTTCTCCAGGCTTAGCAAGAGCTTCGACATCTAATGCCTGTCCTCTAACAAGTTCTGTTAATCTAGGTGACTGAACTAGACTCAAATTTACTCTTGACCATAACTGATCGTCATCTTCATCAACGGTAGACCCAACCGAACTGTATCTGGCATCATGTTCATCCAAACTTGATACACCTAGCGTATGAGTATGAGAAAATTCTAAGCAAGTTAGCCAAGCACGTCGATTGGCAGAGGATTCAACGAATGGGTAAGGAAGGTTCCCTTCTAAATAAACACACGAGACAAAAATATTATATATATATGAACCATATGTAACTACTTCAACTTAAAAGTAATATAAACAGTATTGGATGAGAACGTTTAAATCTGCCATACCGTTAAGCGAATGGATACATTAATTAAAAATATTCAAGAATAACTTATCTACAACTACCAATTTAAGATGACTTAGTGATAGAGGCTTGAGATGGTTTATCGTCTCTGTTTAAAATAAGCTATTCAGAAACAGAGTTATATGAAAACCAAATTATACATTGATAAAATCAAATGGCAATTGGTACTAACTGCATAAGATCAAACAAAAGCAAGAGGGTTTAATACAACTTTCAACTTTTATTGCAATGAAACCAAACAATTCGCTTTTCCAATAGAATTCCACTTTTAATGTTGCAATAATTATGAAAACACGCTGATAAGTAGCAGGAGGGCATTACGAAACATTCTTTCGCCTTTGTTTACAAGTCATGTGACAGTAGATAGGAACTTCAAAATCAGGGGAAAAAGGAAATTAGCATAATCGTTTGCTGCAACCTGAAAAGGAACACTAATTATATAATTATTTATAATAAAGTTGAAGTTCAGTTTGATAGATTAGCACTACTTACCACTGAAAATTAGGGTAATTCGACCCTAGAATACGCCACTAGATGCCTGCTTGTTTTTAAAATCCTTTCACTTTGTTGATTGTCTTCTACCTTGATGTCAGGCTGAATAAGAACGTTAATTGATGTGCGTGTGTATGGTACCCTAAGTTGTTTAACTTCTCAGTCGATTAGATGAGAGCGACTTTTTGATGGTAATAAGCATAGTTTTTCTTGTACTCGTATCAAGGAGAAATCAATACAACGTGCAAAATAAAACAGGTGACTTGTGGTCATTTTTTTTAGCTATTAAAATTTTTTCTAGTTACTGAGATAATAGAAAGTTTCTTAATAGAAAATAAAGTAATACAGTCTTATGGATTCGAAAATCCAGCGCATAAACACTAAAAAATGCCCACGTAACATGAGAACAGAAACTAACAGAAATAAGAATAAAAAAGCATTTCGATGTAAATAACTGAACATTTTTCTATTTACGCACTAGTTATGCGACAAGCTATTCAAAACAACATGGATGCAATCATAATTTATTTTAGTCTTTATTTGTGCACATATTTCAGTAAACTTCCTTGTTTACCAGATAATAATAAATTTTGCATAAAATCACTAAGTTTAGAAAGGAGAAAATGAATGGAAGGTTAATTTACTACACTTTTACATGAAAATAATAATTACTACTTTGAATAAATGGACATGCAGGAGACATACCAAGAAAGTGCGGGAAAAAAAATACAAAAAATGTTTCATTGGGATGAGGAAAATTATCATAAGTAATATTCCACTGGTTGTGCATGTACATATCAATCATTTCTCAACGATACTAAGTATGTACATATATTACTTATCTTCATTATTCTTGTTGTCCAACTATAATTTCGAAGGAATTCTATTGTTCACTTTCCGTATATTCCATAAATTATCAACTACACTACAGATAGAAGTGCTACTTTGATGCAATGGGGAAAACGGCCAAACTGGAAAACACTTAACTTATCATCATGTTCAAATTGAGGCATAATCCAGAACTACGAGGATGATCTTAGTTCTTATTTAGGCGCCAGGCGTTGTAGTAGAGTATTGAGAAGTCACTATTGTCTTTACTATTGGGCCGATAATATTGCGTTCTACTCCTATAAGTTGTTCTACGATACGACAACTTCACTGACTAGATCCCAAATTAGAACAAGACTTGAGCGAGCAGAAAAAAAACATCCCGAAATAGAACAGCAGAGTACCAGGTTAATAAATGCATTAGTTTACATAAAATCCACATAAGACTGTTCTAGCACCTTCTAGATTGTTCTTTAACACTGATCGGCCAAAAATGGACCAATCATTGTACAACTTAGCGAGCATGTTTCGAGCGTGCTATGATTAGGACTGTGTCGTGCCAACACCTCTACTTTGAAAATGATATTAGGAACAATTTTCGCAGAGAGGGGACCGAACCTATTCGACTACTGGTCTTCTCCTCCGCAAAAAGTTGTGAGATACTTGCATGTTATCAGAAATGGCACTTTGTTATACCAGACATATGTTATCCCCAATCTGACACTATTGAAAGTTCTTGGTATGCTGTAACCATGAGTAGGAAAGATAATGATATCAGCACGTTCGAGTTGTCTTTGAAAGGTTGCGACATCATTCAGACTAATGTTTGCCTTTGTTGAATGCTTGTCCTTTTTCTGATGCTCGTGAGACGATTTACCCACACTACTTAAAACGTCTCGCTGGTATGAATTTGTGGCTTCATGCCTTATCAATTTATTGGCATGGTGAACTGGTGCTGCTGTGATGAATTCAGGAAATATAACAGGGATTGCATTCAGCTCTTGATTCGTTTTCGAAGTGTTTTGAGAATGCCGTAATCAGGACTGTATCGTTATAACATGTAGATTAGCAAAGCGTTTGCAGAAAGGTCGTTAGCAGTGGTGGCTAAGAGATGGAAAAGGTAGTGGCAATAGGGTAGTACTAGACAACTTTTCAGACCAATAAAATAAACTGGGATTAAAAGGCCATGTTATTGGGATAATCTCCGAAAAAGGTGGAACATTTATTTGCTATCAGCCTAGATATTTAGAACGATGGGAGGAATATTTCAAAAAGCAATTCAATTGAACCCTAACTAATTTACAACAACCCACTATCTTCAAACTGCCCGAATGGAAAACCAACAGAAGATCCTCCCTCGAATTCTTGCGAAGTTGAAAAAGACCACGAATAATCCAAAGTGACTATAGGGTAGTGGGTCCGGATGGATTGGCTCCAGAGGTCTTTAAGGCTGGTGGTCCAGCTTTAGCGATTAGGTCGATTGATATATTAGCTAAAGACTATGAGCTGGGCATGTTCCCATCTGACTGGTCTCGATCATTGATCGTTCCAGTATATGAGAAATGACCGAAATCATCTTGCAATAACCAGAGGAGTTAACTTGACCACTATAGTGTCTAAGATAATGGCTTCAGTAATATCAGACGCTTAACTAAGACTCGTGAATCGCAAATGCAGAAAAAACCGGGCTGATTTCAGAGCTTGTCGCAGTTGTGTCCACCAAATATTTACCATTCGTCAAGTTTTAGAATATAGACATACCTTTCGGCATCCGATAATGATTGTTTTACATAACTTGAAAGTAGCACTTGACTCTCCAGACGGAGAGGTTCTATGGAAGTATCTGTCACTGAAAGGCGTACCTCAGAAGTACATACGAATTTTGAAGGCTTTTTCTTGAACACTATTAGTCGGGTCAGAGTGTAAGGTGAACTGTCATCTGAACTTGCAACCTTAAGCGGTGTCCGTCAAGCCTACTCATTATCCCTAGTTTTGTTTAATTTCATAATAAATTTACCTCTGGAAATAACCTTGTCATCGTCTGAATTTTCATGAATTGATTTTCTTCCAGGAGGTCCACTAACTAACTTAAAATACGCGGATGACATAGTCCTATTTGGTAAAGACGCTGATAAAATGCAGTTTTTTGATAGTCATAAGCAACCTTGTTCGGGATGCATTTCTCCCCTCTAAATGTGAATCGTTGCTACAGGAGTGGTCTGCGTCAACACCTGAACTTAAGATAAAGAATGAAGTCGTTAAGCGTATCGATTACTTAAATTATCTTGGTTATCTGACCAGCCTTGAGGGGTTGGTGTCTGATGGAATCTCTATAAGGATTCATAAAGCTAGCTTAACTTTGTCAACTTTGGCGTAGATGAGATATCCTTCAATTAATTAAAGAATAAGCATGCGGAAAAGTAGTCCATTTTGTATTAATGAATGGATCTAAAACTTGGTCAGTAAAAGTTGATGACAGCCGTAAGCTACTAGTATCTGATTATCAGTTTCTTCAAAACATTACATATGCCAAACCACTGTCTACCCCGATGCTAACTGATACTGGAATGAGACGAAAGAAACTTAGGCCAAACCAAAACATGGCATCAGCTTATGGATTTACTGACTATTTGTATGGGCCATGTTGACAGATGTAGATTACTTAGTTAGAGTTCGCGAGATTGTCGCAACCAGTAGTTTGAAACTCTGGGTGACATGGTTTAGAACCATTCAGTGGTGCAGGTGCATTCACTCATTGTCCTCCCTTAAATCCCATGCCTAAAATTATTTGAGACATTTCCGTGAACTAATTCTGTATCTCTGGACCATATTCTCTTTGTCGACATTTTGCTTACTATTATTGGAGTAACTACTTCTATTAATTTGGTGTTTATCGTGTTGTGCTGTTGTGTGATAACTTTAATCGATGAATATATGTACCACGTTCTATTTTGCACGTACATACAGTTATCATGCAAGTGACAGACGTACAGTTCGAAACAGAAACAACATGTCCAAACCCAACAAATTTTAAGGCTAGTAGTTTTGGAAAAGTATGATAGAGCATGGCTTTAACGTTTGTATGACAAATTGTGAACCGAGACACCTACAAGGGAGCTAAATACAATGAATTTATTAAACCTAAATTTACAGTTTAGTAATCGAGTATAGTAACTTTGCAGACCTCTAAACTGGACCTGTAAAAGCTACGTTAGTCACGACTGATTGGCTTTTTAAAACTAATAGTTAAAACTCAACCACTACCAAGGTTGATGTGGACTTTGATCATTATCATCGAAAGCTCTTCACTTAAATGCATAGACATAAAAATCAATAGAACAGTACGGCACCCCATTTCTTCTCAAAAGGTATTTATCACAGAAACAGCAACTTAGTGTTAATAATAATAATAACCGTATGACAATTTCGTCGATTTTTTAGAGATAGTAGATAACTGTTTACAGCATGTGAAACTACTACTTACAGTCTACATCAATATATGTGTATTAATCCAATATATACTACACAGATCTTTTGAATGTATATTTTCAATCTTTTCCCAGCAAGATGACAGAGGAATTGATCTTAATTGTATGTCCCAAGAAAAGAACCACGTTTTATGCTTATACAAGATATGTGTGAAAGTCAGACAAGTACTCGCGAAATATGTAGTTGTTAACACCACTCATTTTCTTACCCCAATAAGTATTTTTAGGAACCCCTTATGTACTACAACGTCAGGTCTTAGGGTTAATTTATTAGCATCATACGTCACGGAAGCAATCAAAGCTATCAGTATGCCCGTAAAATGAACATCACTACTTATATATACGTCTGTATTAAGTGAATGATTAAATAAAAACTACGTTTATTCCACTGAAACATATACTACAAATTGGATGACTACTACAGTATCTGTGATAGGCATGGAAATATGAAAGACAACTTACACACGTAAGTAGATGCAATAATCATTCTGTTAACTTTAATGCAAACAATCAGATAACAGTGTTTATTTTCATGAGCGTACCCGATAGGGACAATAATGCAAGTAAGTACAATAAAGCAGCTTTTTGTAGTTAACACCATATATTTAGTGACATATGAGAATGGTCTTAACATTTTAAATACTGACAATCAAGACAAATGATCGCTTCCAAAGCATTAATTGATAAATAACACACAACTGGTCCAAAAGTTAATCTTGTGTATAATTCATTAATATGAACTCTTTCTTGCTAACTATAGAAACTAAGGCGATGAGGCAGCAAGATGGTAATCACTCCTGAAGGGATTGGCTTTGATCTACGACATGCATTAGAAATGAAACATACTAATCTAGGTATGACAAATAGTAGAGACTAAATTAAGCCAACAGTTTGAATACTTCAATAAAGTAGGGACATCACAACTGTAGGAGTGTATTTATGCCCCCTTAAAGGAGTAGCTTACACAAAACAAGGAAAAATTAAGATGGATAAGACTGCTTTGGGAAAAATTTACCTAAGTCATCTATCCGAAATCCAAATTCATCAAAGTAGCGCTTGACGAAGCCTGGAATGTTCGCCTCCGATGAAACTTGCTCATCTAGTTGTCTATATACACATGATGGTTTAAGTGAAGGGACGAGGGCCGAAAACGACACAATTTTGTCTAGTTCTTTTTTTAAAATAGGTATGCCAGGTGAAATTTCATTTGAATTGTTCTGAATCCGTTTATGTTCATTCATTGCTGACTGTCTTGTTGAATTAGAGCCTAGCTTATTATTTGGATCTTCAAATACCGTAGTAAATGAAACAAAAAAACTATGATGATGTGACAGACGACAGAGTAGACAAAGTAAATTCAAATAGAAAAATAATAAATTAGTTAAGATCAACCAATTTTGAACCTAGGACATTAGTCTTTTTATTGTATACAGACTAGAAGTCTGTTTGCTTTAACATTTATAAATACTAATGGGGAATTTAATGGCTTCACGCGTATTTAGATAATAATTTCTTCTGCAAGTGAACTTGTACTGGAAATATTTTGGCCTTAGTGTTTAAAACACCGGAATCATGAAACTGAGAATAAACGACCGAATACAAAAATATGACGTTAGAGAAAACTGCACCATGTACCATTCCCCATTTTTTTAGAAAGATAATCTTTTAGCCAAGGAACAAGTTGGTTTTAAAGCAGTCTTTTGTGTTTGACTCCTTATCACAATGAGATTACACTGCAGCGAAAGTTGCCAATATCCCAGTAAACGTATTTTACAGACTTAAATAATGGCTTTGGAAGGGTCTCTCGCACGGGTCATGAAATGAAATAGTAGCCATGTAACAATGCTAAGTTAGAGAGTGGACTAAGGATCTCCTTAGTAATGGGAGGCAACGTGTGAGAGGAGAAAGTGCCTTATCATTACTAAAGTCAGTGATGAGTGAGGCCCCCCTCCAACAGATAATTCTAAGCTGTCTCCATACCTCACCTTACATCAATGGTTTACCCAGTTATAAAATCGCCTACACTGGTTGCTGCTGGCATAAAAGTTTGGAGACCCATGCACAATAAGGATGATAAGGCAATAAGAAGCACATAGACGTTTATATCAACGGGACAAACCAGTGATCACTAGAAGTGTAGAAATGCACAACGGTCACGGAGACGGTTCATACAGATCTCTGTAGCAAATACGGAGTGCCTCAACTACAACAGGTTTAGAGCAGAGGGTTGAAAATGGTGTGACATCTTTCTACCCGAACTGTATCTCCCACTTCGTAATTCTCTAGTTGTCCTACTAAGTTATATATTTTCCGTTTGCCCACTTTCCTTGTTTTTTTTCACGACGTCACCTTTATACTTATGTGGCGCAAATATTTTTAGTGTCATTTCATACCAAATTGTGCGCTTTGATAAGTCTTTCTTATCCATCGTGTTAAAATAGACTGAAAACTCACAACCTATTTATGATATCTTATCATAGGTTGAGGTGACCTAATACTGGCTTACTGTATGCTGATTCTAGTATCGTTACACCTTATATTTTTGTTACGTCTAATAAAGGTTATTTGAGAGGACAATCCAAAGGGGTTCTAGAGGGAGGATCAAACCGTTTATATTTCTTGTATCAAGTTGTGAATTGTTAGAATTCCTCTACCAGAGCACGTGTGTTCAAAGTGAGACTAGGCCATGACATTGATATAATGTGATGTGATTAACCAGGGTCTTTGGCATTCTATTCTCACCTCTGAAAACTAAACTACACTGATATAATACTGTAGTTTATACAAAATAGATAGGTGGGAGTAATATGGATACCTATTTTACTCTTGATAGTACGAAGTGATGTATTTAAGTGGTTTTTCATTCAAAACGAGTCCTCAAATTGATTCCAATAACATTGTCCCGTAAGGCATTTGTATTAACAACATAAGATGTTCATTCTATCGGGAACCTGTTTAGGAGTGTCCTTCGAAAGTTGGTCTCAAGTCAATTATCCCTTAGACTGAATATAGACGATCTTGGCCGATTGTATTAGTAGTTCGAGCAGCCTTATGAAAATGCTTTTAGGAAAGGACTCTATATCAATGACAGATATTTCAGAAAAATGTAGATTTTACCCTACAGTGAATCGTAGTATCCGCTTACGTTTCATAAAGCGAAATAATGAAGAAAGTTCGTTGTGATTACGAAAATGAGACAAGTACAACTATTTAGGAATGATTTGATCCATGAGCTAACACAGCTGTGGAAAAATTCGGTAGGACGGTGGATATGAATTTTACTGCTGAACCAATGAGGAACAAAGGAAGCGTTTCAAGGTCATGGCGGCCACTTGAAGGCATCATGCTAACAATAGTGTTCGAGATCTTATTAGTGATAAAAATCTCGTTTTTCGTTTGCAAAGTATGGGACTGTTAAGAAAATGATTAAATTGTCAATGTGGCTAGGAAATGGCAATTTTCTAAAAAACAAGGGACACGAGATGGCTGTTGTTTTCGTTGTACTGATTGCTGGTGCAAAAATTCCATCTAAAAGGATTCTTTTTTACTCGTTCCCGACTAGAATTGAAACAAATCCTCGTTTTAATAAACGGATAGGTGATTGGTATTAAAGTAACGACAGTTACTTCACTTGCGGATGTTTCTGAAAAGACGGCAATTCAGTGATATGAATATTGCCGTGAAATATGTAGTTCTCTGGTATATCGGATAAAGCATTAAACAAGAGACATTGTAAGAGGATTCGCGACAGATCGGCCGCTACACTTCTTCCTCTGGTAGAAAAATACCTTTTACCCGGAACAATAATATATAGTGACAGTTGGAAAGCCTATTCGTACTATGGATCGCAAGAATGTTATGGAGCCATCTAGATGAATATTTATATAAAATGCATCGTGATATTAAGTCTGAGAAATTCGGAAATAACTCGCATAAGTTTTCAGATGACATAAAAACAATATACCCTGCATAATTTATCAATTTCAATCATACACAATTTATTAGAAATGACGGATTTCTCATTGCATTTTGGGTTATAGTTAGGTCTTGATATTATATACATTTAATTTTGGTAAGTATTTTGTAATTTACCGGAGATTTCCGTGGGGGAGGCATACTACAAGGAGTCTGAGTTTAGAAATCTCTAATAAATCACTAAAATTTAGAGGACAACGTCGGTTCTGGTTTAGAGGGCTGTAATTGGTTTATTTCGATTGAGACTTCCAAGGTCATTTTATAGTCGCTCAAGTTCGGCCGTAAAGGTCATGTCTACCCTATGCTGTTTTCTCATTAAAGTTGCCCTAAGGTCATTTCTAGAATCGCCTAGAAGCAGGATTGTAGTTCAGTCTAACCAAAAACTATAACTCATAAATTTTTTTCTCACGAAGACATGCGAAAACAGAAGTGAGACTTTCCATGGTCCGAATTAACACAAAGCAGACTAGTTTGAACACTTTGACAGTTAATATACTGAGAACACATAAGTAATCTGTGAAACAAAATATACGAAGACCACCAAATTCAAACTTCAGATAATTAGCCGACTAACCACCATTCTGGAGATCGTCGCCATCCCTCCAACCCATCAATATCGGCAAGGCGACCTTCAATGACCTTAGCGAATTGAACGGCTAAGGACCTTTCGTTTTCCAGTAAGTGCAAAAATCATGCGCTAAAACAAACAAAAGTTGACCCTTCGGAAAACGTTACCTTTAAAGTACAAAAATCTAGAATCCTATAAATTTAAATGTCGTAGGACTAAAAAATAGCATGGAGTCAATGAGCTGGCAACTTTTTATTTCAAGATTATAGAGCATAGTTTTGTTGACTTTTTGACATACATTTATTACACATTAGCTAATTTCGAGGAGAGGATTATTGTCAGCTATTTGCAGAAGTGCGTTTTACTTTGATGGACATTTTTATACGACTGTAGTGAATTTATGCACCTCGCTTAATGTTTAAGGAAGTGTAATAAACTAGTATTTCGGAGTCACAATTGTTCACTAAACAAACCACTTAAAGTTGGTTTACTTTTTGAGCATTTTAAAAGATTTTTCCGGCAGATAATGGTCCTGGTAATGAGATTGATTAAATGGTCCTCAGGTGGCGCACATATAACCAAGGACACAGCATCCATACAGGATGTATAGGTAGTTTTTTTGAGCCTACAGCAGGGTAGTAGATGTAGTACGATATCTGGAAAAGGGCACCCTAACTGTACACATGAATTTCTTTAGCAACACTCGCTCCTGCAGTTCATCTTATGGAACTCATGTATGAATAGTCAGACGTATTCTCATCCATTTTCATTAATATAAA
>CM068305.1:27918463-28206324 GCA_034768735.1 Schistosoma mekongi
AAATCATGTAAAAATTTCTAATACCATAAGGTTACTATATGTTATATCTCGGCTTGATGGACTTTGACTAGCCGCAACGCAATCTTAGCACTTGAACGCTTAGAACCATCGTAGTCGCAAAAATCAGAAAGATCAGAGACGAGGGGGAAAAAAGGAAACTTTATTCCAAGTGAAAAGGGAAGTGATCGTGTACAATCATATTCTATATTATAGGTGACTATTCATCAAAAATTGCAATCATAAACATTTTATTAATACAATGAAATATTGTCAAATTACTCTCGGGAATATAACTTACATTGACCCACATTTAAAATGATGATTGAAAGTTATAAAATCAAGTTTACAAAAATCAATACAACTGATTAAAAATGAAAAATTGTATTTTAGGAATATCGAATCCATAACCCCTCCCCTTTTTTTTTAAAAAAAAAAAAAAGGGGAAAACGGCGATAGGTTTCTCGAGACCAGTTCAGATTTGTGGTAGTCCGGTTAAAAACATAGGACCTCCAAGCGTTTTGGGGAGGCTCTCGTGAGGTTTCTGGGAGCCAATTCCTCACCTTACCCTCTCTGCGGGTTTGTTCCAGGTATGATTTTCTACATTGGGTCACCTTGCAACCTTGTTACCGTGTTCCGCTTGCGGTCATTATCTCGGGGTGTGGTTTGATTGTTTTGGCGTTGAATCTTCTGCGTTCCTTCTTACTGGGGCTCTTTGGAAATGTGTCCACCAGCATTTGAAATGGAAGTCGTCCTGCGTTTTGCACTGTTCCCCCGTTCTTTCGCATTTGGATTGACAGTCTTGTGCACGTCCGAAATCCCCGAACTAAAAGTATAATAATTTTCAGATCCTGCCGTTCAACGACACACGGCCAGTTTCTATCACTCGAAAATGATATGCTAACACTTTCTCCCCACACCTGAAAACTACGGATAGTCGTCTGTTGACTTTCACCGTTGGATTTATTTCACTGCAACGGTTTACATGTACTTACAAACGTTATAGTGTTCGTATTCGAATATATATCTATTAATTGTTACGTCAATAACAGTTCAACTAATGCTTTTTTCCAATTTCTGATATACCGTGACCGCTAAATGCTAACTTGCTGAAGCATAGAAGCTATGCCATTAAACGAAATGAACATAGCTATTAATCTGACGGCATCTGATTAATTGCAAAAGTAGTGCACTGTACGGCAAAACACGCTGCTACAAATGCGTTTTTTTATTATTGCTGTCATATTGCCTGTTCTGGATGTTATAATAAATTTCACTACGGAACATCCTGCAATAAACGTGAATTACACTTTGTTCAGGTTGCATATTAACCAACCATATTTCAGGAACATGGCCTAGCCGCACCTCCTATTCGCGTAAATAACACATATGTCTATATATAGCATTCTCTGTGGATATATGTACTTTATTCTTTAAACCAATGACTCTTTCTAAAGTGTGTATGATTAGTTGTATTTTTTAATCAGAGAGAAAATGCATTAGTTTACTTTTCTTTCCGTTTCTTATTTCGTCATAATCGTCGCTACACTTTTTCCTGTATATTAGTATTTTTTATAGGAGTTGTACATTGGTGCTAATGATCTTCCTCTGATCATGCCAAGTTACATTGTTTATAGTGGTTTATTCTAAAAATAACTGGGCTAACGTTCCTGCTATACCGGTAGCCGATATTTCCCCAGAAAAGTCTACTTATTCTTATTGACTTTTGGCCTTGGAAATAATAATCACTGTTGATATTCGTTTAGGAAGAAGCCATTGTGAGACGGTGGAAAGATTTCATTAGTCTTCTGAAACCTTCAGTAAATTCTCAGTGGCAACAGTAATCAGTAGATCTGACGGTTGTCGAACATTGATCCGTATTTGTTGAGACTCAAGTGGATCAGTTGATGATGATCGAACAAGAAGCTTTGGACAAGGACGTCTGGTTTGCATTTGGACAACAAAGACTAATCCCAGGTCGTTAAAGATCTGTGAGAGAGTGCTTGCAAGCATGGTGAGTGGTAATGATTTTATTAACCCCATTGTTATTGTGTGTTGGTAAGTTTAGGAAGATAAACGCTAAATCGTTACGGAACCATGTACACTATTATTATAGGTTACTACTCATGTTGACTGAATTTTCACCGAAGAGTTTCAGTGGTAACTTATTTGATTGCTCTAGCTTGCCGAGGAACCTGATGTTGTATTGTTAGGTACCAACATTACGGATAGAATAAAATTGATGTTTAAGATAAGGCGGCGCAGTGGGGCAGTTTAAAGTGCTATTGGTCATTATAAACTCTTGCTGTTATGAGTCTGTGATAGGTAGGATGTGATCAAATGAAAGATGAGAGGGTTATATATGGAAATCCTCACTATGAAGCACAGGTTCGACTTGTCTCAAAGGTGGGGAGGCAATTCCTTAGACAGATATCAATATTCTGCAGTCATAACTGGTGCCACCACCGTTCGTTGGTACCACAGCAAATTCATCACACAGTTTAGGCAAACAAAGCTCGGAAAGCGACTTAGACAGGTTGTTGATCTTTAAAAGTGTTCTCTGCTTCATAACATGCCACTCAACAGGGTTAGTAATTAATTTTGATCTTTAAGTGCGTACCTTGATTATAGTTTGTATCACCTTGAATGCCTGACTTACTGAATTAAAATTCGAATTTTAATCAGTTTTATTATGATAATTTACAGTAATGGAATTCGTACCATATCATAACTGCAACGGTTCCTTATCTATCTGACGTCATTTGTAGATAATAGCAAGGATAAATTACTTGGTTTATATAGCGCAATCTGATTTACAGTCCTAGAACTTTTTCCCAAAGGGAAAGTATGTAATGCATAGTTTTGCTATACTTTGATGTAATATAACATCGTATTTACTTATAAATCACTCTACTACATATATACTCTAAGCTAGTTATCATTAAAGTCAATAACTACGATTGCTAGGTAACCTAAGTTAAAATGCTTTAGAATAAACTCTCAGTAGACGTAACTACATATTAATCGAATTCCATAATGTTGCATTATAGATTATAACTGCTCGCCATTAAAAACGAGACAATATTTATTTGGAATGAGTAGCACATATACCTTCCTAAAACCAGTGAACTGGATCCAAGTGCTTTTAGTTTTTCATTGAACACTGTATGACAGGGGTAGGCTAAAAAATAAAGAGAGGGTGGGGAAAAATTTTATTCATACAAATATTTGTTATGTACTAAAGGGTTATTCAGCACCGTCTCTTTTTCTGATGAAACTTGGGAATCATCCGTTTTTCTGATAGTGCTTGAGCATCATTTTGACGCATATTTCCGCATAATACTTCCTGTGGTCACTACACTGTAGTGGGTGATAATTATCAATCCGCTTTCTTGACAAATGAAGTGAACTGATAACGTATATCAAGAAGTATGCTGAAAACATCTAGCACGTCCATTGTGTTTATAAACTTTTACAAAAGTTTGCGTTTATGTGACTTTCCCACATTAGTTTCCTTCCTCCCGTTTAGAAACAAACGTATATGAAATGAGTGTACAGTAACAATATATGAGGGAATTGGGCGTGTTCGAGTCAAAGCCGCATATGATAATGAACTGTAAATATGGTATGTGTGTTGCGAAATTGGGTACATAGAGGGTGCAGTATTAATAACAACAAGTGAAGGAGTAAAGTTAAAGTGTGGTTGTATTGCTCTTGCGTAACTATCTCTCCAGGCACAAAAACGCACACGGCATGTATAATTGAGAATCCCGGTATAAGTCAAATTAGCTTATGTAATTTGTTATGAGCGAGCCGACAGAGGAGCTTCTGAATACTATGTAAGTCTCGTTCTAAACCAAGGGTGAATCTCGAACCACAATAGACTGTAACTGCATTGTCCCTAGTTAGCCAGTTGGAATAAAAGACACTCCGTTACGACACAATTTACGATTGAACCACTGACAACAGGATCACACAAAGTTTCTAGAAGATACTGACTCCCACCAGCATCATAAGAGCTTCGTTTAGTCAACTTCAGAACCAATGTCGACCATTAATGAAGTTCAGGCTGACTAAACAACGCTCAATGATACCGGTGTCTCACCTTTCATGACAGAATGGTTTCAATAAAAACAAACGTACATATATGGTCAACTAGTAGGTACACAAGTGAACTATAAGAAAGTGGATGTGTATAAAATGATAATAAAACATAATGATCATAGTTAGCCTAATAAACTAATTAAACCAACACACAGGTTAATAACAGCATATGTATGCAAATAAATAACAAAATACACATACGCCAAAATATACGCATCCGTGCACAACTGTAATTAGGTAAGTAGAATGTTAAAGAGGTAAGAATATGTATGGTATAAAGTTTACACGTGGAGACTGATGAATGTGGTAGGCAAATTCGTAGGTTCGTTACATAAGTGAGTGTAAGACACGAAATAGATAGGAATGGGCAGATTATAATGCTTATAGAAGTGATTCACGCTTGTGAACGAGTGCAAACTAGGGCTGGTATAATGAAAAGGTATGCAGACGTATGCTTATTACAGTTAGGTTAGCATCCAACATGGATTGAGTAAAACGGTTACAATACAGTTTTAGCGTCTGTGGGAATACAAGTGAAAGTATATGGCAATAGAACAAAAGATTTCAATAATTATGAAGCGCATATATGAGAATCCAATCACTCAGCAAAATGAATGAAAGTTAACACATTGACATGACTACTGCAACTCACAGTTGGATTTGTAGATGTAGGTACCAAGTTTCATAGGTGTGAAACCCTAGTAGTCCCAGATAAGTGATATGTGGAATCAAAAAGAAACGATTTCTACCAATTTGACAAGAAATGAAGGTTATCACTGGAGGTTTCAGCTTATAAGTCAACAAAACATGGTGCAGGTTGTCTATAGAAACAGTTTTTTCCCTGGTTTGCTTATCAACTGTAAAGGCTTATCTGCTTGATCTATAACTTTGAATGGGCTATCATACGATGGTGTTAATGGTTATCAAGTGAAAAGGAATCTGCAACCAGTCAGATGTCTATTGGTTTGTTCCATCCGGACATAAAATCATGGAAGAATCGGCTTTAGCGTGTCAGGTCCATCATACTATCAGGGGTTTCTTCAACGATATGTGTTAAATGACCGAGAAAAGTAGGTGCCGTGCCGTAAACCAGTCGGGTCGGTGTGCTCTTTATGTCTTTTTTTAATGGCGCTACAAATTACAGGAAGAATTAATGAAAGAGCAGCACAACGCAGTGTCTCGTCAGACGGTGATATCGGAGATTGATTTTGGCTGAGGCAACGATACAACCATGTAAACATGCAGTTGCTGAAAGCGTTTGCAAGGCATTTAAAAAAGCTGCTGGGGTTGTAATCGTATTCCGCTGAACATTTCTGCGTGGATACTGTAAATGGGTAGAAGTCCATCTTGGAATGTGAGATTTCATATTAAACCAAACGAGGCGTTTGGAGATGAGTTTGCCAGTCGCTCAAATCCCCGGATGTGGTGAGGAGTAAATATGCTGGAAAAGATCGCACACACAAACCCATTGAACAGAAGGTCTGTTGACGCCTATAGATACACCATAAATAATAGTAGGGTCGGTAGACGGGATAAGAACATGCTTGAAAATCAAGGTTCACCCTATCGTGGTAAATCTGTGAAGACTCTCTGTAAGAGATCTGTCGGTGGGAGATCAGTAGGGGATAAAGACTTAAGGAATATGTGCAACTTCTAAAAACGTCATTCGATACGACGCTGGTTTGTGTTGCAAAGGTTATATTATAGCGCCAAATACCTTTAGCACAAGGAAAGGTTGTGAAAGATTATGAACGTCGTTTACGATTTCCATGTTAACGCAACTGCTACAAAGTTTAGAAGGCGGGTCATCATAGATATTTCATTGATCGTCATTCATTAATGATGTGACGTCGCTGTCTTTTCCCCAACAATTAGGAATCTATGGTCTCCACCAACTATTTAAAGGTTTTGGGGCGAACCATTATTTATATCAGCTTTAAAATCACTCGAATCGCGACCGCTAATTATCCAATAACATATTCAGTTTACTACTTGACTTTCGACTGTAGTGTTTACAGCATTAATCTACCACCTGAATGGCAAGCACAGAACATATTAACAGGTGGCGAATTAAGAGGACTTATCCATTTGGATAGTTAAAGTTAAAGTTACAAGTCTTATTTCTTATATCGGTACTACCTATATTTTTCTGTTCGATCACACGAATAATTGAATTCTTAGTACATTACTATTTGAGCTTTAGGCACCATAATTTGTTATCTAAGCAGCGTGAAAGATAGTACTGGACACTAATGATGGTAATAATGACTCAAAACCAGATTGACTGAGAGGGGTACAAAACTTAGTACTACTATGAAGTTCTACATTTCACTACCTATCTATCAGTGTCTTGTTAATGCACTGGAGATAAGTGTCTCGTAATCGAGCTGCACACCCAGTAACAGCTCACACCGTTTGGGCAAAACGTATGGCATAAGCCTAACCCTAACTAATGAGTGCGTAAAGTCGGTGAAATGCCTAACCCACGTCCATCTTCAACGATCTGAACGATTTTTGCTTGTGGAAGTGAGAGAGGAATGGTGTGCAACTTAACCTGCATTATGAAATGAAGTACTCAGTAGTAAAACTGTGTATTCTGTTTACAATTTAATTCATAATTAAACTTACACTAATCGAAAAGCCTGACAGAAAAGGTAAAGATAGGCCAAACTAATTAAATCATCAGGTGGCATGACTTACGCACAGTATTACATCGGTCTAAAAGTTGCGCAGTCTTCTGTTATGCAATAGAAATCGGGTTAGCAGTTAAATTTCTGGTAGAAAGCATTATTCCCATTTGCATTAGGGCTCTAACAAAGCTCGCTCAACTGACAAAAGCCTAAATAATCGCAAAGGGATCATCAGTAACCTCTGTATCAGAATAGAAAAAATTAAATTGAAACGCCATACCGATGATTGCAATATTTGTCACTAGACAGCAGGAGAAACAGGTTCTAGATTCAAGTGCAAATTTTAATACGGATAGCTTACCTGGGGATGTGATGTCGAAATGCAAAGTCAAGAACAACCATTGCTACAGCAGTCTACTCGAGAAAGTCTAAATAACGTAAACCGGATCAATCGGGATCCAAGAAACAATTGTGTTTACTTCAGCATTGTCCCTGTCAGGGTTCACGGCTCCATAGCCTTTGAAGATACTTATGAACTGTTGATATGAGTTTAACTTAACTGCCGCGTATCAGAGGTATGATGGACAACTTGATAGTTAATACTGTGAATTTTCCTGAGGCTTGGCCACGCAAAAAGTGTCTTTCAACACAGAATTTCTGACTGATAAAATTATGATTGAGGTCACATCTGCTTATGCAACTCACACACTAAAACTAGGAAGAATATCGGGGTCTAGTGTTGATCTGCCTAACATCAAATCTAACCTATCTGGCTTGCACATCTCCAGACTTGCAGATAAAAAGTTTAAATTACTGATCGTGCGTAGTGTCTCGCAGGCCCATGAAGTCATGAAGAAGAGGTTTTCGGAAGACTACGAACTCTATGCTACCAGGACACCATAGGGTTGGGCGGTGAGAGTCTAAGTTAACTTATGTAAGCAAGTCTTTTGAGCTGCAGTAAAGTCCATAAAAGGTGATAAGTGAATGATAAAGAACATGTACGAGAAGGAATTTAGAGATAATACCCTAGGTGATGACTCACGGTCAATCGACGATATTACCTCAGTTAAGTTGGTAAAACGATCGTGCAAATACAGTGATGGCCACTTCTTCATAGGTCTCCCTTGAAAGAGAAAGAAGGATTTTGGACTGTAACAGATACTTGGCTCTTATAAGGTTGGGTTGTCTGGACAAGCTGTTTAAGTCTCACCCCGATCTATGGATAAGATATAAGGAAGTCACATGAAAACATACGGGGAGAGGATATATCAAGACTGCTAGGAGTGGTACACTAGGCAAGTAGTATCTACCCCATCATCCAGTTATAAGTTTGAAAAATCCAGCAAAGATACCAGTTGTGTTTGGTTGTTCAGCAAAGCAATAAAGGCAACTCATTGAACGATGTACTTGTGAGTGGCCTTAACTGAGTATCCTCTTTACAAGGCTAGATGCTTAGGTTTCGTCAGTTTCAGGTTGCAGTTGCAGCGAATATTGAAGAAATGTTTTTACAGGTTAAGGTCCTTGAAGAAGATCGAGATTATCCGAGGTTACAGTGGTGGAACGTTGGTTCTAGAGAGAAGGTGTTTACATTTTGAATAACCGCCCATCTATTTCATGCCACGTCATCTCCATGTTGTGCCAAATGCGTGTTACATTCGGTAATAACAAACAAATGATAAAGGGAGCAGTTGACAGGTACTTTCATGTTGATGACTGTCTAGCGTAGTTTTGAGAAGCTTTTCATGCAAAATCCCTCATGAAGGAAATCAAGGGAAATGTGGCAAAGGCTGGTTTCCAGATAAAAAGTTTGTTTCCAATGTCAGTGAGGTATTTGATGCCAAACAGCAAAACAAGCCACAAACAATGTGAAATTTATCCGCCAGCATTTTCAAACTCCAGTGGGTTGACAAACTTCCCACTTTGACCAAAGAAACCAAACGGGGAAAAGTTAATCGGTGCTGTGGAGAAAATTCTCCTCTAGAATTGGCCTGTAGGAATAAACCTAGTGAACAATCAGACAGAACATAAAGTATTCCGTTAGAAACATGTGGTGAGATATTTATGAACAGTAGACTGGATTCCGTCATTCTTTTCATCGTCTCGATCTCTAACAAGTCTACAGGAGTGTTTGTCTTACCAATAAGGAGTAATCCAACTGCTACCGATAAGACCAAACTACCTCGCCCATCACGCGTCACTACTACGACAGTTTCCTCGGTTAATGGCAGTGGCCCTCAGGAGCCGTGAAGACTTGATCACAGCTCTGCAAAAATTATATAACATGGAGCACGATTTGCACGGTAACTTCCGATGTCGTGAAATCAAACCAAGATAGTTGCTCGGCCAACAACCCATTTACTGGAGCCTGGAAAATCAATCATTTTATTATCATCTCTATTTTCTCCATTTTTTGGCCTTCATTCTCTCCTTATCACTTTATTATACAATCGATAGTTCAGCAATATGATAGCTACTGATTCTCGAGACTCATCGCTCTGTAACATACATTTACTTACGCTTAAGCGATATCAGCCCACAAGTCAACTGCCATAAGCAAATCCCTAGAACTTCCACCCCGGATACTACCAAAGGTCCGAGTAGGTCAGGTGTAATCAGTTGCAAAATGTTCAACGAACTTTGATAGCTATTTCATACTACCACCCCAACTTATGCATTCATAAAAAGTATGTGACCCCGTATCTCTTCCCTGGCCAAATAAAATTTAACAAACGGTTCTGTGGCTTTGTATGTTTTGCTTTATCTCATCCCTCCATTACGTCCTTTTGCTTATCATTTCCATCGTCTATTTTATCAGAACTGGCTATTCACACATCATTACGTAATTGTTCTTAAAGACTACTTCAATGTCTAGTTTGCTGAAGTTTTAACATATTTCCAGTATTGAAGGCTGTTTTTATTGTTCTTATCACTACTAGTACGCCTGCCCTTTGACTATCAAGTTTCACCTCTTGCTGATGACAATTTTTGTAATCTGTTTGTTCTGTTATCACCATGCACTCATAAATTGCCTTGATTGGGGTGACAATTTTTACACGCTGTCATGTAAATTTGATTAAATATTAGAGTAAAATCTGATGAAGATCAAGTCGAAAGCGATGTTGTTCGCTTACATGTTGTTGTGATGGGAATATACAACACATTTAATTGTAGGCAGAAATACCTACGAGGAGTTTAGTTTACATTTGTAAAGACGAGGAAGGTGATGAGAAAGTTGTATGCCACTACAAGTCATTCAAATTAACCATCTATAGTCTGTCAAAACAAATAATTTATTTCCTGATATCAGGAGCAAGCCATTTCTACAGGCAAAATTAACAAAACATATCAAACCATAGCAGGGTTGAATGGTTATACAAAGCAATTTTACTACGACAAATAAACATCCAACATTAAAGTGCATAGTAACGTAGTGAGACATTCAATTGTGTGGATAATGACCAAAAATGGAAAGGTTCATATACATTTAGGTATAGCTAGTTAACCTTACAGAATTTGAGATTTAAAACTGCAAGGAGCAGTAAACCCATAAACATGGAGTGCAGTGTTTCTGAAAAAGGGCATAATGGTTGATAAAGTTGAATTGTTTAAAAGCGGGTAAGTATTGGTTAACGGACGTGTGTTTTACAAAACCGACCTTGTCCAGATGTTCGGGAAAGTGAGATAAGCCTTCTACACGGTTCCTTGTGAAGTTATAGGTTTCTATTTTGTCCGTTTATCAGTTATATATTTTGAGATACTTTAAAAGAGGAGGTGGACAAGAAAAGACAGGCAGCTAAGCATAACAGATTGGATACGAGATTAGATGAGAATTAGGATGGGTTCACCATGGTATACCAAATAATTAAATAACCAAGCAGCCAATTTGTTTTCTTTTAACTATGGGCTGTGTCACCGTTTAAGACTACTGGAAAAACAACAAGTGTAGCATCGAGCGGTGAGTGTTCGTTTTGGCAAAAAATTGCATTGTATGTTATAAATCCATCTTAACCAGGTGATGTATTATCTTCGTTAGAGTTAAAGATATTAGATGATCTATCACTTTTACCGCGCTGTCCTAAGATTGCAACGTTTTACACGTGGTTTATAGATTTTATATTTGTAATATAATTGGCTAATCACTTTATCTATAGTACTCTAAAATAGCCTATCTTATATATATATATATATATATATATATATATATATATATCAATGATACCCCAAATATGCCTCAGGTTATGACCTACGACATCTTATATAATACTCACTGTGATATAGTCTACAACAGCCATGATATGCTGTCACCACAAGAATCCTCCGTCGAACTAACATCTAAACTTAACTAACTGACACCTCTCACAAATATATCGGATCATAATAACGACAAGAATGTAGAATGCTTTGCAAAAGCTGAGTGTCTGACTTTGTAGCAACGGATGCGGTAAGAAGAGTATTTCTCCGTGTAATGTGGTGGTATATAATGTCCCCGACCGCACGTTGCTCGTAAAAATAAACGATACGTGCTTGAAAGCATGTTGCATGCTAGAATTTAAATGTCAAGTTATAAGACTTAGAAAAACGTCAAATGAACAAAATTGACCATTATTATTTAAATCGAATTGTCTTTGAGGTGTAAAGTTACTCATTACGTCTTGTAAAAATGCTAAGGAATTAATACTCTATAAAGATGTAAAAGTTGCCTAGGATGTAGCTTTCTTCCAACATTGCACAAAGAGACGTGAGGTATCCACGCCTAACAATTGCACTACAAGTGCCAACCAACAAAAGATATAACCTACTAAAATGATAGAAACTTATTACATATCTCAGAATAAAAACCATCACCAATTGACACCTCCCCTTAAGTGGCTAATTAAGAGCAACAGATGTTGTTTACCTAGATATGTCTTCAGAGGGAACATCATGTAACGGTAAACACCTGCCTATGGATGTTAATAAATATATGTGTACTAATAATCTTACTCCAGGCTGTTCCTATGCACAGAAACTAATCTCAAATCCTTCAGACGACTCAAATATAGATATTCTTGGCCAACCAAAGCTTAGGTCTCAACGTGTTATTCCAAAAGATGGCGTAACTAAACCAGGATTTAAAACTAAACAGTTCCAAATAAGCCCACAACACATTCCGTCAGGGCTAATAACCACTCGCAGACTAAGGATCACACTACAAATAGACAAAACTTTAGGTTATGTTAGCCTCCGTAAATAAATTCCCTCCGCTAGCTTGTAGCAAACTCATGAGTACTCAAGACAATGAGGAAAACTATTAATTTCAGTCTATTCAACTTTTAGATATAAAACATAACATTAAGGTTAGACGACGGAATAATGGACACATGTATTTGCGTCCTCTAAAGCCTAACAGTCGACACATCGAGAAACGGCCCCCCACCTCTCATCCAGCCTACAATTGTAAACGCACTTGAAAAATGGGACGAAACACACGCATAACAACAAGCTTGCACTATTTCCAAGCCCTCCCTGTAGTGACACAAATAAGAACGGTTTCAACCCTAACTATATAAATCGCAACTTTCATCGTTTTCATAAAATAATGAAGAAAAATCAAAATATGTTTCAGGTTATAGGATATAGTAGCACCACTAGCGAAACAACCAGTCGACATCATTCCCAAAAACATAGTACATTCAAGCCTCTTAGTCCTATACAACCCCAGTCAGTTAAATACGTCCTACCCTAAAATGCTGCTCGCATGTCTTCTCTAGTATGAGTAATAAAGATGCCATACGAATTGATAATCTCCAGCCAACTTTCACTGGAGCATAACCGTAACACAACATATATAGAAAGATGTAGATTGTTTACTCTAGAATGTCTGTATAGACACCATCTGAAAACAAACCTTAATTTTTTACATAAAGTAATACACGGTTTAACTTTCTCAACCCTTCTCTCTTCTGGAAGACCACACTCCAATATAACCTAAGGAATGTAGCTCGAACACTGTATACCAAAAAATGCAAACACCAATCACCAGATAACTTTAAATAATACTCTACAGTCTACAATGGAAGAAGTCGCACTTTCTATCCGCTTCTGTGATAATTTACTAAAATATAAAATCATGATAAACTTATTCCTCGATACCAATTGGACCCATCAACTCGTTTCTGCGCTAGCTGGAAATCACATCACAAGCCTGAATGTTATTTACAAATTCCGCTGCTTTCTTTCCTTCACTTGTCCAAATAACCGACAAAATATCCTGTTCATATTTTGACACTTAGCTAATCAGAAAAACTTTTTATCCAATTACCAGTTTCCTCCAGTTACCACATATCTTATTGCCCTTTATATTAACAGGTTATCTACTACCTCTAACTATAACGAAGATAATACATCACCTGGTTAAGATGGATTTATAACATACAATGCAATTTTTTGCCAAAACGAACACTCACCGCTCGATGCTACACTTGTTGTTTTTCCAGTAGTCTTAAACGGTGACACAGCCCATAGTTAAAAGAAAACAAATTGGCTGCTTGGTTATTTAATTATTTGGTATACCATGGTGAACCCATCCTAATTCTCATCTAATCTCGTATCCAATCTGTTATGCTTAGCTGCCTGTCTTTTCTTGTCCACCTCCTCTTTTAAAGTATCTCAAAATATATAACTGATAAACGGACAAAATAGAAACCTATAACTTCACAAGGAACCGTGTAGAAGGCTTATCTCACTTTCCCGAACATCTGGACAAGGTCGGTTTTGTAAAACACACGTCCGTTAACCAATACTTACCCGCTTTTAAACAATTCAACTTTATCAACCATTATGCCCTTTTTCAGAAACACTGCACTCCATGTTTATGGGTTTACTGCTCCTTGCAGTTTTAAATCTCAAATTCTGTAAGGTTAACTAGCTATACCTAAATGTATATGAACCTTTCCATTTTTGGTCATTATCCACACAATTGAATGTCTCACTACGTTACTATGCACTTTAATGTTGGATGTTTATTTGTCGTAGTAAAATTGCTTTGTATAACCATTCAACCCTGCTATGGTTTGATATGTTTTGTTAATTTTGCCTGTAGAAATGGCTTGCTCCTGATATCAGGAAATAAATTATTTGTTTTGACAGACTATAGATGGTTAATTTGAATGACTTGTAGTGGCATACAACTTTCTCATCACCTTCCTCGTCTTTACAAATGTAAACTAAACTCCTCGTAGGTATTTCTGCCTACAATTAAATGTGTTGTATATTCCCATCACAACAACATGTAAGCGAACAACATCGCTTTCGACTTGATCTTCATCAGATTTTACTCTAATATTTAATCAAATTTACATGACAGCGTGTAAAAATTGTCACCCCAATCAAGGCAATTTATGAGTGCATGGTGATAACAGAACAAACAGATTACAAAAATTGTCATCAGCAAGAGGTGAAACTTGATAGTCAAAGGGCAGGCGTACTAGTAGTGATAAGAACAATAAAAACAGCCTTCAATACTGGAAATATGTTAAAACTTCAGCAAACTAGACATTGAAGTAGTCTTTAAGAACAATTACGTAATGATGTGTGAATAGCCAGTTCTGATAAAATAGACGATGGAAATGATAAGCAAAAGGACGTAATGGAGGGATGAGATAAAGCAAAACATACAAAGCCACAGAACCGTTTGTTAAATTTTATTTGGCCAGGGAAGAGATACGGGGTCACATACTTTTTATGAATGCATAAGTTGGGGTGGTAGTATGAAATAGCTATCAAAGTTCGTTGAACATTTTGCAACTGATTACACCTGACCTACTCGGACCTTTGGTAGTATCCGGGGTGGAAGTTCTAGGGATTTGCTTATGGCAGTTGACTTGTGGGCTGATATCGCTTAAGCGTAAGTAAATGTATGTTACAGAGCGATGAGTCTCGAGAATCAGTAGCTATCATATTGCTGAACTATCGATTGTATAATAAAGTGATAAGGAGAGAATGAAGGCCAAAAAATGGAGAAAATAGAGATGATAATAAAATGATTGATTTTCCAGGCTCCAGTAAATGGGTTGTTGGCCGAGCAACTATCTTGGTTTGATTTCACGACATCGGAAGTTACCGTGCAAATCGTGCTCCATGTTATATAATTTTTGCAGAGCTGTGATCAAGTCTTCACGGCTCCTGAGGGCCACTGCCATTAACCGAGGAAACTGTCGTAGTAGTGACGCGTGATGGGCGAGGTAGTTTGGTCTTATCGGTAGCAGTTGGATTACTCCTTATTGGTAAGACAAACACTCCTGTAGACTTGTTAGAGATCGAGACGATGAAAAGAATGACGGAATCCAGTCTACTGTTCATAAATATCTCACCACATGTTTCTAACGGAATACTTTATGTTCTGTCTGATTGTTCACTAGGTTTATTCCTACAGGCCAATTCTAGAGGAGAATTTTCTCCACAGCACCGATTAACTTTTCCCCGTTTGGTTTCTTTGGTCAAAGTGGGAAGTTTGTCAACCCACTGGAGTTTGAAAATGCTGGCGGATAAATTTCACATTGTTTGTGGCTTGTTTTGCTGTTTGGCATCAAATACCTCACTGACATTGGAAACAAACTTTTTATCTGGAAACCAGCCTTTGCCACATTTCCCTTGATTTCCTTCATGAGGGATTTTGCATGAAAAGCTTCTCAAAACTACGCTAGACAGTCATCAACATGAAAGTACCTGTCAACTGCTCCCTTTATCATTTGTTTGTTATTACCGAATGTAACACGCATTTGGCACAACATGGAGATGACGTGGCATGAAATAGATGGGCGGTTATTCAAAATGTAAACACCTTCTCTCTAGAACCAACGTTCCACCACTGTAACCTCGGATAATCTCGATCTTCTTCAAGGACCTTAACCTGTAAAAACATTTCTTCAATATTCGCTGCAACTGCAACCTGAAACTGACGAAACCTAAGCATCTAGCCTTGTAAAGAGGATACTCAGTTAAGGCCACTCACAAGTACATCGTTCAATGAGTTGCCTTTATTGCTTTGCTGAACAACCAAACACAACTGGTATCTTTGCTGGATTTTTCAAACTTATAACTGGATGATGGGGTAGATACTACTTGCCTAGTGTACCACTCCTAGCAGTCTTGATATATCCTCTCCCCGTATGTTTTCATGTGACTTCCTTATATCTTATCCATAGATCGGGGTGAGACTTAAACAGCTTGTCCAGACAACCCAACCTTATAAGAGCCAAGTATCTGTTACAGTCCAAAATCCTTCTTTCTCTTTCAAGGGAGACCTATGAAGAAGTGGCCATCACTGTATTTGCACGATCGTTTTACCAACTTAACTGAGGTAATATCGTCGATTGACCGTGAGTCATCACCTAGGGTATTATCTCTAAATTCCTTCTCGTACATGTTCTTTATCATTCACTTATCACCTTTTATGGACTTTACTGCAGCTCAAAAGACTTGCTTACATAAGTTAACTTAGACTCTCACCGCCCAACCCTATGGTGTCCTGGTAGCATAGAGTTCGTAGTCTTCCGAAAACCTCTTCTTCATGACTTCATGGGCCTGCGAGACACTACGCACGATCAGTAATTTAAACTTTTTATCTGCAAGTCTGGAGATGTGCAAGCCAGATAGGTTAGATTTGATGTTAGGCAGATCAACACTAGACCCCGATATTCTTCCTAGTTTTAGTGTGTGAGTTGCATAAGCAGATGTGACCTCAATCATAATTTTATCAGTCAGAAATTCTGTGTTGAAAGACACTTTTTGCGTGGCCAAGCCTCAGGAAAATTCACAGTATTAACTATCAAGTTGTCCATCATACCTCTGATACGCGGCAGTTAAGTTAAACTCATATCAACAGTTCATAAGTATCTTCAAAGGCTATGGAGCCGTGAACCCTGACAGGGACAATGCTGAAGTAAACACAATTGTTTCTTGGATCCCGATTGATCCGGTTTACGTTATTTAGACTTTCTCGAGTAGACTGCCTTAGCAATGGGTATTTTTGACTTGTATTATCAGGTGTGTATGACAGTCTTTTTTTGAAAATCTTTATTATGATAGCCGGCCTTGAAAAAGCGAAACATAGTTTCGCTTTTCTTGATGGATGACTTCTCCTGCAAACTTAAACCCGAACATTTATTTCACTTGTTCAAGTAATGTCTGTCCTTACAATACGGGGACATATTGCCTTATAAACCAACTTCATAAGTTCTTTTCACAAACATTTTCCCTCAAGCTCTCGTTTTCTAGTCCTTTTGTAGGTTGTATTATACCAGCCAATCTACTTAACGACTTATTAACATTTCGTTTAACTTACTCATTACCTTCATTCTGTTTAGATATATTTAGTTTTTTGCACTTGCTCTATAGTCTGATTGGTAAACGTTTAGCTTTCGTTTCGATTATTGACATCGAGTCAAGCTCGTAGGCCATATTTAGGACATTAGAAGATATTTGCAAACATATTAAGGTAGTTTGTATGATAATCTGTCCTTAAAGACTACATGACTGTGTGATATACTCTCATTGGACTAACCAACTATCTAAGTACATACACCAACTCACCGATCCAGCAACCGACAGCCCACGTCTATGTGCAGACTCAGGCATAACGAAGTTTGGCCATGCCAAATACCTCATCCAACAGTCCAAATCAGATGGTGATTTCGAGATGTAAATGAATAGTACTTCGTCCAAATAATACCTGATCTATAAAACAATAACCAGAAACTTCTAACTAAGCTCTTCGAATAGGTCTGCTTGGTCGCGGTGGAAGCCCCTCAAAATGCTATTCATTCTTGTCCCAAAAGTCAGACCAACTGCAACAATGCATGATTTTAAGCTTATATTGTCAAAAAATTACCGAAGTGGCTAAAAATACAACGTTTACAACTGCAACACTGACTTTGATAGTAAATTAACAAACAATAGTTTGCACCTATGGACGCATATTAGCTATCTCTTTGGTGTATAAGATTTGTGACCAACCAACGTGGGTGCCCAACAATCAGTGATAATCCAAACAAACAATATTCAATGCTATTATCATGTCAGCTCTCTTGATGGATTCCTTGTTGGGTCGCGGATGTGTAATGTTGAGCAATCTTAAACTAGGACGAAAAAAGCTATCCAGTGCTCCCTAGTTTTTAATGGTTGTTTAACTCAAACTGATTAATATTCAACAAACTCAACACCATCCAATTAAAATAATGATGAGTAGATCGTCATTATATATATATATATATTCTGATATGTCTTGTAGATCTAAAACTACACGAGGTCTACAACAGAAAATAACAATCACAATAGCAAGTATTGCTACATATAGTACTACTATTACTACGGTGAACATTAATTGGAAGACGTCATATAAGTAGTATGTGGTGAAATGTAGGGAAAGTGTTAAGTTGTGGGCATTTGGAAAGGCAAGAAGCAAGATGTATGTAAAATGATTAGCAAACAGGAAGATAAGTAGAGGAAGGCAGTATAGGACCGACCTCAAGTGAAGAATACAATGATATGCATGTAGATGAACAAAGATAAAGTAAGCACAATTTATCGGGTTCTGTAATTCCATTAAATAAAGTGTTTCCTCCGGCAAGTGCTTGTTCTTTGCACTTCTACGACTGCATCACAATAATTTCGGTGACTTTAGCTTCAAGTTCATCAACTAATAATTTACAAATTCCAGCCAGTTACATCTTGAGACTCATGTCTGAATCTATTTTACAATTTGAAAGTTTTAGCCATTTACAACCTAAAATCTGAGTTATGTATAGGACAGTAATTTGTTAGATTTCTTTCCTTATTATGGCGTCGGTTTATTGTCCACCTAACCTTATTAATTTATTTCCATTCCTCTGTTTTGCCACATCTCATTCTTATTTTTAATTGAACTAGTTGTACTCACTATTATAACTATTACAATAACAATCATGATTGTTACCACTGTTATTACTATCATCTTATTATTACAGTAACTACTCACGATTCTTAATTTTCGTTCACGCGTCGTAAGTGATGTGTACACATAGTAATCATTCCTTTTGTGTATACTATGGTGATCCTCATAATACTATAGAATCTAGTTTAGGTAAAAAACTGCTCGAAAATTAGTGCTTAGACTGTCCCTTTAGGTTTGTCTTCTGATAATACCCATTTTTATGGTCTTTAGAAGTAACTACAATGATTTATTTGTGTTATATTCCTTGTAAATAAAATGAACACCTTATCTCGAAATCATTTACTAATGCCTGTGATAATATCCATTTCATCAAGTCCTTACGAGAAATAATGCCATCAAATTTAAAATAACTTGTAGGAAAGACGTTCTGTTCAATTATTTCTAAGCGGCGCTTAGGTACGTGAATGATGTGACCGAACGTCTTCACATGCGATACTACTTGACCAAGCTTCAGTTAATAAATTTTTTCTCCTCAATATGGTCGTTCAACCTAATCAATAAATATAGTCGTACTTTCAATGCTAGTGTTACAAAATAAGTTCAAGTGATTTACTATTCCTCTTGAATAAGATAGTTCACGATGACTTGATTTACTTGAGAGTACTAAGATTCGTTTTGCGTGATGATTCCTCAATGGAACACCAACAAGTATTGTTAATAATATAAGACAGTCTGATATAAAACTAGTTAATAACGATAGTAAATGACACACGCCATATTAAAAAGAGGGGAGGTGGTAATATATCTCCATCATTTACTAACAGAATAATTTTATCGTAAGCAAATACGCTCGTGTTTTGAGGTGTTATTATTATTTTTGCTATGGGTATGCACTAAGTATAATTGTTAGACGATTCCCGAAAAAAATTGATAAAATTTTCTAGGAGTTACGAACGAATGAAAACGTAGTATAAGTTAGATGTGTAGTTGGTGACCATAGATGGTACAATAGTATTGTTACTTTGCTGTTTAAGTGAACTTTAGTGTGCTCATTTTCACCATATTTCAGTCCCAATAATTGACCAACAGTTTATAAATCCACATAACTTTAGGTAACATTACTATGAATGTACACTTAAAATTAAATATCGAAATCATTAATATAATTTTACCAGAAAATGGGGATATTTGACTAAAGAAATTTGCATTTTGCGCCTTACAATAAGCTGCAAAGTGCATTATAAATCAAGTGCCTATTATTTTACTCTTCCTTCTGCCCCCCCCCATAAGTAATTCCCATGTAAGTTTGCTAGGAATATAATGAATAGAAGTACAATTAAAGTGTTTCATCAGTTAATAACACATGTCAGTGTTTCAAGATATAATTTTAATAACAAGCATCATCATACTCTTATTGAGTAATGTATACACCAAAAAAGAAATGATTGGTTTACAGTGCTAAACAAACATTTCACAATCTATCTCTGTTCTATTTATCAATTCTTATACAAACCCTAATTAGCCATATAAATGTGATAATTGATTTTCAGTAATCACTGAAACGATTTTTTGTGTACAGACATGTGCATAAATACACGAATGTTCAAGAATATTTATGTGAAATTATGTGTGGATTACTTTAATGTCTACGTTTTCATTATGCAAAAGTAGATGACATGAGTATGACAAACTTTTATTGGAAGAGGATGGTGTTATATAGTATGAAAAATCAAGTGGAACTCATAACATTGTTTTATCAGTTGATCTTATGCTTTTAATGAGGATATCTAAACCCATCTATAAGGTATTGAATTTCATCATACGAATTAATCATTAAGTTGTTAATTATTTTAATGTTGTCATTTAAATAAATCAGTGATGTTGAAGCTATTTTAGGAAGTAGAAATTATAGTATTGGGAATTACTTTGTATAAAACATTTTAAAATTTATGCTTCCACGCTACGAACCAATCTTGATAGTTTGCTGGTTGTAAGTTTAAAACAGATCTCTGTTGATATGTTAGTGATTAACTACAGTTATTTTATACTGAGTTATAGTCTTATATCATCGCAAAGTAAAATGTATCAAATGAATTTTTATAGAAATCATTAACCATGATTTAGTCTCTCATACTGCAATTACCATGCCATGCGGAATTATTTTAGTTTAATTTACTGACGTTTGGTTTGAACACTTCCCGAAAAATAATTTACACTAATGTAGATGAAGTCAGCGAAACGCTTCAAGGTTTAAAAGACCACCAGGAAGATGATATTGTATTCGGTAAGGATGTTCGTAAACACTGCGATTAAATGCACAACATTACTGAGATTATTTTGAAGGAAAGAAAGCTATCTAGTCTTTTGAATTCATATTTTGAGTCCGGTGAATACTAAATTTAAGAATTAAATTCGTCACTGAAAGATCAGCTCATTATAGATAGAGAAAATCAATTACCAATTAATCTATTAACTTTACTGATTACCTTTATGCTCACAACAGTTACCAATACTCTACTAATATATGCACACATATATATTGCACTGATCACTCCTCCAGTTGTCTGAATTACTGATTGCATGAACACACAATGTAGCTTTCATTCTTTTATGTTAATTTTGATGCAATTACCATTAGAGTTCAAGTCTTAGAAAAAAAAAATTCTCATCTTGATTCTAAGTGCTTAGTTTCTATGGCACATTCACCGACGCATCAATAAAAGTATTTCTTTTATTCACTTTTCTATTTATTCTTGAACATAGATCTTTATTCCCACAAACTTCAAATCATATGACGTAAATTACCAGGACAAAATAAAAGTTTGATAAGCAAATTAACTTAGCAAAATTAAAACACAGTCTTAGGACATTAGACACTATGACTTACATATATTTCGATTGAGAATCATTGAATGAATCAGTAACGGTTTTACTCTACGTATTTATATACTTATTTGACTATTGTCCTGATGAACTTAACTTAATGATCACCAAATTTAACTTAGGCTTTATATTTCATTAAAAATACTGTAGATTAATACATTTCCAGGTAATTATGGTATGTATCTGTTAAATGTGTATTCAGAGAATTAGTTTCTGCATGTGTGGATTAATGACCGGCATTCTAATTATTTCTTTTTATAAACAAGCAAAATGTTAGGTCATATATAAACAATCTCAAGTAAATCAGTAAATTACATAAAAGATTAAAAATTACAACAATATATTAATGAATGTTAACGATCATATAACATTTAGCTGCCTGACTTTATGTGGGTATATATAGCACCTATAATGTATTAAGTAAACATTATAATAAATATTTAAATCAAGTGTACATTGGCTGCTCGTCGAAGTTCAGCACTTGAGTTACAAATTGATGGAAGTGGGAATTCTACCATTGGATGCCGACCCAGTGGTGCAGATGGTTAGGCGTTGGCATCAACCTGAAGCCTCTGGTGCGGAGTTTTGGATGCGCACTGCTGAGGAGTTCCACATTAGGACGAAACAGCTGTCCAGCGCTCCATGGTTTTCAATGGTGCCCTGCCAACATCAATCTGTGATATATTCAATCAAATCTTTATTTCCTAAAAAACAATGTGTTATATGGATTTAGGGATGGCCGAAATTATTGATCCTGGTTATCCGCAACGCTACACCTTGCAGCTAGTACCCAGCCTTGTCTTAATCTATCATTTAGGCACAATATCAAGAAGCTTATTGGCCACAAACATACATGTATTATGATAATAACCAATGGTGTACAACATATATATATATATATGTATATATATATATATATCATCATCATCATCATCAGCAACGTAGAACCGGGCACAAACGCCTGTAGGTTCAAGTTGCCATACCACAATAGCACTACGAGAGTATTGAGGTAACGTATAGACAGAATACAATAGAGAAGAGTAAGTAAAGATGTCCAGAAAATAACAATAGAATTTAAGATCTAGATGAGGTTAAAGAGTGAATACACTTGCGCCACTGTGACCGATTCTGAGCCATATCGCCTAGCGTCTCCAGCCATTTGTTGCGACCATCACGCGGACCCCAACCAGGTAGTCTACATCTACCTACATGGCTTAGACCAGTAGTCAAGGACTTCATGGACTGATGCCATGTTTTAGTTTGGCCGCCCCTAACCTTCTTCCATCCTATTTCGGCCCTAGCTAACATCGCGCGACGGGGTAGACGGTGGTCGGGCATGCGCAATACATGTCCTAGCCATCTCAGTCGATGAAGGTTAATGACCTCTTCAACTGATTTACCGTGTTTCCCAAGAACCTTTCGTCTAACCTCACTATTACTAGTCCGGATATTCCATGGTATACGAGCGATGTTACGAAGATTCCTATGGTCAAATATCTGGAGACGACGCATATCTTGAGTTTTCATGGCCCACGTCTCGCAGCCATATGTTAAGATGGCGCGGATTGCTGCGCAGTACACCCGGCCTTTCGTTGAGACACGGATATCTCGTCTGCGCCACAAGTGCCGTAGATTGGCAAAGGCCAATCGAGCTTTCTGAATCCGCGCTGAGATTTCATCAGACACCGACCCACCAGGGGTCATGAGACTTCCGAGATAAGTGAAGCGATCAACGCATTCAATTACTTCACTCCCTATAAATAATTTGGGGGAAGAAGCAGACCAGTCCTGGAGTAACATTTTGCATTTGGGAGGGGAGAAGCGCATCCCAAATATGCCTGCATTGTTACTCAACGTGTTCAAGAGACCTTGAATGCTGTGTGCATCTTCACCAAATATGACTATATCATCTGCATATTCTAAGTCGACGAGAGAGCCTCCTGGAAGGAGACTAATCCCAGAGGACTTAAAAGAAGTGAGAGAGATTTCTAACAGTACGTCTATGATGAAATTAAATAAAAATGGGGATAAGGGGCAACCCTGACGGACTCCACTTGAGGATGAGATTTCTCGTGACAATTCGCCATATGCTCTGACTCGACCAGTGGTGACCGAGTAGAGAGCCTTTATAAGGTTAATGTACTTTTGAGGTACGCCTTTTAATGACAAACATTGCCACAAGACTTCACGGTCAACAGAGTCGAACGCTGCTTTTAAGTCAAGAAATACAACTATAGTTGGGCGTTGGTACATATGTCTGTGTTCGAGGACCTGGCGCAGGGTGAATATGTGATCAATGCAGCCCCGGCCAGGTCTGAAACCAGCCTGGTTTTCCCGAGTCTGTTGTTCCCTAGTGTTGGTTAAACGTCGGATGATTATAGTGGCTAATATCTTAGATACTATATTAGTCAAACTGATTCCTCTGTGGTTATCACAAGAGGATTTCTGTCCCTTTTTGTAGACTGGAACAATCAGCGATCGAGACAAGTCAGATGGGATGGAGTTTAGTTCCCAGACTTTGGCTAATATATCAGTCAACCTGCACGTTAAAACTATACCACCATCCTTGAAGATATCGGTAGACAACATATCAGGCCCTGCTGCTTTCCCACGTTTCAATTTACTTATGACGTTTTCAACTTCACTGAGAGTTGGGGGACCTGTGTCAGTTTTCCATTCGGGTAGCTTGGAGATTGTGGGTAAGCTAAGAGTGGCTGGGGGCCAGTTAAACTGTTCCTGAAAGTGTTCTGCCCAGCGTTCTAATCTTCTAGATTGAGAGTAGATCAACGACCCATCTTTTTCGGAGATGATTTCACTAACTGCCGATTTTTTGATACCGGTGTCCTTAATAAGTCGGAACAGCTGTCTACTATTGCCTGTCGCTGCTGATGCTTCTATCGCTTTTGCTTTTGTTGCCCCCCACTGTTCACGATCCATACGCAGACTCTTTGTCAGTCTACGTTTCAGTTGTCGTCGCTCTTCATCATACTCCGAGCCTGCTGGAATGAGTTTTCGAGCCTCCATCAGTTCCCTAGAAGTACTAGAGATCCAATGGTCTTTCATTGAATTGGGGTTAGATGCTGATAGCGCTGATGCGTTTACACCTGCTTTAAAATCATTCCAAGCTACTTCGGGCGAAACCTGTTGGTCATGGGCGACTAAATGCTTAGCCAAACCATTCCTAAATGCAATCTTCGCCTTCTCACTTTCAAAGTGATATCTTAAGAGATTGCCCGATGTAACCTTTCTGCGACCAGTAAAACGCATAGAGATACGTGCTCTTACTAGGGCATGGTCAGAGTCTAGGCACGTGCCCCAGAAAGAGCGGCAGTCCTCTATACCTCTCCAACGGTAGCTGATGCCGATGTGATCAATTTGTGTCCATCGTTGCGTAGATGTTGGAGGTCGCCAGGTTAAACAGTGTCTCGCCTTATGCTTAAAGTTTGTGCTAGCTAAGAATAAACGGTAGTCTGAACATAACTGCAACAGACGATCTCCGTTGTCTGTTCTCTGGGCTGGGATGCCGAGTAACCCACCTAGGTGCTTTTCAGCCTGATTTAGTCTACCTACTTGGGCATTAAAATCTCCTGCAATAATTACTATGTCTGAGTGCTTAGCTTTCTGAAGGAGGCTAGAGAACTTCATATAGAAGTCGTCTTTCACTTCATCTGTGCTGCAATCAGTGGGGGCATAAGCAGAGACGACAAAAAGGCATCGGCGTGTGTCCCTATCTTTCCGAGTTCGTACTGAGCCATTTAGACGGACAGCACATAGACGACTGTCTACAGGAATCCACTCGAGAAGAGCCTGTTCTGCACGTAAGCTTAGTGCTATACCTACACCAGCAAGGCCACGTGAGCTAGCTGTAGGGTCTCCAGATAAACGAAGAGTGAAGTGTGCTGTTCCATTGCATTGACTAGGTGAGGTCAAACGGATGACCATGCTGGGATCCTGTATGCGTGTTTCGGAGACACAGCATACATCAATTGCAAGAGAGTCTAATGTTTTAGCTAAGGCAGCCTGTTGACCGATTTGACACAGCGTACGCACATTAAAAGCTCCAACATGAAGTTTAGAGCGTGGCTTCAGGAGACCTGGTATGATAGTTTGGGAACTCGAGTAACCAGTAAAAGTGGCGCGCATAGAAACTGTAGGGGAAGTGTTACAAGTAGAGACCAGAGAGGGAGAACGTGTTTGATCATGAACAAGGTGAACTCGAGTGCTATTAGCGGTATGAGGGCGGTTATCACTTCCCGGTTGCCCACACCGTGGTCGTGATGACCTGAGAGTGTGACCGCAGTGCCCAGGGGACAGCTGTTTGAGGTCGGTCAAGTATATTAAGTGTTGCTCCGGTTGTCAGAAGGGAAGGCATCGGCCTCATGGCTTCCGAAGGAGCTCGGCTTTCACCATGAAGCGTCATATTAGTCCTTCCAACTTCCAGGGCAGAGTTAGAATGGTTATAAAGATTTTTATTCGTAAGCTGTTTTTTAGCATGGTAGTTGTTTTACAGGATGGGGTTGCTAACCCCATGCCCAACCCTCCTCCTTTATCCGGGCTTGGGACCGGCAGAAACCCTGTGGGGGCTCCAGGCGGAGTTATATATATATATATATATATATATATATTATATATATATATATATATGGTGTAGCCCTTGTCTCATATCTGTCACACGATTTAACCAATCACATATTTCTTTCCAGACACGTCATAATGCAGTACCATTTAGGTTATTGAATTAATTTTATTCCCACAACATTTATTTTATCTTACCATAGTTTAGGATCTATACTTCCTTTAGGTGTAGCCCTTGTCTCATATCTGTCACACGATTTAACCAATCACATATTTCTTTCCAGACACGTCATAATGCAGTACCATTTAGGTTATTGAATTAATTTTATTCCCACAACATTTATTTTATCTTACCATAGTTTAGGATCTATACTTCCTTTTAATTATATAAATATAGTTACATTTTATTTATTTGAAGAATATGATGACAGTATTTCGTTTCTGAAATAGCCAGATATTTTATACTGTTTTATTTAACACTTGTCAACTTACAAACCAACTGTAAATCTGAAACCGAGTGGTTAAAAATACAGTGATTGTACAAGTGAATCTTTGAAATCTCATCAAGTGTAATTTATTATTTTACTCTGTCATATGTGTGTAGCGTTTTGTGATATGTTGGAACAATAGAGTATAGTCAATGTAAAATTTTATTGGTCATGTACAGATTCATCCCTTAAAACTAAGTCCCTCTGGTTATTTTCATGAAGTACATAGTGATACGTAAAGAGTTGTTTATTTTAATATTTGTATTTTACGTTTTGTTGATTTATTTTAAAAGAGTTTAATTATATTTGATCTATTTATTTGGACTTGAAAAATGTTCTAAATACAACAAATGATCCATTTAATAACTCATATTAACTAAATGGTATTTAGTTACGAGTCAGCGATAATTACATTTACTTACTATCTGAATTCCCTCGGTTTTCCCATATAACATATAAAGAACAGTAATGTATACTACAATTCGTTATCGAAAAGAAGTTAAAACTTACTTCGACTGTTTGCGTTGACCATAGTTCACTAATTAACATAATTGACTTATTTCGATAATACTATATGAAGACAAAATTTATCAGAGTTATGTTACATAGTTCTGATAAACTTCGTCCTCTTATTGTATTACCAAAATTTATCAAAGGGACAAACGGTTTTAAATAATTGACTTAGTTTAAAAACCTCGTTAATACCCACAGAATTACATAATACTTTGGTTATGTATAGCTACTCCCCGTGTACAAATTCCGATTTTCAGTATAATAATAAACTTTATATCTGAAAATACATATTGTATGATAATAAGTTGGTGTATTCATTATTATATTAAGAAAATGGTTTAAATATATTTGAAGTCTAGAAGTTAAACTCAGTGATAACGCTGCCCAGCGAGTGTAAATATGTCTTACTAATGAGTCTAATAGTTTGCAACTATATCATTTTTATCTAACAACAGTTGTTTAAACTCGTAAATAGTGTAGAATAAATTCGAATAATCTGTACTATCAAGAGGGGTTTTGACGAAACATACTGTTTGGGAGTTACAATCATTTCGGATACTGTGTAACACAAGTCAATTAGTGATTACAATATGTTCAACATATTTTACTAGTACAATCTATTAACTAGTCGTAAATTTTATGTTAGAAGAAATGAATTATTATTTTTCTGCGAAAACGGCTATGTAAGAGATTCCGTAAATCATATCTTACTGTTGTGAAATTTAGTAAATCGTTTCACTAGCTTATTTTTAACTGATTAGTGCAACAAGAATAAAATCTGGATAGAGGAGAGCATATTGCGTGATGACAAGTTACACATATTTAAACTAGTAATCATGACTCAAACCTCTGGGATAAAGATACTAAGATAGGTTATATATACGGAATGTATGTGTGTTTACTCAATAATTTATCCGTTAAAAGGATCATGATAGATAATTAGGCATCTCGCCTGTCTATGACCATCTTTTAGGCCTACTACATAATCCAAATAACTCCCAATTTCAAAACTTTATTTGATCTCATACTTCATGTCTCTGTTTATGCCAAAAAGTATTTTTAGAAAATTGAGCATAACCGTTTTATATCCCTTTTGATTTTTAGACAGCATAAAATGATCTCAATCCTTACAGAATGATGGATTCCAATGCGTCACTGAGTTCATTCCAGTTTGGAAGTTGTAGCATAAATAATCCAAAACTATGTTCTGAATACACCACCAGTATTTTGAATCAAGACTTAAATTGTCTACACATAGATACAGAATCAACAAGACCGTATAGTCACTTCAAAATAAAACCAGTTATCAAAACTCGGAACGGATTACTACATTCAAGAAGAGAATGTTATGATATCGAGAATGGTGATGAAACATCCAGTGAACACTTAATTTCAAGCATTTACAAATCATCTGATTCCAGTAATTCACATACGTTTACTTCATACTGGCACTCTCCGGAAAAACGTTCATATGAAAGCTCACTTGTATTTATTAGAAAAAGTAATGCAAACATTTCGGAATCAAATGAACAAAGTTCCGGGTCAGAAAAAAGAGAAAACATATTTATTTCTGACGCCATTTGGAAAGAATACTCATCTAAAGATGATCAGCATGAGGTTCAAAGAAGTAGTAAGTGCATAGATCATCAAAAAGGGAAACTTTTCCCATTTCTCTTAGTTGACAGTTTTAATAAAATCGACCCAATATCTAAATCATTTGAGTCACCTCTACAATTATCTCTACACCTAATTGACGACCCAGTACAACGCTTTCACGCTCGCCACTATGATAAATTATATCAGTATATGATGTTTGTTCACAGTTATCTCCCTATTCCAGTTGCAATTACAGTAGAAAAATATGCGGGATCTAAGGTAACAGCCTATATATTGAATGACAACAATGACATATATGAAAGGAATGTTGTTCATCATTTACAAACGGAATGGGCCTACTGTAATCCAAACAATAAGAGCAGTAAGTTTTCGCAAGAGATATCACCAAACTTAATCCTTCACTTCGCTTGCCACAAGCACTACTCTCAGTGTTTATATCCTGGATCTCTTCAAAACAGATGTTTTAGTATGAAAACAAAACATTCTGCTTCTTGGATGCAAGTATGTCAGTTAAGTTTTGATAGTTATTGATGAATATAGTCACAATATTACAAGCTATTACTAGGTGGTAATATAATCCTAAATATTAGTCTATCCTGAATACTTTAACTCCGCACTACTGCTTTCTTAGAAAGAACATCTCCGTTTTATCTATGTTTAGACAATTAAAGACTAATAATAGTTCTTGAGACTCCTCTTTTATAATACGCATCTGAAAACGTTTCACTTTAACATATAGCCGTTCTTACGATTTGATCTTATTCCTATGCTATCTAAAAACATTTAAGATCTTTTCCATCGTCTTTCACTAGACCTTATTGCCATATGATTGATTCTTTATAGCTGTGATTCCAAAACTGCCAGTGATATCACTATTAGCCCTGATATTATATATTAAGAGCAGTAAGAGGAAATCAGTTGGAGATACTATACCTAAGTCTAATTGGGATTCATCGATAAAGAATCTCTGTATTCTTAGGGAAACTGTTATCCTCCTGAGACCAAGTGTTGCGGTCACAGACGTTAAGACTGATATATCTAGGCCTTATTATTCATATGAATGTATTAAAAATAAACTTTGTAATTAACTTCTCCCAGTAAAACGGTTATTACTATTTATCAAGTCCTCATGTCTGTTAGCATTGTTACTATTATTACTGTCATTACCCTAACTAATACCAATAGAAGCATTGCCAAGACAATGGAATATAGTATATTAAAGTACATTCACATGTAGATCCTAGTGCATGAACATAGTACGGATGTAACAAGATAATATCGAAACACCTAATTTTTCTTTATAGTTGTTAATATTAGAGGTACAATTTCGTTATTCAAAGCCTCTTCATACAACACATCCTTCAATGCGATTATTACGCAGTCTATGGAATGAATTGATAAGTGATGTCTTGCACAATTTAACGTGTAACAGGAGTGAAGTGAGTCCATCAAATATATGTGCTATCGGTAAAAATAGAGAAAGTAAAAACGTAAAATCTCGACCAGCATCTGTTTGCGACACTCTAACAAAGCGGAGAGAAGTTTTAACGAACGAAAAATTTCAAATGGATTTTAAATTACACGCACGGAGTTCATTAAAAATCAAGTCAAAGAGAAAAACAAGAAGGCTATTGGGTTTCTTTTATATAGCCACTCGCTCTTATCCAACTTATAAACATCTTGATGGTCTTTGTAAAGAGCTCAAAGAAATCGGTTATTTCGAACTATTTCAGAAGGAAAAACTAAAAAGTACAGTAAGTGATGCATTATACATAAAATTCTAACATACAATGCTATGTATTTGATTTAGGACAAATCTTTCTTAAAAAATAGTAATAGGCTTAATTCATGATTTTGTTTACAAATATTATGAGGAAACTCACTAGATTGTACTCCAAGTGCATAATTTGCGATTGATATTGTTATAAAACAAAATAATCGAGATCACTTTACTATTTCCTATCACTCAGTAATCAAGAGTATGTACGTCTATATTTGAAACCAAAATAAAAATCTCATAACTATTCACACTATATAACAACAGAATGAAGCAATACACAACACAGACTCGTTTAAACAAAGAAGTTTCCTACATTTTATTTAAAGGTAATGTAAATTCAGTTAGGAATAGAGAAGAACGTGAACTAATCTTAGATATCCATGTTAAAATCTATGATCTTTCTTTACCGTTGCAAAATAATAAACAAAGGAATAATAGTTACTTAGTACTAGTTAGTGAGTAAGAGGATTTTACGTGGAACTACTAATAAATAGGCCCTGATATAGATGTTTGTTTTCGTTTGAGCTAAGATGTAGGATACATCATATTTACATGGCAGCTAAAATCCATTCTAATGTTGATAAGTATATCTTACAATTATGATGATAAGTGATGGGAATTAGTGTATTCATGAATTGCCGATTACTAAGTAGAATACAGCTTATTTCCTTGATCTGGAGGGCGAGATCATACACCTGGTTGCACGGTAAGTGTGGTAGCAGTAAGATGTCCCCCCCAGACAACCATGATGATAGCGACGCTTTCTTCTCATGAAATAAGGATGAGGTTAGAAAATGTCGGCCCTGAAAATGCACACTACACAACGGATTTCTTTCTCCAAAATCAAGGCTTTAAAAAAGTACAGGGCTAACACAGCAAACATCACTCACAAAACGACAGTGTAAACGGCCATAGATAGCTGTCTCTTAGGCACTAAGGTCACGTTGTCAGGTCATTAAGACCAATATTAACCGAGTTTCCTTAATGAGTACCTCATGATGAACCCTCCCACAGTGTGGGGAACCGGATGGTGATGGCCATCCTTATACGTCTAACAGTATTCAACATGACCGTCTTCATAAAAAAATAACTTCATTAACTTCTAATATTTCTCCTACATCCACTATGAACTTTACGTTTGTCTTCGACTTTCTCCACAAGTATCATCAATGACAATAAGTCTAGTTTACGGACAACTGTCCCTTGTCTGTACGAACCCTTTGTTAGATCGGGTAGCAGGCCTCCCTGGTTAAGACTCTAGAATCTAGTGACGTTGATGTGTGTCGTGTCTCAAAAACAAGTGTACAGGATTCTAGCATAGTTATTTACGTAACTTCATATGGCCACTATGAAGAGCCAGGACGATATACTTTGAATGTAACTGACGATCCAATAGTAACTTTTGGTGGATTGGACGGTGCAGATATAGCACTAAGTATGAGACAAGGACAAACATATCGGGAATTAATTCCTGCTGACAGTCGTTTGTTTATTATTCTACCAAATGATTCTATAAGAATTCGGAGAGATAGGACATGTATGGTTGTCTCTTCGTCGTTTCTGCCTACGTTTCCATTGACTGCATCCTGGACTAAGTGAAAGATGAATTTTGCAGAAGGCTCTCTGAACTCCTCCATAAGGCTAAACATTCGTAATTTGTACTCAAAGTAGGTAGTTTTCAATATAAACATCAAAAAAATTCTATTGTATGGTGCTGAAACTTGGAGAACTTCGAAAACCATCATCCAAAAAATACAGGTATTTATAAACAGCTGTCTACGCAAGATACTTCGGACCCGCTGACCAAGTATCATCAGCAACAATCTACTGTGGCAGAGAACAAACCAACTTCCAGCTGAGAAAGAAATTGGTAAAAGACGCTGGAATAAGACACATATTGAGGGAATCACTAAACTGCGTCACAAAGCAAACACTAACTTGCAATCCTCAAGGCGAAAGGAAAGGTGGAAGACCAAACAATACATTACGCACGAAATCGGAGGTAGGCATGAAAAGAATGGGTAACACTCGGGAATAATAAGAAACGAGGGCTCAAATCAGAGTTTGTTGGAGAATGCTGACCAGTAGCTCACGCTCCACTAGGGGTAACAGGAAAATGAATAAATGAAGGTAGTTTAAATTAGACTGAATGAGGCTTAAGTGGGTATTTTAGTATTTCATCTCGACAAATAGATACTGGTGACTATCTGCTACAACTATGCTCAGACAAAAATTATGAGACCCATAAATAAGACCTGTGTAGTGCAAATGCGATAAAACCTAGTTAGTTTCAGACCAGGTCATCGCTGTATTAGAGAGATATTCGAAATTCGTCAGATTCTAAGAAATAGACATACCTATCGACGTTTTACAGTTTTAGTTTCCTTCTTTGAGATTGCAGTGATTCATTGAGGATTGGAGTAAACATCTAGTATAGAAGTAGATACAGTCATTATGATGCTGCGAATTAGTGTCGACATTAGACAAAAACGCTTAGAAAGAAAATAACATTTCTGATAAGTGGAAAATCAAGTGAATATGAAAACTCGAAGTGCTTAGCAAGTACCATAAAGCAGTCCATAGACATCATACATTAAGATTATTCGTGATCTAGCACCCAATCCATGAAGAACAGGAAGTATACCACAGTATAAACAGTATTCCGAAGCTGCTGACTGCTCTTCAGATAACATTAGTGTTAACGATTACCATTAAACCAAATAAATACTTACAAACAAGAATTGAATTTTCATCGGCGAGTGGCCTCATAATTGATTTTTTGCCTATAACGACATGGTTCTTGAAATTGTGGCTAGGTAACCAAATTATTTGCCTTAATAGGAAAGCAATCCTGCAATCGTGAAATGGAATTGCTTTGCTTGTGAAAGTAATAATGAATTTTGGGAAAATAATTCAGATGTAATTGGGAATACAATAGGAACTAACAGGAGGCAGCATAATAAATTTGTGGAGAAAAGTGCGTATAACTTAGATTACGAGCTGAACACTTTAAATCCGCAATTTGTCGGTGCAGTAAAGATAAGGCATATCAAACTTGTTCCACGTGCATTAGCTTGGATGATAAGTTGGGAGATACAAGAGTTTAAACTAGAAGATGGCTTTGTTGCTTGGAGAAACTGTCCCAGATCTAAAAATAAGACCATTTGGCCAAGTTTACCTAACTCCAAAGAAAGCTGCAAAAAGTCAAATTCGAAATCATCTTGCAAAGATATTTCATCGGAAAGATGGTACTCCTCATGTAAAACCAGAGTAAGTTGAAATATAGCATGCATTATTGATAGCTAAACCAGTAAATTAGAACTGTGCTGTATCAACTTGATAATAAAATTTCTCATTAGCGAAAAATGTTGCCCAGAATTAGTAAAAGAGCATATTATTTTAGTAATTCATTATACAACTATAAGTGTTAAAGATAAAACACCATTGAGTAATATTTACTTAAAATGATGCATTTATAGTAGGATTTACTTGCTAGACAATTTCTTAGTTTTAAAACTGAATAATACACGAACGACAGTAGGAAAGTTTCAGACAGACTAAAGATTCCTAGGTCACTGAAGGAGTTAAACTTTACCACACACGTCACAATAATGTTTGCTACTGACAAGTTCCCCATAAAATTACTGTACGTTTTCGATCCTAACATTACTAGTTGGGTCATACATGAAGCCAAAGTTTCAAAGCAATTGGCAACCTAAGTTTATGTTCACCAAGGCTGCAAATTTCCTTTGTTTTTATCAAAGCTATGTGTTCAGAAATAACACCTTCATATGATGTCCCAGAAATTGATTTCCTACAAAATTCCCTTGTCGACTTGAAATAAGCAGAAAACATAGTTCTATATGGTAAAGACGCTAGCAAAAGTTCATTAGTCACCATGAGATATTTTTGTCTTAAATATAAAGTTTCGCTTTAGGGTTGATCTAAATTCTGAAAGTGGGACGTAAATTGGTTGGATGTGTCGACAAAAACACTTGTCTCTAGGCCTTATTGCCACTATGGAGTCAGTAAGTGACAAAATTTAAACACAGTGAAGTTGTATTGAATTTAGTGAACTGTTAAACAGCTATCCTAGTACTTAGTGCTCAGATATTTTTCTACCTTTATGAGACAAAGCCTTTACAGATATTTTCGAAATATTGCTTGTGTATGGTCGAACAGTCGAGTGTGCACCAGTGAGGTTATTTGTAGGGTACTAGGTGAGGATTAATGTGAATCATCATCGATTATTACAGTGGCAAGTTTAGTACATGTTTAACACGAAACAGTGTAGGTGAAGAGAACGCCACTGGTTGAACATAAAAGAATAGTCTAACGTTGCTGAAGGACGATGACCTTGACATATTTTCACTGTCTCCTATAAAAAACGTATCTTTCAACTTCTACTTCGATAATCACATCCGACTTAGTTCCTCCCTATTGTTCAACAGAATCCACCGATATACATCTTTAAATTCTGACAAAGTATGATAAAATTTGTTATAATTGACACAGTTGAAACACCAAAGTAACTCGTAAATTGAGGTAAAACGAAGTTACATACTAGTACTATACAACACAAAAATATTTCAAATTCTTAAAAAACAACAAAGCTATTTCATACTATTATTACGTAATTAACCAAATATTTTAAATGAACGTTGACAATAAAACATCTTTAATTTTTAGGCATATTATTTGCTTGTATTCGTTCACTTTTCTATAAAATTCAGACAGAAAAAGGCTGGTTTTACCTCCCACTGGATGAAATTCTACGCGTAAAAGGAAATTATCGAAAAGGTAGTCAGTATCTTGATCATATCGAAATCAAAACTTGTGATCGAGGCACGTGGTTATTAAAGCCTCACTTAAATGGGTATCCCTCTGGTTTACATAAATCAAACACAGAGAAAAGTTTAAATAAAGATTGTTTAGTTAATGGTCACTTAGAATTGTGGTTACGCCGATTGCAAATCGCTATGGTGCGATCAAGACGAAGATGAATTACCATTAATAATAATAATGGAATAAAAAGCAAGGCACTTATGAAATTGTATATTGTACAGATGGCAGCGACACAAGGTATTTTTAATTTTACCCCAAAAACAGCTTTCACCCATTTATCTGACTTACCTCTAAGGAGGAAGAAACTTTAATCTGCTTAATGTATTTTTCTAGAGTTAACCTTTAAATATGGCGTACATAGTTAACTATAGTAAGACCAAATCTGTATTCATCAAATAAATGGGGAAAGTATTTACTTTAGGGGAAGTTTATAAGCAAAATAAAGCAATTTTAAAATTACTTCATATTATGTTTCTATATTTTTTGTGGGTTACTACCAGTTACGTACGGAAAATCAGAGATAGTTGCGAATATGAACTGTACAAAATGACTACGTCGTAACCTCAAGAATTTCGACGAACTAGGTTGTATTCGGAATCTTCATGAATAAACACGTTGCTGACTTGATTGAAATGCTATAAACGACTCCTGCTTTTGCGTCAACTTGATGGTTAGGCTTTATTATGATGAACCAGTTGGGCTGTACAGGCTAGAATCGTTCATTACGGTCTTCAATGACAGCATGGACGGTTGGAGAGCAATCAGAATAAAAGCAAGAAACCTAAGGTTTGAGGGCGAAGTTTCAAGCCTACTGTACAGAAATGTGGCCACACAAAGGTGTTTCCCTCAGACAACTAGAATGCTGCCTTCCCACATTATAAGGGTGGGGTTAGGAATAGTTGCACCTACTACCTTACTCCACGGATTTCCCTGTCCGATGGTAAAGCCAAAACACGTACGGAGATAACACAGCAAAAATCACTTGTAATATGTTCGTGTGTGACCAGCCTTAAGCAGTTGTCCGTCGGGTACTGCGGTCATACTCTTAAGACCATCTTTTCAGTACCCTTCCATAGATGGGGCAGTCCGGAAGCGGTAATTGCTCTCACACTTCTAACATCACTCGAGACCACCTTATTCACAATCAGGCATTCTCAGCTCCCAATAATTCGCCTACTTTCACTTCTTACTGCCATCTTTCTTCCACCTCACTGACACATGTGGCAAGTGCTAATGAATCGAGTTTAAAAAGTGCCACCCCAGGGTTCTTGGAACCGCTCTCAACTGCACGTAGATTTAATGTACAAACATAGTGTCAAATCGGTCAACAAGCCTCACTAGCTAAAACCCCAGAATATTTTGTTATTGATGTATATTGTGTCTTCAAAACATGCATCCAATATTCCAACGTGGTCATTCGATTTGACTCACCTAGTCAGTATGGAGTGACAGCGCGATTCGCTCATTGTTTATTTATGGACCCAATGACAAGTTATAGTGGATGTGGGTATAAATGAACAATCCCTTCTTTATTAATTTCGTGATAATAGTATTATTATCTGCCTAAAGACACAGAAAGATAGGTGATATGCTGGGAACCTAAAGAAAAATGATTATCTTCGAGAGCTAGTTATCTATATAACGATTCAGTATTTTTAGTTATATTCAAGGTGAACAATTTGTGTTCATTATTATTCAGTTCCCCACCCTGCCCTATCCTTCCATTTGATACACTAACTGTTAGTATATCGTTTCTCATTGGTGAACTATAGTTAGTCAATTATGTACTTCAGTTTATGTTTTGTATTAATGTTGGTTAACGGTATGATCTGGCTTTGTATATATATATATATAAAGGAATGTTTAGAAATATAATGCAATTCGGATTTTGTCTAGTTGGTCTATCGTCTTGTTCTTCTATCTCCGGCTTGGGAGTGAGTGGGCATAGGAAGGAGGTGCATTTATTGACTAGGCACGCCAAACTAAACAGAAAACATTCGGGAAGTTATTTGGTCATCCAAGAAGACCTCTTGAATGTCTTTTCGAGAATGAAAAGACCAAGAGCAGAATCAAAGTTGTGAATGCAGAACCGACTTAAACACCAAACCTAAAAAAAGCTAGGAAAGATATATGAGTTATTGGAACTCCTAGTGAAATGATGTAGGCTGGAAAACTTATTCCAGCATGTCCGGAAAATGATGAAGAGTGACGACAACCCAAACGTAGACTAGCAAAACGCCCTCACAAACACCGTGAGGAGTAGTCAACAACAGGAACAAAGACAATGAAAGCGGTTGGAGCAATAAGCAATACTAGACCACTGTTCCTACTCATCAAGGAAACTGGTATAATAAAATTGACTGTAAGCGAGACTATTTCAGAAAATGATGGGACTACATCCTACTCTGCGTCGTTTGCAATATACAGTCTACTGGACACTTTGAGTAACAAATTAAGCATAGTTAAGGTGCTTCTCTTTTCTTTGAAAACAAAAACTGTAACTCTCGATTGGTCTGCATTATTACCTAGGTTAGTCATAGGGTGTGAAGTAGTTGGGAGCATTGACCACTTCACCCGTCCCACTAACTCTGGTGGGTCGGTATCTCACGAAATCGCAGCAGGAATTCAGAAAGCTCATTTGATTTTTACTAACTTAAGTCACTTATTGTGCAGACAAGATATCCATCTCTCAATGAAAGAGCAAGTCCACTACGCGGCAGTCCTCCCAGTGTTAGCCTATGTGTGCGAAACATGCGCACGTATTACATAAGCCGGACCACCACCTGTCACATTGTACAATGTTGGCTGACATAGGGATAGGATGGAAAGGAACTAAGGGCGGTCAGATTAAAACATTATATCAATTCTTGAAGTCTTCGATTATTAATCCGAGTCATATTGGTAGGTGCAGACTACTTGGTTAGGTTCCGCTCAATAATTATGACCAGTGGTTGGAGGCACTGGGCAAAACAGTACAGAATTGGTATTAGTGGCATACATGTTTTAATTCGTTATCCTCTTCAAATCTCAAGCTTCATTATTCTTTCACGTATGTTCGCGGTATTGCCCCCCTCCTGTTATATTCTATTATCGTGTCAATCATGCAAATTTGGTCTCGTTGTGATAACGTGGTTTAGTAACTTGAACATTTGAGCACATGTGACAGATTCTACGTTGGTGACGACTGACTGATTAGAATGGATAGCTGAAAGGTGATCGTCTAGGTCATTAAGTCGTTCCACATCGACTAAACCACCACACTAGTTACAAAATAAAATAATCCAGACTCGAATGTCATACATTTATTAGTTTTGAATGAATAACCACTACCCACTGTATCATTAAAAATAGGAATATGATATATACATACATACATATATATGTAGTAGTTCGAGATACTCAGCAATAGTATAACTGCAATCATGTAATCACTGCCGTTACTTATTCAATACAAAGGAAATTTGTAAAAGGAAACACAAATTACGTAAGTCGAACCACTAAACTATTTAAACTACAGTTAATTTAATTCATTTACTGGAAAAAGACTTAAATTGGAGCCGTGAAACGTTAAAAAACCACTAATTTTCTACTGATTGAGATTGTACTGTGCAATTCCAATCAGTAGAAAATTAATGAATTATTATTTATATTATTTAATGTAAACTATGCGAATTAATGCTTAATTTATTTCAACTTATGAAGTTTACGCTTGGTAATTGTCAAGTTGAGTTGTCCACATTGCCTCGACAATATTATGTATTAATCCCGTTTAGTATTCTACAGTTTGACGACAGTGACTTGATCCCAAATCAGAACACGAGTAGAGTATTTAGCAAAATGTATTGAGAAAATAACAGCAGAAGGCAAAAGCAAATAATCACACTACAGTTTATATAAACATCGTTATAGAATATCCCAGTAACTTCCCGATTGTTCGTTGACTCTGATTGGCTTAGGATAGACTAATCACAACACAGCTTGGTGAGCATGTTTTAGTCAGGGCCGTTTCGTGCTAACAGTAATGTTGTCTATGAGCACACTAGTAACTGAATCAAATTACCTACATTTAAGTGTTATTAGTATATTTCGAATATTTATCGAACGATGTTTGAGTGACGTCATCCCTTAATATTTGCTCATTAAAGAATTGGAGCAGTTTAGGCGTTGCAACCAAATAGCACAACACATGTTACGATTATTCTAACGTGAACGTATTCACAAATGTACCTGTTTATTACAAAAATACCGTGGGCACTTCAACAACCTTGATGATCCAATAAAGTATGTTACTCCTATGGAATTGCAGATTCTCATTTTTAGCCTCTCCAATGAAAGAGAGACTTTCCACTTAAATTCTTCTAAATCCAGACAAATAGAAAAGTATGAAAGGATAGAAAAAAAGTACGAGAAGAGAACGTCTACGAATGAAACTGATTCGTCGAATTAGGATGAACTTGTATCTTCCGGTTGATTTGTTATGGACTGAAGCTGGTCAGTCTCCGTTACATAAATGTGACTGTCTGGACTCAGCAGTCTAGTGGTGAACGAGGTGATGTTTTGCCCGAACTGACTAAGTTAGAATCTCACTGTGAACATCAATATAGGGATGCTGCTACCGTCAGCCGACGAGTCCCAAATAAGGCGAAACGCGCGTCCTGGATCCAGTCACAATCCAACTTACATATTTTTCCGAATCTTAAAGTTGTTTGCAATCTCCGGTGGAATTTCAGACACGTTAAAAATCTCTCTTCCAGAATAAGTATTAAGTCTTAATACACAGAAAAGCACCTAGTACTCTGGAAATTGTTCCAATTATAGAGTTTGAACTCGAACTAATTCGAGAAAAAGAATCTTATATAATATGTTAAAAGATTTCGCACATTCTGATGAAATATGTCTTCCACCTAATATTTCTAAAGATGAAAGGAGAGCTCTGAAATCATTACAGAAGGACAAGATAATAGTAATTACTAAAGCCAGCAAAGACAATACACGAGTAATCATTAACGAAAAGGATTACGAAGGAAAAGCAGTTCAACATCTATCCACTGGACTTTACAAAACAATGGAATCTATATATCTTCAAATAGTTGAAAATAAACTTAGATCAGAAAGAAGAGAACTTCCAAAAGAACTCAAGCCTCTCATTAGTATTCCGCTCCGATCTTTACAAATCTTGCACAGCTTCGCACTTCCATGATTTACAAAAAATCTATAAACCTGGCATCTCATTTAGATCTATAGTGAACTTTACAAATACATCAGTAGATGAATTTTTAAAAATTTTTAGAAATATACTGAAGACACTTCGACAGAATTTACGAAATTCAAAAACACTTATGATTTACCATCAGGAATATTGGTATTTAACCATCAATAAAAATGAAGCGGTGATATTGTATCTTTATACACTAGTATTCCAATGGATGTGTCTAGACTTCAATAACAGTTTATTAGAAAATAATCACACTCTGTTAAGCAGATGTCCACAAAGATTATTATATACTCACTCAGATTGTGCTAGAATCTCACGCTATTTATATTCAGAGGGACTTTATACAAACCGACGAACAGTGCAGCTGTGAGACCCACCACGTCCCCACAATTGTGGATAACTTCTTCATGTCGCATATTGAACCATTCAATTTTTCCAATACATATAGGCCACGTATCTGACTTAGATATGTGGATGAAACGTTTGTTATCTTAAAAGAGACCTTTTTGAGAGCTTTTTCTAAACACATTAATACGCTTTTAACACAAATTCACTCCAAAAAAATGAAAATGTGCAAAATGAACTACCATTTTCACATTGTCTGATTAAAAGGAACCCTAGTAGAACCTTCGATCTCACTATTTACTGTAAACCGATACTCTGATCGGCATACAGACTTGAATTTAGCACATCCTTTCAGTGCAAAAATTGCTTCTCCCTTCAATGTATTTAGAAGAGCGACCAGAATTATTACATGAAGAAGGTAAGAAACATATTAAAAATTAACAATCTTCCGATGAACATTATTAATAATATGCAAAAAAAACGACTTAATCCTACGACACATAAAAATGGAGATGATAATCCACAAGTTGGTGTAGTGGCTCTATCCTACGGTCAACGGAAAACCGAAGAACTACAACGAGTTCTGAAACTATATAATATGAAAGTCTTCTACAAAGCAAAAATGCATTAGTTAGAGTGAAAGAAAAGATTCTTTCATATCCGTACAAAATTGCATTTTCAGACAAGACTGTGTCGATTGTGATGCCTTTTACACTGGAGAATCTTCTCGAGAAATTTCAACTCCAGCCAAAGGGCATCTGAGTTACACAAAAAGACCACCTAGTAGTCATGCAGATCTTGAAAAAACTACAAATAAAACCAACGACAGTAGTACATCAAATCGATGTTGACAACATTACAGTAATTCAATAAAGCTTTTCCAACTACAAAGAAAGACGAGTGGTTAAGGCTTTACATTCATGCTGCTAAACTTAACTGAGCCAAATAGAAAAGCTCTTATGATTCATCCGAGTTGGACAATATTTTCTGAACAATCACACATCAAAGCCATACATTCAATCCCATACTACAAACACACTGGTAAATTAACTCTAGCCTTTCACATTACTGATATTTTTCACCCACTTGTCCCACTACTATTTTTCACATAAATTCTTTTGACATACATGACATTTACATGATCAGACTGTTTAGTAATTAGTCATTTTAATTTGATTTGTCACGATGTACTATTTGTACTACTGTTGTCAATTTGATCAAATTATTCACTCTCTGAAGGAGCTACTTAAATTAAAGCCGCGAAACGTCAGAAAATCAAGATTTTCTACTCATTGAAATTGTACAAATAACTTGTGTGATAACGCTATATCGAGGCAATCCGCTCAGGATGCACATATGGCAACAGAGACTGACCAGTTTCAGTCCATTACAAATCAACGGGAAAATACAAGCTTATCTTAATTATATTATTTATTATGAAAAGAAACCGTAATTATGATGAATACTAATATACACATAAATTATAGGATGACTGAATATTAATAGGTTGGTGATAATGAGATTTCTTTTTCGTAATACTCTGAAAAGTAAAAAAGAATATTAATTGTAAGAATGATGTACTATTATTTGTATAAAATATGATAAATTACTAAATGAAAATGAAGATACCTAAAAATTCATTCATATAATCTGTATCTTTTCCTCCTTTCAGACCATCACTGATATCTGGATGAACAACAAGCGGATGCAGTGCATTCATGAATGATGTTGAATAAGGTTGTCCCGCAACCTTCAGCACCTAAAATGTAGCAGAGGTGAAAAAGTAAGTTTAACATTAGAGAGTTACAGAAAATCTATTACACTATTAACATAAAAGTGCTACTTAAGAGAATATCAATAGGAAGCAGACGATGCTTAAATTAAAAACAAAGTACCTATGAAGCCAAGCAGCTTCGTAATTATAAAATTGATGATAACGTATTAAAAACTGATGTGGACATACAGAAGACTAAGAAAAAAAATACTAAAACTCAGATGAATCCTAGTTTTAAAAGTATAGTGATATTGCATCTTATTAGAAAGCTTCTCTCCTCTGAGTAGGGAGGTTTTTCTTACAAGTGGTGGTGTATATAGTATGATCCGTTAATGAATTCAAACAGTAATTCCAGTACAACCTATGTAAAATAGTTTATAGGTTTCATGAAGCTAAAAGAAGGACAATACGCAGTACTATAGTAATGTCTATCAGATGATGTTTAGAACAGCATTCATTGTCGTGATCGAATTACGGACAAGTTATTCCCAAATACTGTCTAATAAACAGTCCTCAACTACTGTACAGTACATCAATTACATAGCATGAGATTGTACATCGTCATTGAGCGCAGGATATATTTTCATACTAACATGATGTGCCAAAATACAGAAAAACGCAACTTAAAGGAAAGAGATGGAGTTCCAAAGGTGATACTAAGGTCGATTTGATGTACGTGTGTGTTGCGATTAGTGCAGCTAATATTAGTAATGACCTAGTATGCATAAATAAGTGTATGAATTTGATTTCAAAATGATCAGATTATATTGTGAATGGACTACTTATTAGGTTAAGCGAAAGAATGGTAAAGACATCTACGATCAAATACTACGAATGTCTTCTACTCTTTAAGGTCACATTCGACATCCATATACTAGATCAGAGAGGACTACTGCACAATATACTCGCACTTTAGTCGGTAAACGGACATCTCACCTACGCCATAGATAATTTAAGCTACTGAAAACCAAGTGAGTTTCTGAAACCCTACTGAGACTACGTAAGACACCGACCTACAGAAGCGTATGAAACATAAAAGACAAGTAAGGTAGTTGACGAGCTCTATTTCTTCACTCCTTACCGATAGTATAGTCCTAAAGCAACATTTTATATTTATGGAGAGGCGTCCAAGACATTCTCACATTGTTGCTTAAGCTGATCAAGGGGCTGAAGTAGTCGAACACGTAGATCACGTTATTTATCTTGAATGTCTGATCATACATAGGTGTAAATTATGTAAAAATATATATTTATTCACAATCAATATTTTTACAGGAATAGATCATAATTTAATCCTCACTACACAACATGATAGCAGGTGAATAATGAATGAAATAACACTAAGACAATTGAGATGGTTAAGCTAATCTCTCTATGCACAGGATTAACGCATATTTTTGCATACTGCCGTTGCAACAAAGAGAGGCTAGTATAAATGATCTGCGTGAAACATCATAAAATTGTTAAAATTAACCCATGAGGTTACGGATACGACAATAAAGCAAGCTACGCAAAAATGAGGTGAATGTTGTTTTCAGGTTAGCTAAACATGCTAATTTCGTTGTGTAAAGTGGTGTAGAAACCTGTTTCAAATTAACCAACTTATCGCTGAATATTCTCATCATGAGCTTATAAATAATTCGAAATGTTTGTTGGTTTAATTACAGACTCACAGCATGTGACGGTAGTCCTGATCATACAGAAGAAGGCTGGAAGGAATATCATCAAAGCTACAGTTTTCGACCAGACCTCATCATTTAATGCCTCATATAGAAACTGTGTCCAGGAGCCAGGGTAGTGGAAAATCATCATAACAGAAAAATGCTGTTAGTCAATGCTTCGATTAATAGTGCTAACGTTCATTATGCAAATACAAAATTCAATGGCAAAATTATTGCTACCAATAAAAGGGCGCCAACAAGCAGTATGACAATTGTCTTTGTACAGTATGGTGATCACAGACCATTTGTTTGTACTGTAAAGAAAACTAACAATCTGTAAGCAGCCATAAGTTAGACATTCTGCAATGTTTCATAATATCATGAATGATTTGTAAATACTAAAAATTGAGTTTATTTAATATAGTTCCATATTTTTGGCTATGAATAGGCTAAATGTTGTTTCAAGATATTGATGTATCCGTTAACAAACGTCATAGGAGAAAATCGTCAGTAACGTCACGACAAAACTGGGTAAATAAAGGACGAACAAAGTGATCGATTTCATAAAGTTCCCAGACAAATTGGAGATTGAGCACAGAAAACAAGTATTTTTGTCTCAGTAAGTTTTTATCTTCTGTTAACCGATATGTAATTAAACATTTCTCCCGAAAAAAAATATCAGCTAAAATTTACGATAAATTATCGATAATAAGATAACATACTTCCGTGACAAAATAGCGAACAATTGAAACATCAACACGATTTCGTAAAAACAATCTATGCATCGTATTTATTACAGGAAGTACATGTCCACACGATAACAAATGTACAAATAATCCGACCAACATTCGCTTGTATTCTAACTACAAATATAAACGTATATAAGGTGAGATTGAAGTCGTAAAAAGTATATATGATAAGTAGTAGAATATATTTTAATGGCAAATTTCGTGTTTAAGTAAAAAATAACTGGTGTTTAAACCGAGAAAATGTGATCACGATAAATATACACATTCTTAAGACATACCAGATTCCCTTACAAAAATATAAGGCAAATAACAGAACTACATGTGTAACACTAGTAGACGTGAATACTGCACAATGAAACTATTAATTTAGTAGACAGTCCACGCCATCGACTAACTTTTGATTAGACAACTACTGAAAAATGAGGAACACTAAACAATAGCCTCATTTTAGTATGGATTATTTAATAGTATGTAACCACCACCCTGACAGGGATCAAAGCCAAGGTTATTAGATTGCACAGATAAAGCGTAATTCTTAAACCACTGAGGCTGGAATACTACTGGTTACATTTCAAACGATTGGTGATACTGTGACTGTCACCCATGGTTATTGGTGTTACTTATCTAACACTACTTAACTCCGTCAACCAATGTTTCCCATTAAAATTAAATGAAAATATCTAGAGGCTAGTCATTAATGTTTCCAAGATAATAGTGCTTATTTAGTAAAAGTTAACCGGTGGTAGTGACTATTTGTAAAGTGAATACTCTCCACAAAACCAACGGTAATGACTATGAAGTTTTTTAACAGTTAAATGCGATCAAAACAAACCAGTGACGAAAAAAGCTGAAAATGAACTTACGAAAAGGGTGCTCAATAAAATAGTGAAGTGCAATAATACGTTTCACACACAAGAAAACACTTGAACAATACCTGACTTAAGTCTTCCATTCCTTCAACTGAAGAAGCCAGTAATTCTGTGATAAACGCTAAAAGAGATGGACGCAAATATTCATTCACCTCAGCCAATTCATTTACCACTATACAATAAGGTTTCATAGTGTCCAAATTTAGCTCGAAATCAACACGTTTTGTGTGAAAAACAAGTCGAACAAAACGAAATACACCAAATGAAACAGGTCGACATGATAAGCATTTCAAAAGGGATGGGAGATCTCGGAAAGCACGTAAACTAATTCCACTACCAGACATATTGTTCCACTGAAACAAAAAAAGTAAAATGGTTATGGTAAAATATTTTGCGTGTGTATAACAATGTCAGTCACGTGAATTAAAGCTGATGACTGTTTTACGACCAATTGTGTGATTTTTATGTCGGACCACTAAAGAAAAGTGAAAAACTTCCAGAACTGTATTTTAGAGAACTAATTCATTTATTCTGGTCGTGTGTAATCTAAACATTGCATTTCTATTATTGTTATGTTCCTCTTACTCTATCCTCCCGTTTATTATTAGCATATTGTCTCTCATTATGAACTATAGTTAATTAGTTGTGTACAAGTTACCCCTATTCACTACCACAATCTCTTCTGTCTTGCATTAATGTAAAATCCTTAATTGGTTTGCTGTGCGGTCTGAATTTGTGTATATATAAACACATGATTGAAATACAATATGACCGGAATTGGACTGGATTGGGTCGTGTCTGGTTGGCTCGTCGTTTTTTCGCTATTCGCGCTTTGGGGACTGGTAGTCGTGGGGCAGACGTGTCCGTATTCTGATTAGCAATTATCAAGGGCGCAGTGTATTATTTTTCAATACATAACAGTGATAAAAATTACTAGTGGTAACGACTGGTCTGCACAAACCATTCTCTCAGAAAGATACTGATATCGTATCGTTAAAAAATAAAAGTACACTAAATAACTATTTGTCTAGTAAAGTGACATTTATACTGGCAAGCAACTAGGATGAGAGTTAAATTTGTCTGGTTTGCATAGACAAATCTATATATCGTTTCTGTTGATAAAAATTTCTATATCCGTTAAAGTTCTAAAAGTAGTGAGTGCAATATATTACCAAATAAATGTAATAGTTTTACGTAGAACTGAACAGGAAGTGAAAAACAATAAGTGAATACAAAATCTTAAGAATTGAAACGAATTGCATAGATGGTCAGCAGCGTATAATAGTCATTCACTGCACAAATTTAATTACAATGTGGAAATTTCAAAATAAAACATGTGTTCGTTTCACTCATTGATAAAGACACGGTGATGCATGGCACCAACTATACTTCATGATTATTGGCTATACTACTCTTAGGATATATAGACTGCTGTACTATTGAGGATAGTTCGATCAGAAAGTAATGGTCATATTTATCGTAAAGTAACAGTGATGTTTTTGAACATTCATTAGATCATTGTGTAGGGAAGCGTAAGCTTCGTGTTTGGGACCAGTAAAATAGCCACGAAATGAGGATGAAGATGTAGCTCGAAATAGATTGCAATAGAGATGAGAATTTTTCATTTAATATAATCTATACCTTCCATTTCTCGGTCGGGATCATTAATTTTGGTGATGACGTAAAGTAATGAAACAAGAGCTGACATGAATTTGTATTAAATTTGTCAGCATCTCGAATATTAGAGATATTATTTTATGTGAAACAGTTCTGGATATCTTTAATGCACAAAGTGTAGTTTACTACATAGTAAAATTGAGTGTAATGTAAACGACCTAATTTGATGGCTAGAGACAAAATGTAGAGAATATTAGACAAAAATTCCACAATCGATAATCTATGAAAAGTTTAAAATGTTAAATATTGTGAAATTACCCTCTACAGATTATTAGTACATACTTGTCTACAAATTCGACTTGCTTCTAAAACTTCCCGTTTTGCATCATCCACTTCAGTACGTATACATGAAATGCGGCGTTCAGAAGTGGGTTCAATCTCTTCAACAACCACCGCAGTATAACTGTAGAGATATGCATATTGTTCTAATTGTTCAGTCAGCAACCTATCAGCACTTGCGAACAATGCATCCGCTAAAAGTGCTAGTATATAAAATGTGATAATTATTATGAAATCTGTTACTACTGGTTAAAATGTCAAGCAACTTTCAAAATGCTAGAAGCCTGATTTTGTACACATACACAGGTCCGTTTACTTACATGGAATGAAGCATCCTAATACATATATCTAGAAACTCTCACTAGCAGGAACAACAACATCAACTATTTCGCTACAAATTATTACCGAGAACCAAATTGAGAAGGGATACATTAAATGTGCTGCACGTGTTATTTTAAACAAGAGCTAATCAAATAAACGCAGTAAGAAAACAAATGTGGAAATACGTATTCAATGCTATTCGAATACACATTGCATATTAATCAACTGATAGTAATTAAAATAACTTTGTTTCCTGTTACTGAGCTAGAAATTAATTTATGTTTCATAACTGAATTTTTCAGCTAACATTTTAGCGAGTCCAACTAACATGTTAACAGTTTAAATAACTACAAAAGATGGTTTCGGATGAAAAGACACTACAATAACCTGTTTTATCGAGGTATACTAGGCAATTTGGTCGATAACTAAGTGTTTATGAGTGCTAGTTCGTTCTACAAATGTAGTCTGATACAACACATGAAACGATATTTAGAGGAAGAATAAAAATATATGGTAAATAAACCCACTAATTATAAGTGAAAAAGCTAAAAGAAAAAGTGGTCATGCATTAAAACAATGTTGTTTAAATATATTCGTCTAATAAATGATTGAATAGTTCCAGAGACATCAACAAAATCATAATTTTTGGTTTCTGACAAGCGCATTTGGACACGTGCGTAAACCAAAATAAAATACCTACCGTCTAACCACAATAGATGGTTATACTTAAGATATTTGGATAGAAAATATTTAACGAAAAACAAACTATACCAATACATTAGCAGAATATTAAAAACTTATGAACTGCTTCAACAAATCACTTAGAGGTAATGAATATTTTGGTTGTGATCTGTAAAATAAGAATCGTTGTATGAACTAATGGTATTAATAAGAAATTTAAATCACAATACGTTGAGTGTTATTTGAAACTCAGGCTCTTAAATAAACGAATGTCCAATACGCTTTTTTTTGAAATAAAGTAGTCAAGTTTAGATCGATGGAAATATCAAATTCATATATTGTTGATTGGATAGGATTAATTGATGCGTGACCTTTGTATTGCGTTCAATATATAATAAGCTCTAACTTAATCGTTGAGTTACACGGTAGACGGAAACGCCATGTTGTAAGGAAGGCCATAGGTTAGGTTACGAATCACAAAAAAGTTTGCATTTACAGACCTACGAAAGAAACAGGACTCAAATAAAATCGGAAACTATGCACCTAAGGAAACTTACCGATGAAAATTGGCTGGCGTAACAAAGCAACAGGTGGAGGTGCATCACGCTTGTATGCTTCTTCAAGCTGCAAAATAACGAGAGGTACTTAACTGATAAACTTAGTAAGTTTGAGTGGTCAAGCTTTGTATTTTTGCCTCGTGAAAATTTAATAAAACATAAAGCGAATGACTGTAGTTTGTTAATATACAGTACGCAAAAGAAATAATATAATAACCTAAAACCTAATTTTGATAATAGGTGATAAATATATACGTGTAAATAAAACATCTAAAGAAATTTATCAAATAAATAGGAACGGCAATTAGCGAAAAATATGAGGGAACAACTGTTGGACAGATTCAGAAAAGCCCTCGAAACAGGCTCAAGAAGGTATAGAGATCAGTAGGAAACATTGTCCAATCAGCACGCAGATAATTTTAATCAGAAACTTCTAGACAATGAGAAGTCACGTGATATGTCTGTGATTAGACAATTATCTTACTAATACTGTGTTTAGTAGGTTGCAGAAATCTCTAGAAGCCCAAAAGGACATTTATGATAATATAATACGCTAGTTTTATATACATAATTGAACTTTTGCAGTAGTGTTTGTAGTATTTCCTGTCTTCTCTCTCGTGTTCCTGTTGATAAGTAGTTTCAGACTGGGGGTCGTTCGTAGCTTAGGAGCCGAATCGAGCAGTCAACCAAGACGAAATAACAATTGACGAAGGAGATTTTGAGGTCAAATAAAAGATGAAAACCACGCGTCACAACACAACTCATTATTAGGTAGACATTCATAAATAAATTGCTGACATGAGAAGTATTCACTGCAGGTAGAACAGTACATTCAAAAAACATCACCATATCCCTACGCAAGCCAACATTGTACAATGTGACAGTTGGTGGTTAGGCTAATGTAATACTTGCCCAAACCACCCCAATCGGCGAAAGTTCACAACATCATTAACCGATTTACCATTTTTCCCTAGTACTCTCTGCTTAACCTCAGGATTGATTACTCAATTATTCCACGATACATGAGCGTTGCTTTGAAGATATCCATGACAAAAGACCTTCAGAAAATACATGTCTTCTATTTTCGTAGCACATGTTTCGCACACATAAGCTAACACTGGGAGAACTTACGCGTAGTGGACTTGCTCTTTCATTGAGAGATGGATATCTTGTCTGCACAATAAGTGACTTAAGTTAGTAAAAATCAAATGAGCTTTCTGAATTCCTGCTGCGATTTCGTGAGATACCGACCCACCAGAGTTAGTGGGACGGGTGAAGTGGTCAATGCTCCCAACTACTTCACACCCTATGACTAACCTAGGTAATAATGCAGACCAATCGAGAGTTACAGTTTTTGTCTTCAAAGAAAAGAGAAGCACCTTAACTATGCTTAATTTGTTACTCAAAGTGTCCAGTAGACTGTATATTGCAAACGACGCAGAGTAGGATGTAGTCCCATCATTTTCTGAAATAGTCTCGCTTACAGTCAATTTTATTATACCAGTTTCCTTGATGAGTAGGAACAGTGGTCTAGTATTGCTTATTGCTCCAACCGCTTTCATTGTCTTTGTTCCTGTTGTTGACTACTCCTCACGGTGTTTGTGAGGGCGTTTTGCTAGTCTACGTTTGGGTTGTCGTCACTCTTCATCATTTTCCGGACATGCTGGAATAAGTTTTCCAGCCTACATCATTTCACTAGGAGTTCCAATAACTCATATATCTTTCCTAGCTTTTTTTTTAGGTTTGGTGTTTAAGTCGGTTCTGCATTCACAACTTTGATTCTGCTCTTGGTCTTTTCATTCTCGAAAAGACATTCAAGAGGTCTTCTTGGATGACCAAATAACTTCCCGAATGTTTTCTGTTTAGTTTGGCGTGCCTATTTCGCGTTCGACATTCCCTGCTCTGTTTACTTCGTGTGAGAATTTCGCTTTCTGAGTATGGTTAGAGATATTCCTATGGAATTTGTCTTATTCTCCATTCGAGGTACAGTTAGTCGCATAGTCATTAATGACGAAAATGCCTCGTCGTGTGTCCCTACCTTTCCGTGTTCCTACTGTATCATTTAGGCGGACAGTATGACTGTTGTCAGGAATCCAATCAAGAATGGATTATTCTCTTATACCCACATCCACAATAACTTGCCATCGCGTCTATAGATAAGTAATGAGACCAATGATACGCCTGTGATTGATGATACTTTTAACGTCCGTTTGTTGGAGCTATAAGCAATGTTAACAGCGTCCTTCAGTGTGTTAATATTTGAGGTCCCCAGGTTGCACAAATTACTCTTTATGTTCAAACATTGTGCTGATAAGGAGTAGCGGCGTCAGTCCAAGAAGCTGCTGACTGTTAGTCCAGGTTAGTAGATGCAGACTACTTGGTTGAGGTCTGCATAATTATCGTAATCAATGGTTGGAGATACTGGGTGATATGGATGAAAATCAGTCACAATGGTGCAGATGCATTTATTCTTAGTCCTCCCTTAAATCATGGACTTAAAATCATTTTAAACCTTAAACGACGAACTAATTCTTTCTCCCTGTATTATTTCGTATATCCACACTATTTTCTTACTATAACTGATGTAACTCCTACCTATATTACCTTAACTGTCATTTTGCTGCGTTGATGAGGTCTGAAAACTTGGATCGACAAATTTTATTATTCTTTCGTTGAGGTGAGACTTCAAAAGATCCACTTACATATGTTTCAGCTCGACTTAAACATCTGAGTTGGGAGTTAAAATTATTTATCATAATTACCATACTTAGGCATCTAGCTTTCTGAAGTAGTTGAGTGGACTTCCAGTGGAATTCAACTTTTACTCCAAATGAGCTGCAGTTAGTGGGGCATCGGCAGAATCGACAAAGTAGCACTGATGTGTCTTTATCTTCTACAGCTTTTACTACTTTTAATTTGATAACATATAAACGACGGGAATCCATTCAAGAAGCGCCTGTTCTACTCTCAAACTTACAGCAATATCTGCACCAACAAGGCCCTGAAAACCTGGTGTAGCGTCTGCAAATAAACGAGTAGTAAATTACACTGGTTCTCCGTACTAATCAGGTAAAGTCAAGTAAATGATCACTCAGAGATCCTGTATACATGTTTCGGAGACAACGTACATGGATGGTATGAGATTACAGGGCTTTAGCCAGTGAAGGATGTTGGTAGATATAACATAAGGTTCGGACATTAGAAGTTCCGAAATGCAGTGATTTCAAGAAAATTGGGATAGTGCATAGTGAGCTAGATCAATAGCACTGATGGGACGTGTGGGAGTGGAAATACAAGAAAAACTGGGAGAAATTGATAGTGAGCAGGGTAATCATGTGTGCTGGTCAGGTTAATGAAGGCGTTTATCACTTATTAGTTGACCACAAGGTGGAAGGGTTCTTATTGAGGTACCTGCAGAAGAATCTGGATTGCAAGTAATCATGGAAATCAGATAGGGTGACCAGTGTTCAAACGATAACTGCCTGAAATCGGTCATACACCTTTTGACGAGTGGATTTAGATGTGTCGTACCGCTGGAGAAGGAAATCCATGGAGTAAAGTGGCGCACATTTCTAGAGCAGTAACGTTGGCTTTCGGAAGTAAACACCTTACGCTATCACATCTATTTACAGACAGAGTTGTACTATCCGACCATGCAATCCTGATACGTACTTTACCACTCTACGACCAACCTGTCTGACATTGTAGGACCTAAAGGAATGAGTGTTCTAACTAATATAGCCTGATTTGATTATCAAGATAGGCGAGACTACCATGTCAAGATAGGAGCTACAGTCAGGTTAGTAACCCATAGATTGTGATACAAGGAAATGTAAGACGGCATTAGACTTTGTGGTTTACTGGTACATACATCTGTATTACAAAGCGACAACAGGATCGATGAATTATGACTAACCTGTAAGACTGCATCAGGAACTAAATCCTGTTCTTTGAGAATAGTACGCATCGCATCCATACTGTCAGGATAATCTCGAGCACCGCAGAGATATGTTGTATACCGACTGACATCTCGGCCCCTAACGTTAATTAATCATATTACCAGCATAGGTCCATTACGAAAAATAAACAATACAAAACAAACTAGGCTACAACAAATTTACATGACAGAATGTTCAACTGATTATTCAGAAAAGTGTGAAGGTTACCAGCCAATAAAACAACACAGACAATCAGTTAAGCGAACATTTTAGGTTCTCAACTCGAAATTGTGCTACTTTTGAACTATGTAAAAATGCAATAGAGATGTGTTACACAAAGCGATATTAAAGCTGTGTGGAGAAATCGGCAGAAAACCTATATAATAATAACAAATAAGAATGCTACGAAATGCAGTTAAAACACGATCAAAATAATACAACACAGTAGCCACTGGCTTCTATCCTAAACTAATTTTTAAACACAGTAATTAGTGACTCCTTAAGTTAGCCTTTATGTGGGAAAATATCCTAATCTACTACCACAATTCTCCACCTTAAAGGATCGTATTTTACACTGAGTAAAAACGCATAATCTTCCATCTTATTCCTACGTCAGTCAACGCTGTACACTGTGACAAGTGGTGATTCAGCTTTTGTAATACTTGCCCAAACCACCCCAATCGGCGAAAGTTCACAACATCATTAACCGATTTACCATTTTTCCCTAGTACTCTCTGCTTAATCTCAGGATTGATTACTCAATTATTCCACGATACATGAGCGTTGCTTTGAAGATATCCATGACAAAAGACCTTCAGAAAACACATGTCTTCTATTTTCGTAGCACATGTTTCGCACCCATAAGCTAACACTGGGAGGACTTACGCGTAGTGGACTTGCTCTTTCGTTGAAAGTAAATCGTTTGTGCAGCTATTCAATAAAAATATAACACTACTTAGTGAAGAAATTAATTGTTACTGATATTATTTTACAGAAGTACTGAAAATAGTGCTGATAATCCCATAAAGACAAGAAGAGATTTTGTATCTCAACAGCTAGGGTTATTTTAAGGAGTGAAACATATGTACCAATGCACCACCTACCTAAGACACAATATTATTAGCTCGTTTATATCCTAATATCCTAATACAAAACCCTGTCGGTATCTACAGGCTTATATTTAGCTTCTTGAGCTTAAAATATGAAAAGAAAAACAAAGTTAAAAGGAGCATTGAGCTTATCAGAACCTTCGACTCGCTTCAGCTTCCAAAAGCCAAATAAGATGATGGGCACAGTGGTTCTTCATTCTCCGAGCTAAACATTGCAAGATAGACTGCAGGAGTAGATATCCATGTTCACTATGACAGCCCATTTCCTAAGAGAATAGGAGAATTGAAAAATTAATAATTATGAAGTTTCAAGCTTCATAGTATCTTCGTTCGATAAGAAAACAATCGATTTAAGTGTAAAATTACGATTAACAGGTTACGTATCAAGAAACATAGGTACTGATAAGTCATGCTACATGCGCGTCTCGTCATTAAATTAAAACTAAACGTTTAATTGATACACCTGTGGCAACCTAAAACCTCGCACCAAACTATATGCCAAATAGGGCAACAAGCCTCCCTAGCTATGGCCATGGATTCCCGCCCCATCGATATCTGCTGCATCTCAGAAACGCGTATACAGGATCCAAGTACAATCGTTTGTTTGACCTCACCTTGTCAAAATAATGAACCGGCACGGTTTACCCTTCGTGTTTCCGGAGACCCCACCGCTACCACTCGAGGCCTTACTGCCGTAGATATAGCACTAAGTTCAAAAGCTATAAACAGGCTCTCCTTGACTGGATTCCTATAGACAGCCGCTTATACACTATCCGTCTAAATGGGACAGTAAGAACTCGGAAAGATAAGGACACACGCCGTTGCCTCTTTGTTGTCTCTGCCTATACTCCTACTGATTGCAGCTCAGATGAAGTAAAAGATGAACTTTACAGAAAGCTTTCCGACCTCCTTAAATAAGCTAAGCGCACTGATGTAGTGATAGCGGCTGGTGATTTTAATGCCCAAGTAGGTAGATTAGACGAAACCGAAAGGCACCTAGGTGGATCCTATGATGTCGAAGCTTAGCGAACAGATAACGGTGATCATTTATTACATCTATGTTCAGATAACCGTCTATCTCTCGCAAGCACCAACTTTAAACATAAGGAAAGACATCAGTTAACATGGCGACCTCCACAATCAACTCAATGCTGGACTCAAATAGACCACATTACCACCAGCCACCGTTAGAGAGGCTTGATAGGAGACTGCCGCTCATCTTGAAGTACATGTTTAGACTCAGACCATGCTTTAGTACGAGTGCATATTAGTTTGCGTTTCACTGAACGTAAGAGATCCACGGAAAGGATCCCCTCCAGAGTTCAACTTAATGATGAAAAAGTCAAGAATACATTTCAGGAACACCTAGAAAACCAATTAGTCAACTACGTAAGCTGTACCAATCCCGAGCCAGCTTGGAATGATATCCAAAAAGATGTTGAAACAGCAGTAATATCTACCAGTAAACTAAACCAAAAGGTTAACAGAAATCAGTGGATTTCTGAATCTATTGAACTGATAGATGCTCGACAACACATCTCGTTTGGCTCTGAACACGATGAGGAGCGGAAGCAACTTAACCATAAGCTGGTTAAAAGCTTACACAATGATCGTGAGCAATGGTGGGTGGCGAAAGCTAAAGAGATGAAAAAGGCAGCGGCAATAGGTAACGATCCGGAATGTTGGACCGATGGGTAGAACACTTTAGAGAACAGTGTAACTGGACCTCAACCTCATCCCAGTTGCCCACTATTCTCAAGCAATCTGAATGGCAAATTAATATTGGTCCTCCAAGTCTTAGTTAGGGTGAGAAGGCTATAGGGAACCTAAAACGAGAGAGAGCATCAGAACTTGATGGACTAATCCCTGGGATATTTAAGGATGGTTGTCCAGTTTTAGTAGCGAGATTAATCGGGATCTGGGCTAGAATTTGGGGACTGGACATAATCCCATCTGATTGATCTCGAACACTAATCGTCCCAATCTATAAGAAAGGACAGAAGTTACCGAGGAATCAGCTTAACGAATATAGTGTCAAAAATATTAGCTTCAATAATACTTCGACACTTAACGAAAACCCGTGAAGAGCAAGCTCGAGAAAACCAAGGTGGTTTCAGACCTGTACATGGTTGTATAGATCAAATATTCACAATTCGGCAGCTTCTGGAAACAGGCACACTTTTAGACTCCAAGCAATAGCTGTTTTCCTTGGCTTTAAGGAGGCATCCGATCGTGGGTTAGGAATAGAGTACTAGGTAAATACGGTGTCTATTGATGAAGTAGTAGATCTTCATCAGTTGAGGTGGCTAGGACATATGTTACGTATTCCTGACCACCGCCTACCTCGACGAGCAATGCTGTCTGGCGTGGGAGTAGGCTGGAAGAAAGCTAGGAGAAAGCTAGAAAGCAGCCAAACGAAAACATGGTACCAGTCCATGAAGACATTGACAATTGGACTGAGCCATGTTAATAGGTGCAGACTACCTGGTTGGGGTCCGCGTGACGGTTGTCACCAATGGTTAGAGACTCTAGGCGATAAGGCTCAAAATCGTTGGCAATGGAGCACGTGCATCCACTCTGTCTTCCTCTAAATTCTAAGTTTCTGGACTTATAATAATTTTCTTTTTACTGAATCATATTTTCTTAAACCTTATCTCCGATTTCTATTCCTTTCCATCAATACTAGCTCTGTTACTACTTCCCCTACTCTGGGATTTGGTCCGACAATTTAATCTCTATCTGCTAATTGGGGCATGGTAACGAATTAATATACGCATGTACCAAGTTCTACGTTGTAACTGACCCGTGATAACGCATATAACGGTTGCGGAAGCTAAATTAGCTGGACTAGGTTTCATGTGATTATCGTAAAAGTATTTATATCGATTCCTCAAGACCCCCTATTCTGAATTATTGAGACTAATCTGGTGAGTCTTATCCTGACGCTCAGTTATCGTACTACTATCCAAATTAAGCTATCTACTATTTTTGACCACCGAACTTAAATAATTTTATAAAATGTCTAGTATTCGATGATCTGTTAAATGCTCCTGGGTATTGTTAAATGTCATACTTGGTTACAATGGAAGAATCCTAGCAGTCAAACCACAAGGTTGGTCTTAGTTTGATGAGAAATTTCATTATCTAAGAAGTGTAAATAATGAGTAATGCCACTCATTTTTGAACTAAACATTTAATTCTTGTGATTTACAGAACAAATCTGATTAGAAACAAACAAAATCAGGTGAATAGAAGCAAGATAGCATTTAGTGTAAATGTATAGCTGTTCAGGTTAGATATCACTTCGCTACAGTGAGATTAACTTAACAGGGTGGTTAAAGTGACAAATTGTGGCTTTTAAATGAAATGCATGTACTCCTCTAGCAACCTAATAGTTGAAAACCAAGCGTTTTGATAACTAAATCACTACGACTCTGGTACTGAAATGTGTGAAAACTTACTAAAAAGTGGGTTAACATGTCTTGTGCAGTATCGTTTGAAAAATAAGATTCTGCCTCCGATGAGTATGGCTGACGTTCTTCATCGATAGTAGAAACAAAACCTTTGACGTCATCAATAGGTGGAGGGGATTCCGAATTCACCGGCCCCATTTCTGAATGTGAAACACTGGAATAACTGATAGATGAAGTGGTGTTTCGTTTCGGTTGCAAAAAAGCAACAGAATACATAAATGTCTGATCTTTTACTGTATCACCAGCAGCTAATAATGGTTGCAAAACATATATAACACACTTCAAAAAGATTCCGAGAGTATTCCATGCAAGAGGGACAGATACCAGCTCACCAATGAGACTTTCTTTTACAGCTATACATGGCATAGATAATGACAAGAAAGGACAATCTTCATTCCGCGGATGTTGAGCCAGATTATATATAGTTTGACGCCAAGTTGGAGACTCGACCATTTGACTAAGCCATTCCATAGTGTCCTGATTTCCAAAACAATAAAGTGTAATAAAATTAACTAACGGCTGAGGCTTCATCTGTTAAACATGTTATGGCTTTTGAACGATCATAGTTCTGAAGAATAGCCTCTTTGACAACTGATTCAATTATGTTGCGGGTGGACTGTGCATCCTCATCTGAATTAATGCCTAAACGTGTTTAGAAAGATCTTACCAATGTAGGTGAGCCATGTCCCCAATTCGAATAAAAATTCAATTGCACCTTGATAGCTCTCCACTAAAAGCTCTTCTGCCAAGTCATGCCCAGTTTGTGGATTATTATACCGGATGCTAAAAGTTCATTTGATCACGGGAAGCTTAAAAGCTACCAATCAATTGCTTCCGCAAGCACAGATGGATGTTCAAGAATTGCATCTTTTTTCATTAGGATAGCCCTGGCTTCCTCCATAAGAGTTCACACTGTAAGATAAAGAAAGAGAAAGTTAGGGTTCTTAGTGTTTGGGCGACAGCTCAGAATAACCCATAATTAGGTAGGTGAATCCACTTGGTATCGTTTCCCATGCCTGAATTCTAACAGTCCTCCACATTTTAGTCATCAAATCGATTCCTTTTCTTTAAACCGTATCCTCTAAGTTAAGTCTTTAACACGACTACTTATATTGTCATTACGTCAACTCTTGGTATTCGTGTTGTTGGTTCCATGTCGCCGTGACGTAGTATAATAACTTTAATGAATGCATGCATATCCTATATTTACTACAAATGATCTTTTACCATATTTGAGATAAAGCTTGTATGTACGACTAATAGGTGACCATATCTAATTTTGAGCTTTAAATGTATCAATAAAATCATGTGAAGAAAATCACAGTACACACTTGGATATGGTGGTCGGCCGGGCCTCACCAAAATTGTGTGGGCTGCTTTCAATAGTCACTCACCCCACCCCACCAGCTGTTCAGACACTAAGCAAAGTGGAACCTGACAAAAAATGTAGACTTTAAATACTGATCTTCAAAAAAAGGATGTTAAGTTACTTGCTGGATAACAAAGTAAGTGTATGATAAAAGAAGTTTCGGATACTATATTTAACGCTATGGCGCCAAATGCTTACATCAAATCTACTTTTATATGTACCAAGGGCATTTCTATTTTTACCTTTCGGGTTGTTTAAAGGTATCAACATAGGCCTTTATATAATAGGCTAGAAACATGTACATCGTAACTCTGCCACATTATCGTTAGATACTTCACTGATACATATCGTTGGTGGTTTACACTACCACCATTACTTTAAATGTAGACTTCTATTGCATAGGAGTGATAAATACTAGCAGTCTATTGTAAATTATCATAATTGCTGAAAAACCAGTTAATATGCGTAAAACGCCGCAAGAATCGAATCCAATGTAAGCTGAACTCAATAGGTGTTATTTACAAGTATTCAATCAACAACTGAAGGAAGCGATCTCGGGAACAGAAGCGAACAGTTTACCACGTAAAACGGGAAAAAAACATTAGCAATGCCCAGTAAGATAATCTAGAATCACTTACGTGCAAAATCTAGATTGGCGCTTGAGTGCGTCGCGTAAGTCTTACACCCACGACCATTGAAAACCGCGCCACGTCTTGAGACTGGAATCTTATTGGTTGATTCATTTATACCTTGACATATGTCACAGTTGGTGACCTTGCCGTTAGACAAACAATAATCGCTACATTTATAAATTTGTATTCATTCAGGGGTTATATGGAAAGCTTTTTGATTGGATTTTTCTAACTTTATGACAATTTGGATTTTATATCACATGTTAAACTGAGTTAGGTGACTCGTGTAGTTATAGGTACTGTATTGTTTAATATAAGTCGTTTATTATAAGATTGGGATATATTTGAAGAGACAGTTGTGTCTATTAACTGTGTCTAATATGGACTATAAGAAGTATTTACTAATGAACAAGGTTATTTAAATGGCTTTAGAGAAATTCTTTAGTACTTAAGCATTGATCCTCACATAATTCCTTAAGAAAATCAAATTAACTAAAATTATCTATTAAGAATGTTAAATAGGTTTTAGATGCTTAATTTCACTACTGTAGTTACTTCTGCAGCATTAAAATGATATCTTTTTTACATTTTGTATGTACAGTTTATGTCTCTGTTGTAAGCTGAATCCGAAGCTACTAGCTGAAAGTGTGGTGCAACTACCTTACATGCTGCATATAATTACTTAGTAAGAAATGGATTATAAATAGCTTATTAGTACTGGTTTAGTTATGGAGGCTAAAAATATGTTACAGGTCACAGTAATGCAACAACATACTCAGAATATACTAGAAATCACTTATAAAGACAACCCTGTACAGTGTTAGCCAAGTATATTTATAATGAATTTACTAGGATTGACAGTGCCTCTCAACTTTAGTCAACTCATTTTAAAACTTTGGGTAATTAATCCTTAATTTAATGGTCAAGACCTTCTAATAAAGCTAACAGCTCATACGTTGAACACAAAGGTCGGCATTTAGTACTGCGTGTAAAGCTAGGTAAACAAGTAGGTATATGTCATGGACAGGAATCAAGCCTCAACACGTAATTTGTAGTGGGCCATGCATATATCTTTTGTATCCTATACATTGTAACTGGCTTTGAATTTAACGCTAAATTCGTTTTGAATTTCGTCTTTGTAGTGACGAGCAACGTGCATTTTTCCTGATTGTAATCTATTGTTAGCAGTTTATAAATTGTAGTGACCCAACCTATCAAACTACAAACTAGTGGAATGTAGTTGTGGCTTCAGACAATTGCAACTGAAGGCTATAAGGTGCATTTTTCAAACCATATCTACTAATAATACTGAGGAAAGGCCAGAATTCTGTCATCAATGTCAGTAAGACAATGAAAACTCATGTTAAATTTATTTATGTTAGGATGGCTGTATGCTTATGGGTGGGTTTCGTTCTGCACTACTTTTGCATCTACGCTGCTTAAAGGGTCTCAAGTGGAAGATTCAAAGGATTATGTACACAACGAAACATGTAATAAATAAATATCATTTAATGTAAGTGCATAATTGCACAGAAGTTAATACTCTAATTTTCTCCTCAATGTTTATAATGCTTAGTGTACTAACTGAAGCCCAGGACTAGATTCAGTAAGGCACAAACCCAGTATAATCAATATCATGTAGCGATATGAAAACTAAATAAACACGACTCTGACCCACAGATAAAAAAGAACGAAACGCGAAACGGCTTCAGTTTATATATGCACAGAGTAGTGTTGTAACTGGAGAATCAAAAGTTTAATGATAAAATGCACAGTTTGTCAAAATCGATCAAGAGTACAACAATTAAAATCGTAAACGGTGGTTTAATTGCAAATTTGACAAGGACCACGGAATCGCATCATTGATAATCAACTTACTTCCTTCTAATATCCAGACCAAATCATTTCTTTTTCCAGAATTAATCCATGCAGAAATTTTTGGAAGTCTGAAAACACAAGAATAAGTAATAAGCGACTGAAAAAACTTATGACTAAACATATTACTTTGGTTGAACAGATTTACTTTCCCTATTTTATTAGTAGGATTAGTTTCTATTGTTTCCAAGAATCGTTAGGAGGTTTATACCTATTTAATTGGACTAGGAAGCTTTAAAATGTTTAACTCGTCACGTCATAGCGTTTAGCAATCTTCCCAGCAACACCACAGACTTTCTAAACTTGCCCAAATTTCTGATTCCTACCGACCAATACAGAATACCCGATTAACATTTTACAATCTCCTCCTGGGACTTCGACAATCAGTGATTATGGTAGTTTGCTATATTTAACGACAACACACCTGCAATAATTTCAACAGGATTTTATTGTGAAGTTATTATTAGCCTAGCAGCGTGTAGCTCGCTTTCCACTGAATTGTCAGATCAATTATTAGTCAGTCACAAAGTAAAAACTGATAATACGTACATTATTTAGAGTTGCTATACCCAATAAGCATGGTGATTAAATTTTAGACCAAGTCCTAGAGGTAGATGGAGGAGTTGATCCATGTCACCCAGTCTTCAATCACTACTTGTGATCATCACACGGACTGCAACTAGTGGGTTTACACCTATTAATATGGTCAGCCCAATTGTCGATAATTTCACGGGCTGGTACAATATTATGATTTGGCCACTTCCCGAATATTTTAGTGCATGGGTAACTATGCACGACTATATGCGCTGACAACTTAGAACAGTTGCTCAGACATCTAATAACTGACCTACAGTCAGTAAACTCCGTTGCTCAATGGTTTAGCAATAATAATAATAATAATAATAATAATAATAATAATAATAATAATAATAATAATAATAATAATAATAATAATAATAATAATAATAATAATAATAATAATAATAATAATAATAATAATAATAATAATAATAATAATAATAATAATAATAATAATAATGGTGAGGATTCGGGTACGGATATAGTGACTGAAGAATACGACCCATTAAAAAAATTATGATTAATCCAGAAACGTAAAACTTGACAGGGACCTACGCCACTGAGAATGATTTTGATCCATGTCACCCAGTCTTCAATCACTACTTGTGATCATCACACGGACTGCAACTAGTGGGTTTACACCTATTAATATGGTCAGCCCAATTGTCGATAATTTCACGGGCTGGTACAATATTATGATTTGGCCACTTCCCGAATATTTTAGTGCATGGGTAACTATGCACGACTATATGCGCTGACAACTTAGAACAGTTGCTCAGACATCTAATAACTGACCTACAGTCAGTAAACTCCGTTGCTCAATGGTTTAGCAATAATAATAATAATAATAATAATAATAATAATGGTGAGGATTCGGGTACGGATATAGTGACTGAAGAATACGACCCATTAAAAAAATTATGATTAATCCAGAAACGTAAAACTTGACAGGGACCTACGCCACTGAGAATGATTTTGATCCATGTCACCCAGTCTTCAATCACTACTTGTGATCATCACACGGACTGCAACTAGTGGGTTTACACCTATTAATATGGTCAGCCCAATTGTCGATAATTTCACGGGCTGGTACAATATTATGATTTGGCCACTTCCCGAATATTTTAGTGCATGGGTAACTATGCACGACTATATGCGCTGACAACTTAGAACAGTTGCTCAGACATCTAATAACTGACCTACAGTCAGTAAACTCCGTTGCTCAATGGTTTAGCAATAATAATAATAATAATAATAATAATAATAATAATAATAATAATAATAATGGTGAGGATTCGGGTACGGATATAGTGACTGAAGAATACGACCCATTAAAAAAATTATGATTAATCCAGAAACGTAAAACTTGACAGGGACCTACGCCACTGAGAATGATTTTGATCCATGTCACCCAGTCTTCAATCACTACTTGTGATCATCACACGGACTGCAACTAGTGGGTTTACACCTATTAATATGGTCAGCCCAATTGTCGATAATTTCACGGGCTGGTACAATATTATGATTTGGCCACTTCCCGAATATTTTAGTGCATGGGTAACTATGCACGACTATATGCGCTGACAACTTAGAACAGTTGCTCAGACATCTAATAACTGACCTACAGTCAGTAAACTCCGTTGCTCAATGGTTTAGCAATAATAATAATAATAATAATAATGGCAATTCGCCGCTTCCTACTTGGCTTACGTACTTAAATTGCGTAGAGCATAGATGTTGGCAACGGTTATTATAAAAATACAATAACTATAGGTGTCGTAAAGCTTCTTTAACTTCATTCAGTGTGGCTAGTGCTCGCGCATTCATAGTTATCTCACATGGAACACTAAAGCCAAGTAATATCAGTTTAGAGGTACTCAATAGACTGAATGCTGCAAAGGATTCAAAAATGGCATTTAAGGGAGCATCAAATTACATACATATTTAGTTTCACTCATATGGATTTTATTGGGTGTCCTCGTAAGGTTTCCATGCTAGAAGACAAAAAACGGGGAAGTGTATCAAAACCGAGCATATTGCAGACGTTACCAAACGCATAAAACAACTGTTTGGCATGTGGACATGCAAACATCAAGATAAGTGAGAAACAAGTGGGCATTCGGACCGATGGAACACTTGAAATAGCCTTTACAATATTACTATGAACCAGGTAGATGACAGGTTGAAGAACGGCAACAAAAATGGCTTGGACGTTGAGGGAGGGTGACGCATATCCCACCAGGAGCACACGTCTCTGATTGGTCGTTACAACTGGTAGCTGGAACATGTGATATGTTTCCAGCCTACATTTTTGCCTTCCTACCAAAGCAATCAATCTCTGGAATCCACCACAGTATATGTTTTCAAGTGCCTCATATGCTGGAAGACTCAGCACTCGTAGAAGCTTACTAGAAAAGAACCAGCACAAACCCCTGGCCTTATGTTTTTCAAAATATAAACAAAAATCTCTCGGTTTGCGAATACTGAACATTAGTGACAACATTAGTGACACCCTACAATGGTAGGCATGCCTATAAACAATTACAGGTTGCAAATTGCCCCCCCCAATTCGGTTAATAGGCAGTAAATTCACAATCCATGAGGTCGATTATCGAAATATTCTGGGATGTAGGGGTTTGGGAACTCATTTCTTTTGACAAGATGAGCAGACCAATGACTTCACTTTAAACTGATCCCCAATTATTATCAGCAGAACTATACACTATCTTTAGGAGTTACTTCTTCCTAAAATTATATTTTATTATCACTGTTTCACTCAAATAAGAAAGTATTCTCCCTAGTATGAAAAGTAGCGCAACTTCACTCGCTATTTGGAAATCACTGGTTGCTGCTCTCCACTTGGAGTACAATCCTTTCTACTATCTCCACTATGATCATCATCACCGGTGACAGCAACACCCTCGTAGCTAACAGCCATTGAACGTTATCACGCTCTCGACAAGCAAAAACACCGATTTTAATCACCGTTACATTAAAACCATAACTCTGCGTGGTACGCTCAGCTGTAAAGACTGATTGTCTTACTCCTAGCATCTGTGACACCACCTTCCATACAAAGTTCAAAGTGCGCTGCTTTCACAGTCTCACAACAAGCCAATTTTCAGCATTGACGCGGTAATTTTAAAAGCATCTTTTCTCAATTTTCCCATTTTATCTTAAACATTGCCGTTTCTATAAATGTTGGACATCATTTATTTGACTAAATTGAATCTACATTACAATGTTTCTATATATTTTCCAAGCCAATGCCCTACTCAACTCTGTTTTTACAGATATAATTTTTCGTTGCGCCCCAAACTTTTGATTATTAAAAATCCACTCACTCCATGCCGTATAGCTAATACGTTGACTTCCTTCAGCATGTGCTATACCAATACAGGTTCAATATCTCACGTCCTCCTTGGGGTGATAAACTTTGTACTCATGTCATATTATGTGTAGATATTGAGGCTACTGGTCTAAAATAGGAGTGCGTTACGGGCCGCAAGTGGTTTGTAATCATGTAATATTAGTAGATATTGAGGCTACTGGTCTAAATAGGAGTGCGTACGCCGCAAGTGGTTATGAAATGGCGTATTCTGAGACTAAAATTAACCGCCCCTATGCTACCACCTTTCCAAGAACAGATTACTCATTGCGAAGATTATATGATTTGAGTGTAATATTATTCAACCTCTTACTAAAAGAGATATGGGTACCCTGGGAGTTGTGGACCTAACTTATGAAGAATATGGGAAGGCTCTACCTCAAAGTGACAGGGAAATATGAGGAGAAGGGTATACGAATACAGGTTCTATATATGTGCATAAATAAATGCTACACAGATAGGTGGTATCAACATCCCTACAGATGATTTACACTATCACCCGTTACCAGTACCACCAATCTGGTGAATAACGCTCATCGATTAAGTAGAAATGATGGCGTGGATGATTTGGAATTGAATTGACTATGATACACAAAGAAAACAGATGCAAGTGCTTAAATTCTCTCCAAATATTACAGATGTAATATAAGTCCTATATTTCTCCTCAGGTTTTTGAAAGCTTGAGAGATTATATTGGAGCCTCTAACACTCTTTGGAGACTTTATTGTACATAAAGTGAGCACACATCATGACTACGCGATTATTACCAGAACTATATTCTAGTATGTTACTTAACCATATTTCTGATTTCTAGACATCCTGTCCAACAGTGTACGTTAGATTGAAAGCCACACCGTTCTTAATGAATTACAACGTGATGTTTACCAAATATCAGTAGCGATTGTCAGATACCGTAATGAATGCCAACGTCTTTACGTACATATCCCACACCTACACAAAACAATAATAATAAAATAAACGAAACATGAGCAATTTGGGTAGTTTCTATGGTGCAACGAATAGTAGGCAAGCCGTTCCATGAAGTTGCCGACAGTATTGTATAGTCAAGACGTACTTCAGCACAAATCTCCCGCAGATGAAACGTTTATCTACTCTTGTAGTTGAAAGCTGTTAGTTCTACTTTCTTACGGTTCTTTTCATTTTATAGTTATTGATGACTTTTAAATAAACTATTTCTTTACGAAATACTGGTTTGAATTTCTCCAGTGGTGGTTTATTTCAAATAAACTGCTTCATAGGAATGCTCGCCTTCAAGATTCTGAGAAACGAATGTCTTTTGTTTTAAGCTGTGTGGTACTGTAGTGTTCTCATGTTTAATCATCCTCATACATTTGGTAACTAGTATTGCGCTTTGGCAATGTCAAATAAAATTCTGGGTTTTCATTGAGCGACGTTTGCTACAATCTCGAGTGCTCTTAAGGAAATAACAACTAAACAATCGCTTAGGGCCGTTACAATCTGTGAAAAAATATGAATGGTAAACTGCCTAGGAAACCTAGAGGAAATGGAGATTTTTGTTACATCCCTGTTGTAAAGACCAAAACTGCCGATAACGTTTGAAAGTTAACGTTGTTTCTATATGGGGCTAGCTGGTTCTTGAGTCACGCGCGGATTTGCAACAGGATATACAATAACACAATTTATTGATACAAAATGTGGTACTATATTTAACAATAAACAATTAATCTATAATACAACAAACAGGTAGTAAATAGACATCAAATTAGTTACTTGTCCAAGGAGAAGTGTTCCCAACGAGTAAAGAAGCCAAATTATTTCTGTGACCAACCGACTGAGTCACACCACTCAGGCATAGACAGGCAAAATATCAAGCCAATATGGCATAAAACAGGACCTTGAAACCCGGTAAGGCATAGCTGAAGACCTATGGCACGTAACATCTGCTAAGGAGAAAAAGATATGTAAGAACCTGATTGTGAGTATATCCAATAACTGTTATTATTAAAGGAGTAAACCGAAAGAAGTAAGATCTGTTGCAGTGTCAATGCACAACAAAGTGACAAAATACATGTTATGAAAGTACTCAGTAAAAAATCATGGAGAGACTTTCATACAAGTAAATATAGATTTTACACCTGTAATTTACTTATTTATATTTACAGATTGATTGCCACATTTGAAGTATGAAATGAAGTTAACAACCTTTACTTGATTAACGTTATTTGTCAATAAAATATGTGATATTCGTTAAAATCAGAAAAATTTATTAAAATAAAACATGTTAGAGTATATCCTGGGTGTAGTATTTTTGAGTGAAAAGTCAACGGAAACATTCGGCAATTTTCTAACACTTGTTAAATTTACAAACGTGAAAATAGGTGTAACTATAACATACCACTTTTATTATATTTACTCCTGGTCAATCAAACGCGAAGTAATATCGGGCATTGTTTTATTCAGAGTCTTTTTATCACATATCTTCGACTAAAGCACAAAGAATGTAGTTATAACTGACGAAGCTCCGTAATTTGCTTGGAAATTAAGCATAATTACTTTATCAAACGTCAAGCAAGATTCAATAGTAAACTGAAGAACTTTGTGCTTCTGTTTAATCTGTGTTTGCTTACATAAGAATATCTACGGCAAGCCTGGATGGAAGCACTGCTTTTGATGACTTTTTTAAGATCATCAAAAATAAACTAACATATACTCAGTGCTGATAGTAGCTACCTACCGATTTATTAGTAATCCTGAGCGGCAAATCAGTCATGTTTATAATCATTCAGTAAGATACCCATAAATTTCTCTTCTCTTTTTACTTACAAAACGTGCACGATACAGTTGAAAAACAAATCAGTTTCGTATTTCAGTGATTCCGGTTCATATTACGTTGCTTGTAATAATGGTCGTTTTGTTCTATTTTCTATATTGCTGACTGCTTGTGTCTGGTTTAGGAGCCACTTACTGCAGTTGCTGACTAAATTATTTACCTACGTTAGCCCACTACGCGATAGTTTGACAGGGCAACTGTTCAATTTTTATCAGATACTTAATCATGAATGGTGATTTATTGTATTGTATTCCCAGGATGTTTCTTAATACAGACAGACGCCCCCTCAGTTTAATATAGAATTTCAGCCACCGCTAGTCTAATACCTAGTATATAATATGAGTCTCATAAATTGCTATGAAAGGTGGATTACAAGCGTGCACATTTAATTCCTGATCAGTACTGTATGGAACGGCCAGACAACTAAAAGACATACGAAGACACTTGGTGTATTATAGCAATATCGCAGATTTGTATCATTTCATATTTTTAGTAAATGACAAGCCTGGACACTGAAATTTACATATTGTGTTTTTTCTGTCATGAGTGTGATCAGCGCGTGATTACACTAACGGCGGTTGTTACGGATATTTCCTATTTGCATTTGCACGCCGTTGAAAATATAATTTTGGCAATTTCGTCGTCAATGGCTTTTCACTTGTACTCTTATTGAGCCAGCGTAATATACGGTGATTTATGGACATACTAGAATTTTATTACTGTTGAACTCAGTGGAATTATGGTCCAATATTAATATGCAGTAACGATGTATATTTGATGAGTTTTCGGAACACATAGTCCATGTAATACACATAAATTCTATATCATAAAATATCTATTAAAATTACTTGTGATCAGCTGTCTTAAACATTCAACCCAACAATACGTTCTATTAAGAGGTTGTTTAGGGAATAAGGCAAGAGGCTTGACAAAAGGTGGGACAGACAAAAAATAAAGTTTTGTGACTGCATACTTTTTATTTTGACTGATGTTATATTGTTTTGAATTACGATGTTAACTTATTACCTTTCATAAAGTTCGCCTAACAAGGTACAATTTCGTGAATTATCGCAAAGCAACAAAATAGCATAAAGATGACAAAAATCGAGTTTAAAGGGTTATAATACGCTTTAAAATTGGTGAATGTTAGTTTGTGAAAATACTCAACATTCACAAAAACGAAAAACTCATCGTTCAATCGAGAGCCGAATAAATCATGCGTCACCTAGATCCTCAGTAGCTGATTTACGACATGATCGTGATGAAACTAGACCAAGTTGCTTGGCTAATAAAGAAATTAGTTTTAAAGTGACAAATAACTAAAATCCATTGTTTCCTTGACAAATCTACTTAAACCAGCTGACCTAAGGCTTTGTTCTGAATGTTTGGTAGCTTCTGATGTGTAGCTTTTAGATTGTGTAATGCATGGTGACATGTGACAATCGAGACGGGTAATTAATGAGCGGATTTAACTTAAGAGAGGGTGTGTGCGTTTCAGTAAGATGAGTTTACAAGAGGCAATGGCGATTATATTGTCAGGTGGTTTTTCATCTTGTTGTGAGGCAAAATTTGCGAAATTATATTACGAAAAGGAGGAGAAAATTAGTTAAGCAGACACTGAGGGAAAGCTAGATAAATTAAGATAATATTGGTGAATAGATAAGAATGGTCAGAGATAGATGAATTGATGGATATTGGTGAGTGTATGATGTAAGGAGTGTTGGTGAAATTTGGTTAGTTACTGCTCCAGGCAAAAGACGTGAGTATGTTCCTAGTTTTTTAACCTTGTTGTGAAAGTTTGCAGCAATGATGTTTACACGTTTTGTTTCAGAAAAATAGTAATAATTACGAAATCACCCATTTTCTACGTATGAATATTCAGCTATTGCTGAAGTATTAGGCATTGTTAATTCATTACATATAAATAAATATATCTTAAACACTGATGTCAAATTAGTTCTTAAACTTACTACGATTGAACGACTTTTGGAGTTCAGAATACTATTGCAATCCTCCTACCAACTAAACCCCTGTGTTTAATCGAATACAGACTTTGACTATTATCCCCACAACCCAATGTAATAATAACAAGTCGTCGAAAAACGATTAACTACTGCAATTCTTGTCGTAGGGATACACAAATCTATAACGCATATATTAACAGCAACAACAATAACAATAGTCTAGGATAATACAATAAATATGCAAATTAATTAGAAATATGCTTCTGAATAATGTTGACTTCAACTGTAACGCAGACGATTGCTCGATCGTTCTGAAACTAATGGCTACGAACAAAGGAACTCAATCCAATGAAATAACACCCAGTGGCATCAATGTTTAACTTTTTTGACAACTGATATACTTGAAACCACTTGACTTCCGAATTTAAAGTCGTTATTAATTGTTGAGACCTTTATTGTCCTATAACAAGCAAAAGCCGTAGTCTGTTCTCCTACGACTTTTGATTGGGACCTACAACTCACTTGTGGGCTGTCCTTTTGCCTTTCTACGACTCTCACCTCACAATAAAGAGGAAAGGTACTTTAATGATGTTCGTCTCAACACATGCCTAGATAATAGACTTGGGTTGGTTATGCCAGGAAGCGTTCAAGAGAGGAGGGCTAGCATGACTGACTGAGTTCGTATAAAGTGAAGCTAGGTGTATGCGTTAGCTGCGCTCTCCATGGCAGTTGCCATTAATCCGGAGAGTGCTAGTTAGAATTAGACTTAAATAGTTGTTACTCCGGGAGATTAAAGAAAAGTAACAAACTTTCAGAACTGTATTTTGGGGGACTATTCTCGTTATTCTATTCATGAGCGATGTAATCATTTTATTTCTATGACTGTTACGTTCCCCTTGCCCGGTTCTCTCGTTTAGTGTATTGATTCTTTGTGTATTGTTTATTATTACGAACTACGTCTACTTAATTGTGTACAAGTTCTCCCCATTCACTACCACTATTTCCTTTGTTCTGTATGAATGTTAGATTTATGATTGGTTTACTGTGTGGTCCGATTTCATGTGTATATAAAGGCGTGATTAAAATATAATACGTTCTCGGTTCTCAGTTCCCAGTTCCCTCTCGCTCTCTCCGTCTTCCTGTTCTTAGTTCTGGTTGTCCTATTGTCGGCCTACGGGGGGTGAATGGGCTTAGGTCAGTCAAACGTTATCAACTAGTCACACATTACATTGGTGTTCGCGTCCACCAACCAAATCATCCCCTCCTCCTTCCTTTCATCGCGTCATAACAATAGTGCTCTTTTACGATGCCAGATAGGGATTGTTCGTATAAATAGTGGTTCTGATCCTTCCCTTATCAGGCGCAGAAGAACATGACACGGCATCTCTTAACGTTAAATTTCAGGCCGTTGGTTTGCGTCGTGTTTGGGGTTTAGCAGGTCTTGTTGTAATTCCTGCGTGTCAACATCAGTTTGCATGCCCTCTTACTGTAAAGTCGTTTGTACAGAGTAGGGCTACAGAAGCAGTTTCACAAAGGGAGATGCTGATGAACACGAATATGAGTGTAAAGATCAGTATAATCCTTTGTGAAACTCCGGATAATGTTTCTTCTCTATTGTGCAGATCCGTTTTTACTTTGGTAAGTGACGTTTGATCTCGTATATAATCCTACAACAATATGCGTTAGCTAGTTGTTGTTGTTCACCGATGAACTTCTTCATTCGGTCATTTGCAAGTGTTAAACATTTTCGACAGTTGACCAATTGCCCTACAGTAACTCGGCTTTGATCTATATCTTCTATTTTATTTTTACTTTATTTTGATCACATGCAACTTATTTGCAAGAAGCGTTGTGAGGAAACCATTTTGGGTTTCATCAAATTGGTATAAATATACAATAATTAAAATTGCTTTACATGGGAAAACAGTATTGATAATTAAAGGCTAATGTGAAGTGATACATATGTATATATAACACTAAGGAAAGAAATTATAAATAAAATTCTAAAGAGTTTAATACGCAGTTGTAACTTAAATTTAGTGTGAATAGGTATGTTAGACAACTAATAAACTCAATATAATTAAAAGGTCAAATAGTCATCAAAATTGCGAATCGTTGTATAGATGGTGATAGAAAATGGGTAAAAATAGACTGGAACAAAATGTAAGTATGCTCCATTAACCATGTAAAATAGATATAAAATCCGAAGACATATGGTGTATCGTGAATGTATTTGATACATTTAGAATCGTTTATACAGAACTGAAACCTTGTTTATGTACATCATTATTTATTTCGGGGTAGTTAAGGAGACTGTGTATACCTTCGCCTAACTGGTGTTCATGAAGTAGTGCTTTCAACTCGGTTAATGAATTACTGCAGCGAATGTGATTAGGAAGTGTATTCCATAGAGTTGGATATCTCATTCGGACAAAGTTTTGACGTAGCTATGTGCGACATCGCTGGATAATCATAGTATTTTTCTTATAACGCAGGAAGTGTGGGATGTAAGATGTTAGCAATGACGTTGAAGAGTAAGATGTACCATTAATAAAACGATATATGAGAGTAAGATTTAATTTTAGACGTTCGAATCAAGGGGGTTCTATCTTTAATTTACAGCATCGTTGGCGATAATTTTGTGTGCCACTGTCACCTAGTATGCTTTTAGTGAATGCTCTTTGAACTGTCTCAAATTTCATCAAATCCGTGCGTCTACAGTTGCTATAGAGTGGACAACCAAATTCTTTAAATATACTGGAGAGTACAGTCTTGCTCAGAACGATTGTTTGTGGCGTAGTAGATTTTGGAAGGAGTGGAATACTGATAGCCATGCTATAATTGGTCGGACACCGTCGTAGTATCGGAGGCCTTCAGTCTCCGGAGTACCATCCTTAGCATGGAGTAGGTGTAGACTATGGTTATGTTCGTGGCCAAAAAGGCACTCCGAATCCAGTTGACGTAACACTAGTTTAGATATTTCACGATGTACGACGTAAGAATATCCAGGTCAGTAAGGTTTCAACTTATTTTCTCTCTAGGCGTACCTCTCTAGCTTCCCAAAGTAGTCTTGCCACCGCATCACAGCTTGCGATCAGGCTTTGGCGAACATGAGAACATTAAAAAGAATTGGCGACTGGTTAATATATTACGCGAAAGGATGGAAGTCTACATTTTCCGTCAAAATATAACCCCTCGTATTGGTGACATGGACCTATCTTGTTATTCTCCTGCATCACAAGGTCGCCGAGGCCATGTTTGTAATGGACGTTAAATAAATTCCAATTTAAAACAGAGTTTATTACCCCAATATCTCTGTGCATCGTTATATCATAAATTTGCATAAGAGTTAAACCCTCTCTACTATCTGATATGTTATAGTTGATCTTGCTTGTAAAAATGGCTTGCTCCTGATATTCAGGAAATAAATTGTTGTTATTATTATTAAGATAATCGCTTGTATAGCTAGTAGCTGTTGACGTGATTCCGTTGTCCGTAGCAAGTAAGGTATAGGATTGACGACCGGTGTTGATGATGGCTTACTAAAATAATATTGGAAGATAATCTATGTCTCTGTTCTAAGAGCTCTTTCGTGTGTTCAGCTGAGATTGCAGTTTTGACGCCGCATCTTTGCCAGCCTTGATGGTAGGAAGTCCTTCTGAGTCAGCTGACGATATTTCATATGTTGAGGGCTCTTTCCTCACACTCATTTTGGAGTACACTTCAAGTGAATATGCCTCGTGGCCAGGGAAATATGTACTAGAACCAGTTTTAAGGGTGGTCTTCCATTAAGTCATTGTGTGTTACTGTCGTTGTTGCATCAGACAGGAAATGTGCCATCTCTGTGAGAAATTACACCAGAATAATAGGCTGCTGTTATCCAACTATTTAAATCATGTATTACAAATAGTCTTGTATTATTTATTTACTCAGCTTCTTGCTGTAAGAAGCGGAAATTTTATCTTGTTCCTAAATTTTATTAAAGATGATGTCATTAGGTGATGTGCCGCCTTTATTATAACAGTTATTGGATATACTCACAATCAGGTTCTTACATATCTTTTTCTCCTTAGCATATGTTACGTGCCATAGGTCTTCAGCTATGCCTTACCGGGTTTCAAGGTCCTGTTTTATGCCATATTGGCTTGATATTTTGCCTGTCTATGCCTGAGTGGTGTGACTCAGTCGGTTGGTCACAGAAATAATTTGGCTTCTTTACTCGTTGGGAACACTTCTCCTTGGACAAGTAACTAATTTGATGTCTATTTACTACCTGTTTGTTGTATTATAGATTAATTGTTTATTGTTAAATATAGTACCACATTTTGTATCAATAAATTGTGTTATTGTATATCCTGTTGCAAATCCGCGCGTGACTCAAGAACCAGCTAGCCCCATATAGAAACAACGTTAACTTTCAAACGTTATCGGCAGTTTTGGTCTTTACAACAGGGATGTAACAAAAATCTCCATTTCCTCTAGGTTTCCTAGGCAGTTTACCATTCATATTTTTTCACAGATTGTAACGGCCCTAAGCGATTGTTTAGTTGTTATTTCCTTAAGAGCACTCGAGATTGTAGCAAACGTCGCTCAATGAAAACCCAGAATTTTATTTGACATTGCCAAAGCGCAATACTAGTTACCAAATGTATGAGGATGATTAAACATGAGAACACTACAGTACCACACAGCTTAAAACAAAAGACATTCGTTTCTCAGAATCTTGAAGGCGAGCATTCCTATGAAGCAGTTTATTTGAAATAAACCACCACTGGAGAAATTCAAACCAGTATTTCGTAAAGAAATAGTTTATTTAAAAGTCATCAATAACTATAAAATGAAAAGAACCGTAAGAAAGTAGAACTAACAGCTTTCAACTACAAGAGTAGATAAACGTTTCATCTGCGGGAGATTTGTGCTGAAGTACGTCTTGACTATACAATACTGTCGGCAACTTCATGGAACGGCTTGCCTACTATTCGTTGCACCATAGAAACTACCCAAATTGCTCATGTTTCGTTTATTTTATTATTATTGTTTTGTGTAGGTGTGGGATATGTACGTAAAGACGTTGGCATTCATTACGGTATCTGACAATCGCTACTGATATTTGGTAAACATCACGTTGTAATTCATTAAGAACGGTGTGGCTTTCAATCTAACGTACACTGTTGGACAGGATGTCTAGAAATCAGAAATATGGTTAAGTAACATACTAGAATATAGTTCTGGTAATAATCGCGTAGTCATGATGTGTGCTCACTTTATGTACAATAAAGTCTCCAAAGAGTGTTAGAGGCTCCAATATAATCTCTCAAGCTTTCAAAAACCTGAGGAGAAATATAGGACTTATATTACATCTGTAATATTTGGAGAGAATTTAAGCACTTGCATCTGTTTTCTTTGTGTATCATAGTCAATTCAATTCCAAATCATCCACGCCATCATTTCTACTTAATCGATGAGCGTTATTCACCAGATTGGTGGTACTGGTAACGGGTGATAGTGTAAATCATCTGTAGGGATGTTGATACCACCTATCTGTGTAGCATTTATTTATGCACATATATAGAACCTGTATTCGTATACCCTTCTCCTCATATTTCCCTGTCACTTTGAGGTAGAGCCTTCCCATATTCTTCATAAGTTAGGTCCACAACTCCCAGGGTACCCATATCTCTTTTAGTAAGAGGTTGAATAATATTACACTCAAAATCATATAATCTTCGCAATGAGTAATCTGTTCTTGGAAAGGTGGTAGCATAGGGGCGGTTAATTTTAGTCTCAGAATACGCCATTTCATAACCACTTGCGGCGTAACGCACTCCTATTTTAGACCAGTAGCCTCAATATCTACACATAATATGACATGAGTACAAAGTTTATCACCCCAAGGAGGACGTGAGATATTGAACCTGTATTGGTATAGCACATGCTGAAGGAAGTCAACGTATTAGCTATACGGCATGGAGTGAGTGGATTTTTAATTATCTCCCGCGAACTTCGAAAACGTTAACGTTTTTCCTCGTGGTTTAACTGTTTGGCTTCTTTCCGAGTTATCTTGCACATCTCTCACTTCGTTATATTATTTGTAGTACTCCAGCAGTATTACCTAACTTTACATACAACCTTGTAGTATCTTAATATCTAGATATAACAAAATGGCACGAGTTAAAGCAAAACGTTCAAAGCCTAATACTAGTTCTCCTAATCCGAGCGACATTCCCTCTACCAATTTTTCTCTTCCTAATCCATCAGACACACAAACAAATTGTAGCAAAACTAAAAGACCAATATTTAATAGCCCTTCCCCTGCACACTCTGAAGCATCTGTTAACCAAGCGCTTATCACCAATCAGCAACTAGCTGACAGTTGCATACCACTTGTTAAGGTAGTCAACATTGCCGATCAGAATACTGATATTGCTTCTTATAAAATGGAAGTGGACGACATTAAGTCAACACTAACCAATTTGCAGAATGTCCTACAAGATCTAGCCCCAATATCATACCTATTTGGTAAACATAATAACACTGACATAGAAAAAGTTAAGCAAGCTGAAATCTTCCTAGATTTCATTTCGACCGAAGTTGTGAAGCGTATTAGTTCGCTCCATAAGGCAATAGTTTACAACATCCCTGAGGACTCTCCTCTAAATAAGGTAAAGACAACTCTCTTAAAGGCTTCAGGCATGTCCCAAGTGCTTTGTGAGTGCAAAAGACTAAGAAAAAAAGACTGGCAAAGTAGCTGCCCAATTCTTTTTTACTTTAAATACACACAGGATTGTGAGAAATTTATCAAGTCAATGAGCCGTATAAGAACTGTCAGTGAGTACAAGAATGTACTAATATCTGCTGATAAAACACCACAACAACGCAGAACTCGTAGCAGGCATAACGCCACAGCTCATAATCTAAACGAACCTAAACATGGACTAGCAAATCAGAACAATCCTAGCAAAGCTAGTCCTACAGTAACCTGTGGTGAACGTAATATGCCATCGGAACTTTCAACCACACCGACTAAACTTAAAACTGAAGGGCCACATGATTTAAATGAACTGACCAGCTCGCCCTGTGTAAACCAGAATACTATGGTATTAGCAACGGAAATAGTTGCCGACCTTATCGAATTAGACACTACTCCCCTGAAGAATACGATCGATCCTCATGCTAAAGTGCTGTGCGAGGAAACGTTATACACTGCAAAGCATCGCTGCACTGCAAAGACAATAAAGGAACTCAAACATTGGCATAACGATAGAAATGAGTACCTACGCACTGGGAATAGATTCTCTCTCTTAGAATCAGGCAACAAACCTCAAACCAACAGCACTAATAAGACCCAAAATAGTCGGAACCTTAATAGGTTAGATAATAAAATTAACGACAAACCCCAAAATATTAGGCAAACTAAGCCTCTGCCATCTAAAATAAAAACTAATACTCAGTGTGGTAATAAACGATTTCTCTCCTCCCATCCTTACGCTAAACCAAATAAATACTCAGAAAAAATCGGAGTGACACACTCTACAGTGCCAGAGTACCAAATACTATTGGCCCAAGACATTACTACACAAAGAAGCCACCCATTACCACTTATTCCATCTCAGTTCCAAATGAACAGTAGCATGGCTCACCACAACCATGGAAAATATCCGCACCACCAATATAAGTGGCCACATAGACATGAAAATCTACAACCGAGACAATTCCCTAGAGCATATTCCCTAAATCCCAACCAAATGTACTCGAACTTCATACCACTAAACAACAGAAACCAACATAAGAACCCGATGGGATCCGCCTACAAGATACCTACAAACCTTGCTCAACAGGCTTATTACACCTACACTAATAGTCCAGCACTTTCCTTTGGCGGCCCAACGGTCACATCGAGATCGTACAAATCACTAATAAATCCCCCTCAAACTTCAGTGTATCATGACCACGGGTTGCTTCGTTATGCCTCTATGGCATACAATAACAATGTGCCAATATATATAATAAAAAGTTTGGGGCACAACGAAAAATAATATCTGTAAAAACAGAGTTGAGTAGGGCATTGGCTTGGAAAATATATAGAAACATTGTAATGTAGATTCAATTTAGTCAAATAAATGATGTCCAACATTTATAGAAACGGCAATGTTTAAGATAAAATGGGAAAATTGAGAAAAGATGCTTTTAAAATTACCGCGTCAATGCTGAAAATTGGCTTGTTGTGAGACTGTGAAAGCAGCGCACTTTGAACTTTGTATGGAAGGTGGTGTCACAGATGCTAGGAGTAAGACAATCAGTCTTTACAGCTGAGCGTACCACGCAGAGTTATGGTTTTAATGTAACGGTGATTAAAATCGGTGTTTTTGCTTGTCGAGAGCGTGATAACGTTCAATGGCTGTTAGCTACGAGGGTGTTGCTGTCACCGGTGATGATGATCATAGTGGAGATAGTAGAAAGGATTGTACTCCAAGTGGAGAGCAGCAACCAGTGATTTCCAAATAGCGAGTGAAGTTGCGCTACTTTTCATACTAGGGAGAATACTTTCTTATTTGAGTGAAACAGTGATAATAAAATATAATTTTAGGAAGAAGTAACTCCTAAAGATAGTGTATAGTTCTGCTGATAATAATTGGGGATCAGTTTAAAGTGAAGTCATTGGTCTGCTCATCTTGTCAAAAGAAATGAGTTCCCAAACCCCTACATCCCAGAATATTTCGATAATCGACCTCATGGATTGTGAATTTACTGCCTATTAACCGAATTGGGGGGGGCAATTTGCAACCTGTAATTGTTTATAGGCATGCCTACCATTGTAGGGTGTCACTAATGTTGTCACTAATGTTCAGTATTCGCAAACCGAGAGATTTTTGTTTATATTTTGAAAAACATAAGGCCAGGGGTTTGTGCTGGTTCTTTTCTAGTAAGCTTCTACGAGTGCTGAGTCTTCCAGCATATGAGGCACTTGAAAACATATACTGTGGTGGATTCCAGAGATTGATTGCTTTGGTAGGAAGGCAAAAATGTAGGCTGGAAACATATCACATGTTCCAGCTACCAGTTGTAACGACCAATCAGAGACGTGTGCTCCTGGTGGGATATGCGTCACCCTCCCTCAACGTCCAAGCCATTTTTGTTGCCGTTCTTCAACCTGTCATCTACCTGGTTCATAGTAATATTGTAAAGGCTATTTCAAGTGTTCCATCGGTCCGAATGCCCACTTGTTTCTCACTTATCTTGATGTTTGCATGTCCACATGCCAAACAGTTGTTTTATGCGTTTGGTAACGTCTGCAATATGCTCGGTTTTGATACACTTCCCCGTTTTTTGTCTTCTAGCATGGAAACCTTACGAGGACACCCAATAAAATCCATATGAGTGAAACTAAATATGTATGTAATTTGATGCTCCCTTAAATGCCATTTTTGAATCCTTTGCAGCATTCAGTCTATTGAGTACCTCTAAACTGATATTACTTGGCTTTAGTGTTCCATGTGAGATAACTATGAATGCGCGAGCACTAGCCACACTGAATGAAGTTAAAGAAGCTTTACGACACCTATAGTTATTGTATTTTTATAATAACCGTTGCCAACATCTATGCTCTACGCAATTTAAGTACGTAAGCCAAGTAGGAAGCGGCGAATTGCCATTATTATTATTATTATTATTATTGCTAAACCATTGAGCAACGGAGTTTACTGACTGTAGGTCAGTTATTAGATGTCTGAGCAACTGTTCTAAGTTGTCAGCGCATATAGTCGTGCATAGTTACCCATGCACTAAAATATTCGGGAAGTGGCCAAATCATAATATTGTACCAGCCCGTGAAATTATCGACAATTGGGCTGACCATATTAATAGGTGTAAACCCACTAGTTGCAGTCCGTGTGATGATCACAAGTAGTGATTGAAGACTGGGTGACATGGATCAAAATCATTCTCAGTGGCGTAGGTCCCTGTCAAGTTTTACGTTTCTGGATTAATCATAAATTTTTAATGGGTCGTATTCTTCAGTCACTATATCCGTACCCGAATCCTCACCATTATTATTAACACTGTTACTACCTCCACTACTCTAGGACTTGGTCTAAAATTTAATCACCATGCTTATTGGGTATAGCAACTCTAAATAATGTACGTATTTATCAGTTTTTACTTTGTGACTGACTAATCATTGATCTGACAATTCAGTGAAAGCGAGCTACACGCTGCTAGGCTAATAATAACTTCACAATAAAATCCTGTTGAAATTATGCAGTGTGTTGTCGTTAAATATAGCAAACTACCATAATAAATGATTGTCGAAGTCCCAGGAGGGAGATTGTAAAATGTTAATCGGGTATTCTGTATTGGTCGGTAGGAATCAGAACTTTGGGTCAAGTTTTAGAAAGTTGTGTGTTGCTGGGAAGATTGCTAAACGCTATGACGTGACGAGTTAAACATTTTAAAGCTTCCTAGTCCAATTAAATAGGTATAAACCTCCTAACGATTCTTGGAAACAATAGAAACTAATCCTACTAATAAAATAGGGAAAGTAAATCTGTTCAACCAAAGTAATATGTTTAGTCATAAGTTTTTTCAGTCGCTTATTACTTATTCTTGTGTTTTCAGACTTCCAAAAATTTCTGCATGGATTAATTCTGGAAAAAGAAATGATTTGGTCTGGATATTAGAAGGAAGTAAGTTGATTATCAATGATGCGATTCCGTGGTCCTTGTCAAATTTGCAACTAAATCATTGTTTAACACTTACTGTTCGAACTGTTGAATCCGTTATGTTTCCTGAAACGTAATGTCTTAGATCAACACCAAGGCCATATCATCCTATTTGCGAATCATGATTAAGTCTCCCCGTTACCTTTTGTAAGAAAGATTTTAAAGTATTAACTTCTCACGATGTGTGGTATGTATGTATGTTAACTGAAGGAACTCCGACATTGAGGAAGCAGCCGTTATGTGCTCTTATTCTAGGAGATAAAAGTCTTTATTCAGAAAAAGCTAGTTGTTCTTATGCAGAGTTATGGTATACATCTAACTGTGAATTACTAGACCATAACAAACATATGTAGAGATTACTTTTGAATGCATTTTTCAGAACGTACTGAATAAAATACGACAAGAGTAGACTGTAGCCCTAAAATCATAACTTTCTGCAGCCCAGTGATCTCTGCACGTCAAAACTGATGGCAACATAGATGTTGAGGTTGAAAAGCCGGTGTAAATACTAAAATACGTCCATATCCACTATTAAAATTGTCACTAATGGTTTAGAACCTTAATTCTAACAAGTCGGGTGGTGCCGAAATCTGCCGAGTAATAGTTAACAACCTATTTGCACACCATCATTTTTATAATAGTTAGTTCGTGCCAAACGAATCGTACACAAAACTAAAAGGGGCATTGCAAAGACTACTTATGAACTCTGATGAGTAGTGACTTGGTAAGGAAATCCTACGAGTTTGTTGCCTCATGAGCTTCAGCTTTTATGCATTCTGATAAATTAAAGGTTGGAGGGTATTTAGTGCTAAGGTTTCGTACTTTGCCAAGAATAGATATTAAATCAATTTGAAGGCGTTTAGGGTACAATAGACGACATTAATCTTCGTTAAACTTCATTTTCCAAATTTGGCGCCAGTTTTAAATTGAATAGTATCGTGGCGAATATTATCCTTAGTAATGTATACACTATGGGAGGAAGAAAAGTATATAATTATAAAATCATTGGCATATAGGAAAGATTTACCATGTTCAATAGTGCTATATACTTCACTAAAGTAGGCTGCAAGCAGTGATAATGGACCTAATACAGAAACCTAAAATCACGCCATTTGTTATAGATAAAGGTTTTGACTTGTGAGCTCGATAAAATGCTAGTATTTACTGAGAAAACACCTTTACACCATAAGTCTCGAGGCCGTCACAATGCCATTTTCCCTAGCCTAGTAAAGTGCAACTCAGCAACTCAAATTAATCTGACCCAAACGATTCCTATAGTTCGCCCTATTGATAAGTACACACTAGCATAATCAACCACCTCTCCTGAGTACGTGAGGAATAAGTGACCCAAATATACCTGCTACCCCACCAAGTATAAACAAATAAGCTTGGACATGAGCTTTAGTAGCCAAACAAACTAGCAATGATTTAATAGATTTAGGGGTTATTTTCCAGAGTTATATAATAGGTCCTAAAAATAACATTATATACAAGGCGCATTAATACAATTCAACCCATTGTTTGACTGTAATAATGGAATAGAAATTAGGACTATTTTTCAATGAAGGTTATAATCTCTGTTTTAGGCCGGATGAATCCCATTCCCTTGACACAATACAAAAATCTCAAGGCGGCCTCACTAAAAAGTTTCGGCGCAGCCTGTTTTATTGCATCTCTAAAAACAAAATGAGTGACAAGATCAAAGTGCTGGGCACGATAATTCCCGTTTACTGAATGTGAAGGTCAATACTAGGTGAGGTGACTAAAACAATGTCACTTACCCCATGCCTAATTGTTTTCACAGCTTAAAGACAATGGAATGACACATCACCACAGCACCAACTACCAGTGATTCTTTATTAATGCTATTTTTAGCCTTGAGCGTAACTGTCTGAATATTAATAATTACTACTAATTTCCACGTGATTTTTATCCAGTTTAACATTTGTTTATTGCACTCCCTAATAATTTTTTTCTATAAAATTTTCTATACGCCATACTATGGCTATCGTATCACACTGGTTATGATTCCTGAACACTAGTGTTTCTTTCCATACAAAGGGCATAAGTTACTTTCCAATAGACTTCAGTCTGCGTTTGCCACCCGTGACGTAAATAGCTAGGCATAAACAGGCAATACACTAGTATGGGTCAAGCAGATTATATACAGCATTATCCTAGTTTTTTTGATTAAGAATACAAATTAAAGATCTTAACCTTGAAGTCACTGTTGCGAAATGCTCGAAAAAGCGAAGATTATCAGGGCATAACAATCGTACGTAGGTTACACAATTTACCTTCGGTTATGTCGTGGAGTAGAGGTTCAATTTAATGCAGGTATGTCATACACCAAAACACATCCAACCACATTCATCGGGTTTCAACTATAGGTTCCGAGTTAAGTACCAATCGATTGAAAACTAGACCTCGTTTTTGAATAAGGTGAAGAGAACCAGTGACCTCGTTCGGATGAGAGTAAATAAGTGCCGAACTTTGAGGTCATCAGGAAGAGTAAGTGTCTCGTTGATGGCTAATGCGATGAGTAATGAGGATGAAACTGGGTGTGATACTCTGAATACTTCCCCCACTTCGAGGTAACATGTTATCGTCGAAAGAGCAAAATTTCGAACTCAACGAATTGTGTGCGATCATTAAAGAAGGAGTTAGTCCAGCTGATTTATGAGAAGCTAATGTTGAATGTTTCAAGTTTCCTTAGTAATAGCAGTGTAAATGCTATCAAATGCTTCAGAGATATTAAAGTATGGAATAACTATTGTGCAGCCCTTGTCATGGCTAGTGGTTATAAATGGGATCTGATCAACAAGTTATACATAGCAGTGACTAGAGGAGGTTATGCTGACTAGGCGTGGCAAACTTCTGTGAAAGCAAACGACTAAGTAAATTTTCAACGATTAATTGGTCGATAGTTGCTAACATCTGATGCAGAACTTTATTCACGCCTGGGAATAAGATAATAGATTTCCGAGATATCCGGATGTCAGGGTAGCTGGCACATTGATAATATCGAATCGTCATCCGCTATTTGACGTCCATAATTCTCGTGTAAAATTGGTCTTGGCTCTTGTAAGACGAAATGATGGGCAACTTGTTGTTTCATATTTGTTTATTTTCTACCAAAGCCAGTGAACTTGCATTGCTGTTATAAACGTTGTATTATATAGTAGTTTGCTTGATCGGATAATATAAGCTTACAGTCTCATAGGCTGTTGCTGTCTATCTGGCTTTCGGGATAATAATAACTAGTATTCTTAAGGCTCTCTATCGCGACCATTTGCACCTATTCGAGTGGCTTACTTGATATCGGTTGAGTGGATGAATAAAATGAGATAGTGGAGATTTTGGGTAGAATAGTTATGGCACCGAGGACGACATATTTGAGAAAGTAAAAGTTCGCACCGTCCGCATCAGTACTCTGAGAATACTTTATCGCTTTAATGGCTTCATCAATGGTGCATGTACATTCAACAGCGCTAAAAATTCTTACAAATAGAAGCAAAATGCAACTGTGCCTGACCGTTTTTAATGACGAATGATTAAGTAATTTAAGTCAAAAGTGTTACATCTTCGGGGGGGGGGCTTTTATTACTTATCCAAAGAAATGGTTTATTACCACCGAACTTGCTTTGTGATAAGTAAAAAATCCTGTGCATTTCTCGGTTCTGCGTCGATTTCTCCATATCTTTATCCGTTTGTGGTTAGCCGTAACACTCCCAAAAATCTTAGCCTACAATAAGAATTCAATAATTACTGAATACAAAGGAGGATTAATTAAAAGACATTCATTAATAGATGCGTGATGCTACTATATCAGTACAAATAGTCTTAGACTTGTCTTGCCGTCACTGGAGCAAGTGGACTCACAATCAGGTAATCGAATAGGCAACAACTGTGTGATAACCTGTCATATCTGAACGCACCGGGGCGGCCGATTATTATCGGTTCTATTATCTGACGAGCTATCGCCTATTGCTAACACCCAGCCTTGCCTTAGTCTATAGCACAGACACATGATCCGACCGATTATCAAGAAGCCCACTTGTTACTCACACGAATATATTAAACCAATAATACACAAGATATATATACATAAAGCCTGACCAATGTCATATGTCAGACACACCATATTAGCCAATCACATGTCTCTGTCCAGACATGTCATAACCAAGTAACACTTGTTGACGCATTTGGTAACTCCACTCACTTGAAATCGTTGCTGTTCAGAGTTGTTTTGCGACACATGTTATACAAGGCTCTGTAGATACAAACTTTGACAAGTGATGCAAAATTACTGGCTCAAGAGTCCGATTTTTTCGTGGTCCTTCGTTTGATCAAAATGGCCTGCTTTTGACTAAACCCCAACCCAACTTTCGATGTTTATGAGTTTTGACTAATGGTGTATTTAGGTTTTACGAATATTGTCCCGTTATATCAACCACGAGTAGTCAATACTAGAAAAAATAGTCTTTTCTTAATAAACTTTCGAGACAGTAAAAAATTGTGTAGAAGCACAGATTTACTCAAATTTTCTTATGATTAACCGTGCAAGGGAGGGGGAGGAATAGATTGAGAAAATATACAAGTAAAGTAATTGCGCTCAAGGACAGGCGTTCAGATAAGCACTTTGTACAACACGGCTAACTCATACATAATCAGCAACCTTTAATAATTTCTCACAGTCTCTATGATTAATCTATGTACATAACTTATGCTAATAATTAGGTTCTGTAGACAAAAACATGTACATTTGTTTTTCTTACTCACCACCCTACCAATCTATCATAGTTAGGCACCACAGGGTAACAAGTGACGCCGAACAGCTGTTTTGTCCTAATATGAAACCTATCAGCAGTACGCACCTACCAGGGAAGCAAACCCGAAACTTCCAGATCTCATAACGAATGCATAACCATAAGCAATTCTGGCACGGTGTCCGGTGGTAGGATTTTAATAGATATCAGTCCGTGATATTATCCGAAGACTTGCTAGAAACGTCGACCGTCGGATGCCAATGGCTTCAGATCATCCTGTGACGAATAAAAGCACCATAGTTAGATACCAACCTAAAAAGTGAATCTCGACTCAACTACATATAGCTCAGACATGAAGAGTGGGCGAATTACTACCGATGCGACTTACTGGTCTCCTTGCCAAATCACGAATTGATTGATGTGAGAATACTACCATTTGTGTTCTAGCTGTCGGTTGTCAGACAGGGAAATTTTGTCAGCGGCTTTCATTAATAATGAAACAGTGTCCGGTTTTCATGTTTACCTGTTGATCACTTCTTCAGGAAAAGTAGAGATATGTGGGTGAATCAGTGGTGTCAACCCTTAGCGCTACATATTGATTATCTAACCGTTGGAGGATCGGTTCTCTGTGATACTGGCTAGCTTCATTTAGGTTCGCGATTCATAGTAACTCTTGGTGATATTATGTAATATGTAGTAACGATGGTGCTACCTTATCCAGCTGATGTCGAATGTTACCACTGTATGACACATTATTAAAATTAGACATAAATATGTCTGATCATGAGCTACACTTAGTACAACATAAGCCTTCACGGTTACTAATACCTGGGTGACTATACTATCTACCTTTTCATAGTTCGTGTCTAACAAATGCTCAAAAGTTGGATTGAGCTCAATTTATATCTTCAGTCGTCTCATACGGAATATACTAGTATAGATAAACAAGTTGCAGTTGATGCTATACGTACTTAAGTTTACCTTAGGTGTAGCTCTCACAGTCGTCCTCAAACTAATATCACGTCAGATCTCCAGTCATATAACAGGAATTTAAAGCTAAATTTGAAAATACTTCAAACAGGGCCATATTTTATGGATTGTTTATTTAAGCGTAAGTGTAGGATAGGCAGATTCGTAGGTTCTATACTAATTACTCGAAAGAGCGGGTAGAAATCGCTTTTTACTAAATGGTAAGATGGTAGTAATCTTAATCGAGAGCCTTCAGGTAGTAGTGTCCACTGACACTATTATTATCATATTCAGAGTTAAATTTGTTTCCGAGATTAATTTGTTACTGGGAATAATAATAATACGTACTCATATATTGATCACAAGAAGTCATGATAAAGTTGTTACGCAGTATATTTTGAATGTGTCCTTTGTTTGAATGTATATTTATGTGCGTTGTCATAAGTGATTTTTCAGAGGGTGTTTGTAAAATTTGTTAATTCCACAGGAATGTTTAGAAATACATTTCAAAGTGGGTTCTTATCAATACTGTATAGTGTTGGTAGCAAACCCTTACAGATATGGGATAAAAGCGTAAATTAAGTGTTTACTTCTAGTGCAACAATACTAGGTAATGAATGGACATATAAAAAGAATAACAGACAATGATATACAGTCACTTGTCTTGGAATTGATGGGAACCAATGTCAGGTGCCTTAATTTTCATATGTGTTCATTAATTGTAGTACCACATTTATTACTTGTCCTGCTGAGCCAAAGAGAAGTCTGGGCATAAAGTTGCCCTTTCTTGTGATGATTATCAAAAATTTAAAAAAATATTTTACTTTCGAAGTCTTGGTTTGTAAAATAAAAATTGTGCCTTGAATGAATTATTTCAGATTTTGGATGATAAGAAGATTCGAAGAAGATTTCGGGCTAGCAATTACCAAAGCACTACCCGTGTGAAACCATTCATTTGCACTATGCCAATGCGTCTAGATGAAGGATGGAACCAAATCCAGTTCAATCTTTGTGACTTTACCAGACGCGCTTACGGGACAAATTATGTTGAGACTCTTAGGGTGCAAGTGAGTGGTTTTAGAAGCAATAATGGCTATTAAATGTACACAGGCCATTCAATAATAGGTTATTATTTAATATACGGTTTGAGACTTGTAATCTGAAATACGAAAACAGACGGATTTAATTACTGTCCTAAAACAAAAATAAATTTACAACGCCATCCGTATTTCTGATAAGATGTTTATTATTTACTTCAAGGTATAAGATAGCATATTTAAAATCAACAATAATCGTTTGTTGAACGAGACATATTATCTATAACCAATTCGCAGGAGAGCTACCATAAAGTAATAAGGGATTTCGAATAATAATAATGTATGTGAGTATTGTATATATGTGTAGTAAACAGAATGCGTAATTTATATTTATTGCCGATTTATCCAGCTTTTTTCTAGTGGCATGGGTCCAGTCAAAGGTTTTTTAACAGCAAAATGTTTATCAAAGTAGTTGGATTATGTGATTGGGGCTCTTAAATGCCTGGTTATTTAAGAGATTATTGTTTCTTGGTTGGCATCACAGAATTAAATTAGATTTTACCAAACTTAATTAACTATGTTCTATATAGTCTATGGATTGATATTACCTTGGTAATTCTTGTTGATTTTACAGTTTGAAGTCTGCATTTTATTGGCTTTTGTGTCTGAATTTACAGACGCCTATTGAATTTTAAGCTTGCTTAAAAGTTGCATATACCTCATAAATCAGTTATCTCAATTCCTGTGTTATAGGCGGTTAATTAAAATAAATTTTACATTTAAAATGTGACTACTATAATTTTGGTTAGTCTATTCTATCGAAATCTTTTTTGATTTTCTCAATATTTAGTAAACTAAAAGTTATCCAGGCCACATATAATAGTTTGAACGTGGAAATCAAATAACTATATTTTTATTTTTTATACCATACGTGATGATTCAATGTCAACTCGTAATTAATGATACTATTCAAAATACTTCTGTTATATTTGATTAGTGCCGATTGGGTGTTCCCGTATTAAAGTGCAAATGCGAGGTCACACAAAGAATCATAGTTACTATAATAAATTTTACTGCGAGCAATGATCAACTGGACTTAATTTTATTCATAACTACGATAAAAATATAAGATGCTTAATATTGCTATGCATTCGGAACACTAGCTAAGGTAATACGTATTTTACTGGTTAAACCATACGGTACGCGAATGTGGGAGGTTATGTTTACTAGGTAAATCACGATTAATAAATAACGTACTGTTGTGAGTACTAATCACATATAATTATTACGCAATTTATGTTATCTAAAACCAACAACTAGTTTATCTGCAGACCTTAAAACTGATGTTTGCACCTTACGATCTCTGACAACGTGAATGATATTTTTTTTTGACTGGTGTTACAAATGTTAGTTTTATTACTCCACTAAGCCGGATTGGCATCTACACGGTTTAGGGCAATTTCGTGATTCTGTTTTGGTTTATTCGGAATCGAGTAATTTGTTTTTTAGCGTAGAGATAATGAGTTCTTTTGAATTACGCATTTTACGAAGTAATTATTACTTCTGCGCAATACCCTAAGTTAATTTAATTAATACTGCCTGAAATTCAGTTAGAAAAAATATTAAAGAATGCGGCAGTTTTACTAGAGCCAACACAAGAATGTTGCTAACCATCATATGTAGTACTTAATATCAATATTAGCAGGCTCAGTACACATTAGTTATTAACTAATGAAGTTAAAACAAAGTTGCATTAATTTTGTTGTCTTATTGTATCACTGTATTCCTGAGTTTAAAAATGATGCGGAACTTTTCAGCACATATTTGTATTATAAAGTCTGAAGCAATAAGGTATTGTCAATTGGTAGTTATATCTCATTAATAGTAGGATGTTTTCCTCTTCACGTAGTATGAGTAAAGCCTTTTACACTTTTATTTTATTTTGCATGAAAAGATATGCATTTATTGTAGCTAAAAGCTTTAGTTTTATTATTAGTCATTATTTGAATCTTTTAATGCCCAAAATATTGTGTCTGCTTTGGCTATTTTGTATGCAAAATTATACTGTATTACATTAAAAACAATAAATGAGATATAAGTTTACAATAAAAGCAATATGTGGTAACTCAGTAGTAAATGTGAGGTTGAACATGATTTTATTAGTTGTATATCATAGTGTCCGTGTTGCTCCAATACTACAGAATGTTATGCACTTTGTCAAATTGTTGATGTTTTAACATTGATGGGTAGTTAAAAACGATGCCTTACTTCTGACAAATTATTTTTAAAGCGAACTATATATTTACTTTTTGGACATTTGTTTAACCGAGATGGTCATCTTTGGCGATATGGTTTTTGAATTAATATTAAGTCCTGTTTTATTAGCTTTTGATGCTGAAAATAAAATTGTAATAAACTATAGGCCAGTAAGTTATAGGTAACGTAAAACTTGGCATATATATGTCTTGTTTAAAGTTTTATCCCTTTTATTTTTAGATCCATGCTAACTGTCGAATACGAAGAGTTTACTTTTGTGACCGATTGTATTCCGAAAGCGAATTACCTCCTGAATTCAAACTATATCTTCCAGTTCAGCAAAAGGTGGCTGCTCCCTAACCCTGTAGAAAGTCATTTAGTAATATTGGCAAGATACATAGAAGACACTAACTTCACAGGACATTTGTTAAACGCCTGTTTAAAAGTCAACTGTAAATTGAATGAATAAATTGTACCTCATTTAAAAATGTTCCTTTTATTTGTTTATCAATTTGTTAAACCAATATGTGTAGGTCAGTTATTTACTCTGATGTTAATAGACCTTTACGCTATATATACACTTGCAGCAGAAAATTAAAATGTTTGCAAACATATTTTATAGGATAGATTATATTTGTTAATCAAATGATGCAATTTCACTGGTTTGTATATTTTGCCTGAATTACACTGACAAATTAAAAGGCAATTATATTGTTGATACAAACTGTTGTTACTCCCAGATGACTTTATGCAGTTGTTTTTGTTTAGTTATAGTTGAACGATGATGAACTTATTATAATAACTGGTCAACACTGAGGTCGGGCATTTCTTATAAATTAGGGAATAATGAGGCCAAATTTCTTGCGGTTGATTTACGAAATTACTTTTGTCTCCAATTACTTCAGCATGTAGAAGTTATAATTTTAAAACTATGTAGTTGCAATAAGTTCAGTCTGTGTAAATTGCTATGCTTATTACTGAACGCCATCAAAGTTTGTTTTCTACCAAATATTGAAATGTCAGTCATTTGCAGACGCGTTCAACTTAAATGACACCATAATTATTTTGATGGCTAATTTCAAATGTTGTCCACTTTTTCACTAGCTTTGGCGTGGAATCAAGTTAACTTTGAATTAACCAAATTCCTCACTTATTTGTTTGGAAATGAGTGTAATTAATGTTCTTACTTCAAACAAGTTGAAATTAATATAACGTCTAAATTGTCGTCCAAAACGTTGGACAGATGGGTAGAACACTTTAGAGTACAGTGTAACTGGACCTCAACCTCATCCCAGTTGCCCACTATTCTCAAGCAATCTGAATGGCAAATTAATATTGGTCCTCCAAGTCTTAGTTAGGGTGAGAAGGCTATAGGGAACCTAAAACGAGAGAGAGCATCAGAACTTGATGGACTAATCCCTGGGATATTTAAGGATGGTTGTCCAGTTTTAGTAGCGAGATTAATCGGGATCTGGGCTAGAATTTGGGGACTGGACATAATCCCATCTGATTGATCTCGAACACTAATCGTCCCAATCTATAAGAAAGGACAGAAGTTACCGAGGAATCAGCTTAACGAATATAGTGTCAAAAATATTAGCTTCAATAATACTTCGACACTTAACGAAAACCCGTGAAGAGCAAGCTCGAGAAAACCAAGGTGGTTTCAGACCTGTACATGGTTGTATAGATCAAATATTCACACTTCGGCAGCTTCTGGAAACAGGCACACTTTTAGACTCCAAGCAATAGCTGTTTTCCTTGGCTTTAAGGAGGCATCCGATCGTGGGTTAGGAATAGAGTACTAGGTAAATACGGTGTCTATTGATGAAGTAGTAGATCTTCATCAGTTGAGGTGGCTAGGACATATGTTACGTATTCCTGACCACCGCCTACCTCGACGAGCAATGCTGTCTGGCGTGGGAGTAGGCTGGAAGAAAGCTAGGAGAAAGCTAGAAAGCAGCCAAACGAAAACATGGTACCAGTCCATGAAGACATTGACAATTGGACTGAGCCATGTTAATAGGTGCAGACTACCTGGTTGGGGTCCGCGTGATGGTAGTCAAAAATGGCTCAAATGATAGTTCAGACTAGTATAAACCAATCATACAGCAACCTGAAATTACAAACTTCACAATTCCTTCTAACGGTTTACTATAAAGAGTGAAAGAAGTCAAGGACGTCTACCGAACATTCAGAAGTACTTTAGGCTTGGAAAGTAAAAACTACATAACATTCTTAGAGACACTAATTTCCAACTGATAAAGCGCGATTTGGATGACTTGTTTATTGCCTCACAACAAAAAAGTATCATTTGTTTACTCAAAGTCCAAACGTCTATCTTGGTCAATAGTGTCACAATTTGCTTGATACGGAGATATTTCCACAATGTTAACGACGAAAAAAGTTTAGAAGCAATAAGAAGTAGATTTATCCCACCGATAAATGTTACATATTTATAAACTGAAGATAGCGATTGTTTGATTCTATAATGTTCCAACACTCTCGTATCCAAAACCCTTATAGACAACTTCACTAGTTCTCTGATGAGAAGTTTGCTACCATTCTTAAAACCAGCCAAGTAGGAGGAGTAATGATTTATTGCCATTTAGAAATTGGCGTTTCTTCCGGATCTCCTCTTCATTTGGTGGAGGGGGTTGAACAAAATGTTTGCTCGAAGTTAGTGAGGCAACGAACTAGCTTAAATTACTGTCGAATGACTCTAAGTCACCTGAGACATCTCTGAATGTTAGTGATAAATATGTCATCAGCTTCATAAACTATTCTATAGTCACCAGTCGCCAATCGCTCAGATGGTTGGATGGGCTACTGTGGATTGTCAGATGCATCTGTTTCTTCTAGAGCTCCAACCATCAAGTTTCTAGTTCCTCACGCATGCTTTGGCGTGTGTATATTGCTAATCCTACAAGTCGCCAAAGTAAATAGACTTCTTTCGTGGAGTCATGAGGATCCTACATAGAAGCAGCGCTTATGAATGAGACATTTTAAAAGGCAGACAGAACAGTAACATATCACTTTTACAACATCATGGAAAAGCAGCCGATCTACATTTCTTAAGGGACGAGCAACTGGTATTGAACCTAACCTTGTTTGTAATTTGGCTTCAGTACAATCTAAAGTTAATTCGGTTGTGTTATTCCACTAACGACAAATTGTTTACTGGCTGCTGGAAAGTAATATAATAGTGGTGCAAACCAAAACATAATCAATGTCCAGATATGAGTTCTAAAATTGATGGCAGTCAGGAATACAACTATGCCAGCACTAATTGGTAGCAATATGACCGAGTTATTTAGGTCTAGGTTACGGAGATACGAAATAGCAGAACATCGCCGATGTCTGTACCAAAAGTCAGGATTGTCTAGAAACAGGTTACAGTCCGCACAAAGTTGGAGAAGTTAGTCACTGTTATCGGGCCTAAGCCATCGAGTCCATGTTGTCAACTCGAGTAACTCACCTCAGTGTCTAGATTCTAAATTTACCCATTTATATCTCCAGCTAGCGCTACATTATCTGTCTCAAGCGCATTCGTAAGATCTCTAAATTGCTGGTGGAACACTTTATTGATTACATCTGAGCTGTAAACTGTAAGTGTGCAGGAAGAAAACAACGAAATTACATTGTTACCAACGTCAATTTTTTCTTATTTTGATAAGGCCTTGTAGCCTAGTCTAGCAATTATTAACGAGAATTAATCTATTAATGTTACCCCAGTTTTAGCGCTTAGCGTGAACAGAATAAAATGTTTACTTTACACACAATCAAAGTAATTGAAGTGGTCTCCTAAAACATAGTTTTGAAAGTTACATTGTTTTTCCTATAACAGAAACATTTCTGACATTTTATTAAGGATAATAAAATATAAAATACAAATCACTTATATATTTAAGTTGGATTGTGACTGGCAAGCGGATTCCAGGACGCGCGTTTCGTCCTATTTGGGACTCATCGTCTGGATGTGCCTGCATCCCAATTTTGATGTTCACACTGGGATTCGAACTCAGCCGATGAGTCCCAAATAGGACGAAACGCGCGTCCTGGATTCCGCTTGCCAGTCGCAATCCAACTTAAATATATAACTTGTGTAATAACGCTATATCGAGGCAATACGCTCAGGATGCACATATTGCAACAGAGACTAACCAGTTTCAGTCCATTACAAGTCAACGGAAAATACAAACTTATCCTAATTACAAATCACTTATATTGTTCACAAGATCTTTTTTGCTAGTAATCTGAAATAAAAACAGATAGATAAGCCAAATAATTCAGTATAACTTTTAGGATCCAAATAACGTATTATCATAATATCATCGTTAACTTTAGTATCATCGGATATATGTATGTGGCTGTGAATGACATCTTCTTTATCTAAACGTTTTCATGAGAATCTGAAGCTTTTCTTTTTATGCACAGCCATATACTAACCACTACACTAGAAAACGCGGTGGCGTTTGGCACGAAGTGGACTGAGTTCTACTTCCAGTGTGAACATCGAAATCGGGATACATGTACATCCAGAAGGCGAGTCTCAGAAAGGACGAAACGAGCGTCTTGGATCCCACTTGCCAGTCACAATCCAACTTAAATATATCATATGTTAAATTTCTTGTTTCAAGATGTTATCTTTTAATTACTATAGTGACTGATACAATTTTTAAAATGTCTAAGTGTTATTTGCTTGACTGAAATTTAACGTCACTTAACCTTCAGTTTTAATCCTTTAAGAAATATTCTGATAATGCAAAGTACACAAAATGGAGGGGTATTTGTTTGTATCGGAACACTAATTCAAAAATTTTTTTTAAATGAATATCTGCCATTGACTGAATAGACTTTTGAATTCATTGCTATCAAATAATGTGGTCATTAACTATTCGAAAATAAAGTAATGTGTTTGTCATTCAATTGGTGATTCCTTAAGACAATAGACTTAGTTATGTAGCTTAATAATCAAAGTTGTTTTTCGTGACTCTTCATGGCCGATCACATGATAACTGAAAATCCACTGCTCACGTTTCTAGGTTACCTTAAAAATAAACTATCCTTTTCAATATTGTTTCTGGTTGTTTTGAAAGAATCGAATCTCTGGATCATTTTATTTTCAGTGTTTCAAGTGTGCCAGTGTTTAAGTGTGTGAAAAATGTAAAAGTTCGTCCTTATGAGGTCACTTGGTTGAATAAGATGACTAGCTTTTATTTAATTCCTATAATTATCTTGAGTACCAGCATTTAGTTGTCAGTTAATTAACTTTTACAAGTTATTACTGATCATTACCATATATCAAAAAGGCTTGATTGTAGGTAATAAATGACAAGGAAATTATGTTTTTCTTATGGGTAACATACATGGGTTTTATCCAAGGTGTTGTCAAATTCTCAACATAATTTTTAAGCAAGGATGCTGATTACAAGCTAGTGGGTGATTAACCGACGCAATAATGTCCTATAGTGCAGTTTGTGATATTTAGGACAGAAGAACTGGTAATTACCGCAACAGATGGCACAATCAAGAAAACAAAATAAACTCCGATTGCAAGCAAATCGACTCTTGTAGTTCCCAAAGAAAAAACCAAAATTATATGTACGATTGTCGAGCTCTTTGAAAGAAAAAATATTCCACAATCTTGTGCATGAATTTCATAGGATAAGTACTTCCAAGTTAGGAAGCAGATTTTTAAAAGCTGTATATTTGTACGTTCACGTAAAATGCACTACTTTGTTATATGTGTATGTTTGAAGATTGAACAGTGAGAAATACCACTGCCTAACACAATTAAGATATAGTTATTTTCATACTACTTATTTATAGAAAGTAGTTCGGCTTCAATTAAAAAATTGTAGGATTCAGAAGGTTTTCTCGAGACAGGTTTTAGGTTATGTATACATGCGTATTAAACTAAATTGTTTTGTTCGATTCACTGTGGATTGAAAGTAACAATCGTTTAATAGCATGTGTTTACAAAACTATGGTTTACATTTTAAAAGAGTCAGTCAGTATCAAGGTCGACATATAGTTACCTCTGTATCGTTCAAGTTATATTTTCGTCACCCCACCCCAAATGTTTTGCTAACGTTGTATGCACATAGTTTTTCATGATGAGTATTAGAGTATAGAGGAAAAATAACATATTAGACCTATAACACTAATGTTTAATTTTTTCCACTTCTATACAGCATATGTGCTCAATTATTCAAAAGGTACTTTACAGCATAGATTTTGAGAACAAGTGATTGCATTATGATATATTCTACTTCTTGTAATCACTTACAAAGTAGGTGGAAAACCTTGCATTTATACTAACGAACTTCGTCACATTAAAGTATATGCAGTTCAATTCCAAAATTTTAATTCAATTATGAGGGGCAGAAAATTCACATTATTAAATAATAACAATTGATAATGTTGAATAAATATAATTCTGACTTGACCAAGCGGTTTTCATATTGACTTAATATTCACAGAATTTAAAGACTTCGTATTTGTCCTGGAAATCTACTGGATTTAGTTCTGAATAGCTTTAAAACATATATATATATATATATATATATATATATATATAGCAAGTACAACCGGCACAGCGTTTATTCAGATTGAAGTGATTTATAGGAAATATCGTCATATTAATCAGTGATACATAGTGATTTGAAACAAAAGTTAGTAATCAGTGACTGAAATTGAATGGAACAGATAAGAATCGTTTCAGCCAAAACAGAACCACTGTTCAGTCGTAATAGTTATTTGATTCCCATTCATAATGGAGGTGGGGTGGGGCTTAGGGAAGATTTTAATATGATTTATATTTATCGTACTTAATGTTGTACAATTCAGTGAACTATGTCATTACAATGCTTATTTTTCAGTGATAGGAACAAGTTTAATTTAAATGTATTTATTAATGAAATTATATAACTATTAGGATGCATTCACTTATCTTAGATACTAAGGACATACATCGATAAACAGTGTACTTTTTATGGCTGCAGAGAATGTCAAGAGTTAGAAATGTTTGTTGCCTATTGTGAGATTGCATAAATTTGAAATGTAGATAGACTAGATATCTGTGTTTATCACTGCCAACTGCATTTATCAATAGCGTCTATAACTTCATTACAAACAAAACTTATCGACATTGAGTTTTTCTTACTTGAGACAGGTTTTGCATTAATATTTATAGTATATTATATCGATAGTTCCGAAAACAGTTACGCATTTACCATGGTTTTCATTGATTATAACTACTTTTTGACCATTTCCGCTCAAGGATTTAAAAGTTATATAAAGTCAGTGTATAGTAAATCCGCGGAAAAATGACAGTTAAAATTCAAGTATGTCACTAATTGCTATCAACTGCACAGTCGAATGATATATGATCACTTATAGAGACTAGTAATTTTATAAAAAATTTATAAACTATGAATATATCTATTACCCTTAAAGATTTAGTCAATGGTTTTACATTCGGAGGGATATGAGCGACAATTAGACAACTGTAATCAATTGTTAAAATAATTGTACATTGAAAAGACTAGTGAAAATAGATGGATACGTATAGTCGTTTCGTTAGTAGGGTAGAGAATAATTTATAAGGGTAAGTAAAGTATAATAAGTGACTATTATATTCTTCATAAACTTACCTACTTATAACTCTTTGTTGTGACTACTTTTACAACGTAACGGTTAGCTAAAACAAACTTTGTACTAGATCTTAGGTAGCTAAATTACTTTAATGACTACCACTGTTGTTCGAGGATAAGATGTTTGGTATATTTTGAAGATTCATTTCGTCACAAAATCACATCTGTTAGTTCAAAAGTACAGTATTTACTACAGCATCAGAGGTTTCTGATTTCAAACTCAGTGGAACTTTCATCCACTACCTCCTGGCTAATAATTAGCTCCAAAAAACATTTTTTTATTTTAATCATGGTTATTTAAATGACTGTGTTTACCTTTAATAGTGACAACAACGGTAATAATAGTAATAAAAGCTCTATATTGAGAAAAGTAAACTGAAATCCTTATTTCATCTGACAATACTGACCTTAATTATCCGATAGTAATCTGGGATTTTCATACAATATACTATCTGTATGTAAATCAACAGAAACAGCGACTTGAAAAGCGATACTGTTAATGTTAATGAAAATAGAAATAGACCGAGTAATGAAGGAAATAGGTTGAAGTGGAATTAAGGTAGATATTTTTATTTAAGGTTTATGACAAATAAAATAATCAAACGGTTAATTGAATTAGTTAAAATTAATTCCTAACCATGTGATTTCTAACGTAAGTATTATGCGATTTGGCATTTGATATATCTAAATTTCACAAAAATTTAGGCTTGCTTAAAATAGTTGACCATTAACATAATGATTTCTGAGCTTCATGAATAACTAGTACTGCATCGACTTATGAGCATTTTGATGAAGTGATTTTATTGTGATACTCTGTAAAGAAAAGCCTTTTTCAATCGACATGGTGTATACATGAGTGCATGTTTATTTATTTAATTTAAATAAATGTTTCTAAACTAAATAAAAGGATTAGAATATTTGAGTCTATAAACACAAATCAATTTGAATGCCATGAAAGTGAGGTGAAACCATTCTAAACAATACCGAGTGATATAATTTGTATTCATTCTCAAAATACCTATTAATTTTTATTAATCTTGTTAGCGTACTATCCTTGAATATGCTAAAATTGTCTGAGAGACGATTAACTGTTAGGCTTGGTTAGCTGAAATAGGTTGGAAATAACAATATCTAGTTTATGATGCACACTACTTCGGACTAGTATCGGACACAATTAATTGAGCCTACAATTTATCAATGAACATAAGTATAGAAATTAATTATTTACGAGATTCATTTAAGAATTATGGCTTACTGGTATTCACCATTAACTATGCTTTATAATATGTAGCATACTTTCATATCTAACTTATACATGAAATACCCTTCCGTCTCTATTACCTGTGGTCATTGTCAAAAGACTAAAAAGAACATAAATTACAGAGAGAAGAAAATAGAAGAAATGTTTGAAAAAAATATACGTTTTGATCCTTATATACGAATATATTATTCATTTTTGTTTGTTAAGCGTAGGCAGCAGCAAGTTTAAGACTATTTAGAAATTTGTCTTTATGATACTGTCCACCGTATTCATACTTTATACATCTGATCTTTCACAATAAAGCATTGTAATCATTCCAAAATGTAGACAATCACAACCACTGCATATTTTTCTTAGGAATCATTTAAATTGGTCTAAGAAAATTTTGAATATTTATCATTTAGCAGTAAAAAATAGTAAATAAATAATGTTGGCAGGATGCCACTGAAAACCGGGGAGCAGTGGACAGCCGTTGCGTTCTAGTGTGGAACTCTTCAGCGGAGAGCACCCCAGATACTAATCTCCACAAAAATAACCATCTCAACCCAAATAAGTAATGCCTTTAATTATTAGGTGTATTTATGATTTAACTACAGATATATGACGGTGTGAGAATTCTGCTACATAGATACGCCTGATTGGCTAGTTGGTGCACCACCAACAAGAATCACGTAATAAATCTAATAAAACGTGTGTTCGATACATATAAAACTAGACACCTCTGGATGGGCACATACTTATATGAGTTAAGGAGATTTTTTTCTTCAGTCTTCAATTCCTACACCTCATAATACCAGATCCAAAATGTCGAGTATATTACAATGTCATTAAGTTTTAACATGAATTACACCTATAATATGCAGTTAATTTCCTAACAGTTACCTACTATATCTGTTTGTAGTGTGATAATTTCAGATAATAGTATTCACAAAGGTAGGTGTAAGTATAAACCTAATATATAACAGATAATGCTACACATATTACGTAATGATAAGGACCACTCAGTTTGTTGTTATTACGCATAGGAGAAGACGATAACTTCTGGAAGATTTTTTCGATATGGAATTCGCTTGGTAACAGCTGAGTTAAATTCCAGAATGTATAAGGTTGAGGTTAAATAGTGGTCGGATATGTAATGACTTTAACAGATATATTCTGGATGAAAATATTCAGCTAAGTAATGAAAGAAAGTAAATATTGGCTCTGTAGTTTAGTAGTATATAGAAATCAGATTAAAATAGCGTTTATATTTACTACATTATTTATTATTTCCGCTTTATTTACTGTCAGGTGGTATGTTTGCCAAAGAAACAGATATTTGTAAGTAGTCATTTCACAACTCCAATAGTTGAAAATTTGGTGAACTGAATGGTAACAGACGTAAATACTTGTTCTCACGTTAGAGTAGAAAGTGAATTTAACAGCAGGTTGACAAGAGATTTTTTCGATAGTATTATATACAATGTTAGTGATTATAAGGAACCTCAAAAGTGAATATTATATACTTTCACCAAAAATACACTCCATCTTATTCTACTTAATATTAGTTTAAATGATCTATTTTATTTGACTATATATTTTTTTCTACATAACACTTATTTTCCCATAAGCTTACTTCATTCAAAGAGAAACACACTTGTCAACTATCCGTCAGTTTTGAACCCAGAGTGTTAGTTTGGGTCACTTGGAGACAGAAACATCGCAGTAGCTCGTTATGAATTCGTGAAATTCTTGGCACAAGGATGAGCGATAAAATAATATTAAATATGCTTAAAAAGTAAAAGATGATTAACTATCAGAAACTGTGAATGTCCTTTCTTCGAGTGACTTTTAATTACTTAATATTTGCAGATCTAGCTGAATAACTAAATGTATTTCCATAGCGTGGCAACTTGAAGTATATTATATACGACCATCAAAATGTCATTTGTATTCAATTTCTACTCCAAAGCAATTTAAAAGTGTTGAATATCTTATTAGACTGGTTCACAAGCAATTAAGGATGGTGTGCTACTTGATAAGTATGATACGGTAGGACAATGGAAGGTTCTTATAACATTTTCATTTGAATTAGAATGTATTCATCTTGGCAAATTCAGAGAAACATTCTGTTAAAATTTCGGTTTGGGATTAGTATAAAGTTTCTTTATAAACCAATTGTGTCATTCATCCTATTTTCTAGCGCAGTTTAAGTTCACTTGATGAGTCAGTATTGGATATCAAAATGTAGTTTTTAATAAATATTTCAATTTGAGGTACTTTTCATCAAATGTCTGACTGCTGTGCAGTTAAAATGTCATTCGAAGACTGGTGGTAATTCACTGATGTAAGCTCTAGACGAGCCATAATTATTCATAATCAAACTTTTAATAAGTTCATGTCATTTGGTGAGGCTTTTGTTCAGTTAAATGTATCCTGAATTACATACGTATATACTGTGTACTCAAGTTTCGATGAGATTTACAGCGATCCGAGGTAGGATTTTGCTGAAGTTATTATGTATAGGAAATTTCTAGGTGTATTATAATTAGTTCGCTGTTCTGAAGAAAATACATGCTTAAACGGAGACACTTCTTATGTACATGTTAATTTTAAAGTATTTTAGTATACACTGCTAATCTATATGTAGCTATATTAAATATAATAAAAACAGACTATATTATTTTTGAAGTTCCTTCTCGATTATAAATGATCATTAATAGTACTGTAGATAACATAAAATCGCATAGTATTTTCCATTTTTTCTTTGAAATTCCGAAAGACCCTTCGGAACAAGTTTGTGAACATTTAGAAACTCCAAGTCGGTAGTGATAACAGTATTAGCTTCAAATTGTAAGAAGAGTAAACTGCTCTTAAAAATCTATAAACAGGTATACCAAAACAAAAAGGATTAGCATTTTCTAAATTTAAGGTAATAAAGAATTTACACTGACCTTGGATTCATAATGAAATACACTTTACTAACTTTTTCAGAAAATGATGTCAGCCAGTAAAATATTGTAAAAAAAACAAAATGTTTGTGCATTAAAGTGTCAGACATTGCAACAACACTGAAAGGCAAGCGCACAGTTGCATAGAATAAGGCTGAAATAGCGGAACTCATCATTAATGCATGCTTTGCATTGGTTACCAGGACGATTTGGTGACGTTGAAACAACAGTTCTAATTAAATCATTTTAAAATTTTATTTAGTTTCTTATGTACTAAACGCGAAATCCATATGTTTCTTTCATAGGAAAATAAAACGTTCTATGCAAACATAAATAGAATAAATGACAATCAAACTAGATTCATTATTGTAAACTTAGAATTCACTAGATTTCCTTTAAGAAAACAAGTGAGTTTTCTTAATAAATGTTTAGTTATTTTTACTTGTTCGTGGTACATTTGATAAAGTGACATGAAAAAAACATCGGTTATGCTATTGCAACATTATGAGTTCATCAACGTCGTTCGTATATTTAAATAATAGAAATATATGCAGTTAAGCACGCCTAACATAAAGTGACAGATTTAATTTATTTTGATGAATACATTATGATATGCATAAACAGTTCTAATTAAATCATTTTAAAATTTTATTTAGTTTCTTATGTACTAAACGCGAAATCCATATGTTTCTTTCATAGGAAAATAAAACGTTCTATGCAAACATAAATAGAATAAATGACAATCAACTAGATTCATTATTGTAAACTTAGAATTCACTAGATTTCCTTTAAGAAAACAAGTGAGTTTTCTTAATAAATGTTAGTTATTTTTACTTGTTCGTGGTACATTTGATAAAGTGACATGAAAAAAACATCGGTTATGCTATTGCAACATTATGAGTTCATCAACGTCGTTCGTATATTTAAATAATAGAAATATATGCAGTTAAGCACGCCTAACATAAAGTGACAGATTTAATTTATTTTGATGAATACATTATGATATGCATATATATATATATGCATAATTTGAGACCAGTAAGAAATAAAATGAAATGTTAGTTGCACAATTACTGACAGTTTTCTATCCAATCATTCTCATAAACTTTGTTTTTGTTGTCCTTTGACACAGATCATATTAGACAAGTCTAATGAATGTAATATAAGTAGAATTTTGTGGTTTTTGTTAACATATAGACATATGATTATTGTTAAGGCATGTTTACAATGTGAACAAAAAATTAATTATAATGCTTTCTCAAAATAAATTGTACATTAAGCGAACAATTTGACTACATACTATTAGAATGGTAAAAGCTTAGACGATGATTTTAAACATAACAATTATATTGTGAGAATGCTACCTTCATACATATGCTTATGTCATACAGTAAGTTAAGCTTTTATTATCATGAAAGAAATTGACTGAAAGTTACAGAGATTAAAGATACTGTCAGACAAAGTGAATAATCAATTGAAAAATCCAGAGCTGATCATTTTAATCTGCTAGCCACTTATAAAGACAGAATATGAAGTTCAGTAGACAAAATCAGTGAAGTGAAATCTTTTCATAATCCTGACTATATGTAATTAGACCAGTATAGTAATTGGAGTTGGTGTGTACTTTCTAACAAGTTCAGTTCCTCTGTAGGTGACCCCTGGTGGAATTATGTAATATTAGTACTTTTTAGTGGAGTAAGAATATACAGATACTAATTAATTTGAATCCAGTTTGGTTATACGGAACTATTCTTTGGATTGGTATGGCTTAATCTAACCGAATATGTTTAATTTGTCTAAGCAAACTATCATATCTTGTTTAGGTAAGAATTAAATTACATCACATATTGATTTTACTTTCGAATGCATAAACTTGTCTAAACTCTGAGCACGATGAGTTTACAAAATCAGAAACTTTTAGATCGCTACTGTGAGATACCTTGTATTTTTGGAAATCGTCATAGTTATTTACAAAATACTAGTTGGCTCACCCTGCTATCTTGATGATTTTAAAAGTAAAAGGAATGGAGATTTTAAATAATGTTAACAGCGGTTAATACAAACATTTTCCTTCATTAGGTTCAAGCACATAACCTAAATTATGTGGACTGAATGACGAACCTTGGAACCTGAGATAATTTTAATTTTGTCATCAGGCCACTATATTTATAGGTTGTACACAATTATTAACAGACTTCAGTTGCAAATATGATTATGATATCAATGTTTCCAGTTCGTTACAAGCGGATACATATATCAGAATAGGTCAGTCTTCTTTAGATGCATAGAGTATATTTATATGAAGATGCCTTTGAAGATCCTAAGGGGCCTTGGAAGTCATGAGTCATTGGCAAGATGTAAGCATACTATTAATATATGAGGCGCAGATGGCGTATCTTTCAGTATACGATTAGCATGTTTTACTCTGGAAGTAAACAGTCAGCTTTAAGCCAAATGAAAATGTAGTTACAATAATAAGAAAGACATATTTTATATGGAGACATAACATTAAAAAATTGATCGCAATCAAAAGCTTATTATATATTCACTAGTATTACTAGCTGGAAATGAGGTTATTCAGAAACAGAATCTTTTCAAAACCACGCTAATTAATAACCGAACTTGATTTATATCAGAAAATAACCTGGTAAAGAAGAAGAGTGAAGCTTCCTGCCGTTGGATGTTTGCCGGGATTTATCTAAATGCTATTCCAGCAAATTTAGTTAGTTGCCTTAATTTTCATTTATCCCTATATATCGCGTTAACTAAAGTAACGTTTTGGAATTGTTGTTCGTGAATGCCTTCGTCTATGGGTCGAGATTCTTTTATACTGCTTTTGTTTTCCATCACTTTGAAGAAAACACAAATTACGTTTGAATGTATCTTTGTAAATGATCTATCAACGGCAAATTATGTTACCAATCCACATAGTGACAACAAGTGTTTTAAACATGCTATTCACAAATTATAACTTGTTTCGGGTAGTTTAATGGATTTAAAATGTATATTACACACTCCTGCTAATATAAAATGTTGGCTATTTATCTAGACGGTGAATTGATAGTTTAGCGTGCTCCTCTGTTTACCACTGTAGAAATATCCCGTTAGCTTATGTGATCTGTGTAATTTTAGGATAGTTCCTACTAAATTTGGTGTCAGTAAATGTGATTTGTACGTGAAATATTTCATAATAAGTTGATACTTTAATTGTGTCCTACTCTTAGCTATTATCATACACAGTCAAATCCAGTTTTCACAGTTCATACTAGTTGGTTAACTGAAAAGCAAGGGTGTTTTTCAGCAATTAACCATACACTCATTATATTTCTCTCAAATTAATGTTTAATGAGTCTTTAATTTCAAATCTTTCAAATTAACGTTGATTAGTTTGAAAACAAAAGACAAATTGCTTTACTCGCATTGTTTGCATTCAAGGCACAGATGCTGTCAAATGTCATTTCACTTTAACGTGCAAGCATAATTTTCCTAGTCTAACAGTGATTTATTGTTCTCTTCTCCAACGAAGTTGTAATTAGTCTAATAATAGATATCTCGTTAGTTAAGAAGTAAATATCACAACTAAGAATTGCGAAATTGCAATGGCATGGTTTGAGCAACCACATACTAACAAAGTAATTCTCTGTTTATCTACATTGCTTGTTTCTCTTCTTAAGATTTACAAAACCATGTTAGCAATTTATGCATATACGCATGTACATTAAGTATGAATTGTCTTTAAATGAATGTCAGATTGTGAAAATGCTATAGGATTAAAAATGTGACGAGCATCAAAAGACGTTATTTAAAGAAAACATGTTTAGCCGAGAGATAACAAGAAAAATAACCGATATTCGTTAAAGGGTTTGTAGGTTTACTTTATAACAAAGATGAATCTGACTTTTAGGTAGTACCAATTAATCAATCAGCCTATGCCTGTTACCACGTGTGGAGTATAGGTCGCCGACCAACATTCTCCAACCAATTCTGTCCCGGTCTTTCCTTTCCAGCTCTTCCCAAGTGCTTTTCATCCTCCTCATGTCTATCTACAATTCCCGACGCAATATGTTTCTGGGTCTTCCTCTTTTTCTTTGGCTTTTAGGATTCCAAGTCAGTGCTTGTCTTGTGACACAGTTTGATCGTTTTCTCAATGTGTGTGCAATCCATCTCCAGTGTCTTTTCCTAATTTCAACCTCGGCCATAAAAGGTTGTTACTGATGGTATCTGGCCAGCGGATCCGAAGTATCTTACGCAGACAGTTGTGTATGAATACTAGTATCTTCTGGATGGTGGCTTTCGTAGTTCTCCAAGTTTCAGCTCCATGCAATAGAACTGTCTTCACATTTGTATTGATTTTAATGTTGACTGACAGTTGGTTTGAGTTTCAAATGTTTTTCGGTTGTAGAAGTGCTGCCCTTGCCTTTCCAATCCGCTCCTTCACATCCGCATCAGACCCTCCTTGTTTATACATGATACTACCCAAGTATTTAAAGGTTTCTACATCTTCCAGAATTTCTCCGTCAAGTGTAATTGGATTGGTGTCCTTTGTTTTGTATCGAAGGCTCTTGCTTTTCCATTTGCTTATGTTGAGGCTTACTACTGCCAAGGCTGTTACTACATTGTTCGTCTCGATCTTCATTCGATGCTGTGTGTTGGATAGAAGAGCTAGGTCATCTGCAAAGTCCAAGTCATCTAGTTTCGTCGATGTTGTCCATTGTATTCCGAGAGTGTCTTGAGATGCTTTAGTCTTCATTATCCAGTCAATTACCATCAGGAAGAGGAAGGGCGAGAGTAAGCAGCCTTGTCTGACACTGGCCTTTACTTCGGATGAGCTGACCTCCATGCACGATTTTACAATGTAGTTTGTCGTAAGAATTTCGTATGATGCTGACTTTCTTACCGGGTACGCCATAATGTTGTTGAAGGCTCCATAACATTCTCCTATCCACGCTGTCAAATGCTCTTTCGTAGTTGAGGAAGTTGATGTAAAGTGGTGAATTCCATTCAATTGATTATTTAACAATTAAGCGTAGAGTAGCGATTTTGTCGGTACACGATCGGTCCTTACGGAATCCGGCCTGTTGATGTCGAGGTTGGGCGTCGACTGGATCTTTCAATCGGTTCATTAACACTACGTTAAAGACTTTTCGTGATATTGAAAAAAGAGTGATGCCTCTATAGTTCTCGAAATGGCTAAGATCTCCTTTCTTTTGTATCTTGATGAGGTACCTTTCTCTTCACTCTGCTGGCACATGATTTCCCTCCCAAATCTTCCCGAAGAGAATGTGGTGTATCTTTGCCGTTGCTTCTATATTTGTCTTCAGTGCCTCCGCCGGTATGTTGTCTGGTCCTGCTGACTTGTCACTCTTGATTTGTCGGATGGCCATTTCGATTTCTTCGACCAATCATTATTAAACAGAAATTTTCGTGTGAAACACATTATTCGTTTTATTATTTCATGAAACAACAACAGTAATGGAAATCGCCTGTAGTTTATTTGGTAGACTACTAGATTCTAAACATGTACATAAATTGTGCTGAACTTGATATTGCATCAGGTTCTAACTTAATTTTCACTTTAGAATACAGTATCGTCAACCAGATTTATTAGCCTCTGTTATCGTAGATTTTATATGCCTGTCTGCTAGACTGAAACTAAACACTAATGCATCAACTTTTCGAGAATGAGTAGAGTAGATCACGGAAATTGTAAAAGTAGCACATAGTTGTACCAAGAATGTGTATCGCTTTTCATTATAGTTTAACGGTCGTTTTGGAATCCAAAATAATTACAGATGAAAGAAATTCCTGTTTACTGAAGTTATTTTGCAAATGAATATTAAACGTAAGGAATTATTGTGGTGTTTGTTCTAGTAGCAGACAACACACTATTAAACGTTACAACTGAAACTGTAAGTCTCAGAAGGCATATACTTTCGCCACAAGCACAAAATATTTTATAAGTCATTATTTCATGTCACCTCATTAACTGATGTAATTATATTGAGGTCATGTGTCTCAAGTTTCTATTTTATTTATTTAACGATACAACTAAATCTATGAAGCTCCAAGTTGTATATATAATTATCAGAACTTTAAAAGGGAATTATGTGATATCCTTCTAACTCTATAAAACCTGAATACAGTATATCAGCACTTTTACAAAATTGTGCGCAAGAAGAACAAATGACACTTAGTGATTGGGAAGGATAAAACCTACATTGAGATGATTATAAAACTGTAAAAAGACACTAAACGTAGATGAAACAAACGATACAGTTTATTTTATTAATGAAGAGTTGTATGAAAAAATGTTCTGTTTCGCTCCATATTATCTCTTCTAGCAGAACTTTGGTTCCTGGTTGTGGGAAACACAAGTTGCAGCTTAGGGTTATATCAATGTTTATGTGAAAGTTGGTTTGCTGTTGTAAGTTACATTGGCTACATAAAGGAGGTTTTTTAAACCGTATCTCTAAACTCTTCTTTGACTGGTTAACTCAAGGATTAAGCAAACTAACAGCTTTATTCCAGAATATCTCATAACCGCTGGTCAGGTCGGTGAATCATTCAATTGTTTCTTTCTTTATATTCCCTGAGTGGGCATTTATTTCATAAAATTACGATTTTGTTTTGCAAAATTCTCAGTAGTTGTTTATATTTTCACATAACCATCTGTCGTCTTCCTAGTGCTTTTACGACAATTACACAATTCATAGTTGGCGCTTGAAATCTTTTGATTTCTTATCACTTTTATTTTGATAAGTTTGGCTGAAAAAAATTAATCTTATTGTAGACTATTATATGTCGTATTTTGTTAAATATATACGATTTAATAGATAACGTAAATGATATCGTCGAAAGAAAATTTTCTTGGTTGAATAATCTGTATTCTTCCTTCACTAACTCAATCAAATTCCTCATTTAATATTGACAAGAAATTGTCATATTGGGGGGGGGGTTCATTTTATTATTAAATAATGATAGAAAGAGAACTATTGACTAGATTCACTGTTTTAGGTAATGAATGAACAAGATATTCAGTTTTTGATAGTATGATGATAGTACAAGAGTCTCAGTAGATGTTTATGTATCAATAGAGATTTAAACCTTGATTAGATAAATTAAGTGGTTTTTCACTTTTGTTAATGTACGAGGTAAAATCCTCTATGGTATTCCACAGCTTTTAACAACTTCGTTCTGAAAGATCAGGGAGCAACAATCAGCACTGATGACACTAAATAATGATCATGTTAAATTACTAGCTGATTGCAGTCAGGAATGCAAAGCACTTAATTTTAATTTCAGGACTCAAATGTTTTGTATTCGTTATACGACTGCTAGAATCAGCATTTAATTTTTAGCAGATCCAAGGTCATATATTACTGGAAAACCCACGACTAGTTCATAAACTTTGTCAGATACACTATAATCTGAAGTTGTCAGACATAAATCAAGACCAAATATGTTGGTGTAAAGTGTGTTCACTTATATTCATGATTTGAAATAACAATATTGTCACAAATCATTTTATTCTAGTGAAAATCGTTACTATTACTCGTTACTTATTATTTTTATAACAATTTAGAATTCTCAGAATCAGTCAGTTATTTTTACTTCAGCCAAATGACAATTTATCCTCATCTATTACTTGTTGTTTTAGTACTATATATTCCCGATGTACTTAGAATTGTATTGTGAGTGTATTTAGTTCATTCTCTTACTTACAATAAAGAAAGTTGCAAAATGTTTTTTATGTTCATTTTCAAAGAAAAGTTAATTTTAAGAATGTTGTAGCTGTAACCATCCTCCAAGTGACTGTTAACAAGACATTTTTTGGCTAACAAACGGGATTACTTATAAGTTTTCAATATAAATACGATGAAGGATACCCTGAAGAAAAGTGAGTAGAAGCTAAATATGACCAGTCTCTCAGTACCATTTTCTAGTTTATAACTTTGTTTTTATAGATTTCCCGTTTGTCCATTGATTCTAGAGTATAGTTATGAGGAATAACTTAATGATAAGTAATTTTCTTGCGCTTTATGTCCTTTTGTAAACTGTACAAAGACATTTACATGACATTCTGAAAATAACTTTAGAGCATTCTTTATGTATAGCAAGTGATTATGATTGTTGTGTATCATTGCATATTTAATTATTTAGTGTAATGGAGATGTGTTTTATTCCAAATATGTATTTGTCTATAATTGTTGGCGTTACTTACTATTTTTTAGTCTGTCATACAAAATGTGATCTCAAGTTAGAAGTAATCACTCGTTAAGTAAACATTCCCATTTATATTAGCATATGCTTACATCACAGTATTTTATAATTAAAAGATAAGATAAAGTCATTCTACTGTTAGCACTTAAAAATTATATGTTTGACTTATGCTTTATCAAAGTATACCTAATGATAATGGCTTCTATTAGAATTTTTTATTCATTATTCAAACTGTTTAAATATTAGGAAACATCTGTTCAGTGATATTATTATGTTCACGTAAATCGGGATATTTTGAAATACATAAGACTGGATTAGTCTGATAGTCAACATCGCAGTAGTACAGAAAAAATAGTTCGGAGTTAACTTCATTTTATATGTATTTCTTTAGCGAGTGGAAAATTTTAAATTTTTTCTTCAAGAGAAAATGGCAACTGAATGACAATTTTAGTAAAAGACTTACTATTCAAAAATTAAAACTCACCCATCTACATGGGGAAAATTTAAAAGAGGGAGAAGTCCGTGTCCATGGGTAACCTGATCTGAAAATCTAAGTATAATAATAATGAAAAAATCTATATTGATTGTTATATCTTTATCCACTACTCATTCTATTATTTATCCTGGATTCAAAATTCCCCCATTTTGTAAACGAAAATTATCGAAAATTTGTGTGGAGTTTGTTTTTACTGTTAAGTCGTAAAGAGAGGATTAAGTTAGTTATGATACTTGAAATTAGTGAATGATGAATTATTGTATGGCTGTTGTAACCGTGTTTACTGATTAATATTGCATAATCTCTGCTAGACCATAACAATGGCTCCGCTCATTAGTATGTAAACTGAAGGTGATTCTAAAGTTTTTTAAAAAAAAAATCACTGGTGATGTTTGCCTATTTCGGGAGTAGGACGGTTATCACTATTGACATTATGTGGTCGTCGGGTAAAAACACGAATTATGTGGCGCGAAAATCCTACCATCAGGCGTCGGTAAATTGGTATGTGGTGAGATGTGAGAGAACATGAGTTTCCTCCTTATGTGGGGTCGTCGATGAGCAGTGTCAGGGATGAAACAGCCTTACAGTTCTCTATGGTTTTGAATGATATCCAACAAAGACAAATGTTTGACGAGCAAATACGATAAATATCAACTAATCTCTGAGGAAGCATTTCGATGAAACCACTCTTATATTGGTAGTTAAAATAACTTTAGATGATGTCTCTAGAAGAATGTTACTAATACATAAAATGGAAGAATTATATAAAATAACTACATATATAGTTACATCTGATGTTTATATCAGAACTCTCATGTGTCGCTGAAAGATTTACCAGAATGAGATTTCTGAAGTTCAGGATGTAATCATGTTTATGTAAAATTAAATCTGTCATATTTCCGCGCAGTTGATTTTGAAAGTAAGTTTTGATCGATATACAAAACATTCACTTAGATGAATCTGGCTAACGGGGAATTGTGTTGGATTATTAACCAATAGACGAATTTAAGTGACTAATGTACTTCTTGTTATAATAAATTTAACCTTTCCAGTAAGAAATAATATATTTTACGCAGAAGTATTGTCCACACCTTCCCAAGCGTACAGATTTAAAACAGAGGCGTCACAAGATCCTAAAATATTCAGTGAAAATAAAATTCTCTCAATGTAGAGATTGACCTTGTCATTTTTTAATTACGCTTCAGAAAATATGGGAATAAGAATCAAGTTGAGTGACGACATGAGATATAACGAAATATAATGAAACTGAGATGATGACTTACGCTGTAAACGTGGACATTAAAGTCACTGTATTCTATAAATTTCTTTGGTTTAATGCATACTCACCCAGTAGCGAATGTATTAAGAACAAGCTGAGTATGTTTTCACTAAATTTGTTTAAGAGATTACGTATATCCTCCTAATAAAACTTTAATTTCACTCCAATGGTCAAGCCGAAACTTCAAACAGTGCAGCATATCTACCTGCAAGATGCTTCTGGATGTGGAAGTATGTTCAACAAATCTAGCGTCAATGACATTCCCAGACTCAAAATTCAAGTTATTTCAACTGATCCAATTTATAAGAATTTAAATCAATGCCTATCAGCCTGTCAATCATAAGATCAAAGTGATAGCATTGTTAAGTGTATAAAAATTACAAGCTGAAGTGGGAGTGAATAACAAACAAGTTTCTTATATAATATAAGCTTTCAATAAAGAAATATTTTTAATTCCCCAACCAGCATCTTGACTAATTGATAGACAAAGATTTTATTTATGGTAGCTATGCTTAACTTTTAAAATAATTTGTCTTAGTTACGGTACATATTTGGGGATGTAATCAAGATCGTAAAACAATAAGTAGTGTCACTCATGTTTATTATATCGGAATAGATGTATATAGCCCATTCTAGTGATAAGTAGAGGCAATTTAACATTAAAGACTATAATATTATTATCAGAAAAATGCAAATAATTCATAGAATTCCCTATCAAATTCCCTACACTACTTGAAAATGCTATTTACTCAAAGTATTTTACCACAATTTCTCTCAAACGAATCTTTTCAAGAGACTGACTGCCAAAAACTTCGTGAATACACAATTCTAGTCATTTTCCACTTGTCAAATTATCATGCCTCGTCTTTCAAGCAACAAAAAATACTTCTCTTAACAGTCCAATTGACATTCAAATGTTGTTTTATTAATGTCTTATAAAATTACTCCAACCACTACTTGCCCGATGCATGCAAATAATTATCATCTGAATTCAATTAACAAAATCACTCAAGTGTATATATATATATATATATATATATATATATGCATATATGCATATATAATTTTAGCCGAACACATCATCTCAAATCTTACACACCATTTAAACGTTAAATGACTTGTATGAATGCAATTTCTTTCTTTCAAAATTATCAAATTTTCCAATGATAAACCAAAAAAGAGATTATCTTAATACTATTTCGGTTATGGTAGTTTTTACCATTTTTATCGTTGATTTATTTGCAACAAACACTTTTGCTTGATAACGATAAGAAGTAATAAGGTCTCAGTGAGCTTATTCACTACCATTTGAATCAGAAAGGTCAAGAATGAGATCATCTATGTTGATCATAATAATTTACTGTTAGATGTATAGTAAATAAATTTATCTTGACACATCGGCTCCATTATAGCACCGAAATATAAAAGAAATCAAACAAAGCGTTAATGATGAATGTTAATTTCGTGTTTCTAATGCAAAGCATCACTGTTTCTTTTTATTCTACTGTATTATTAGATATTAAATAGTCACGAATAATAAATTTTTTTCAAAAATCACAACTAAGAGATTTTATTTCTCACCCTGCTTTTATATTTCATGAATAAAACAATAATTTTTATGTTTACTTTAAGGAGTCTTCTCTATTTTATGATAATTGCTTGTTTTGATGTCGTGTATTTATTGATGTATTTCTTCTCTGGTTGCAACAAAAGGCATCATTCATTCCTTTCTTGGTACTCCTTACTAACTAGAGAATTGAAAATCACCAATTAATTGATTTCAAATCCTCCTTTTTTTCTTTACAAAAATCTTTCATCTCATTTAGAGACTGGTTACGACAAACTAAACAACAATGAAACATTCCAAAAATAAATGGTGATTATTTTGGTTTGTGGTATTTCCCTCTCTCCTCCCCCTGTTGTTTGTTCTAAGTTTAGCATTTCATTTATTTAAATTGATTGACCATTTAAAGAGAATAGAAAAAAGTTGAAGAGTTTGTTTTAATTTTTGTTTTAATTCTTAAAATCTCAGTTATCCTTCCAAGTAAAGGAAATTTCTTTAAAGCTCCTCCTGAAAGAATGCAAGTTAAACAGAATAAGCAATCCAAATGTTGAGGTGTCTGAAGAAAATCAATAGAAAACTTTCTTGTTTGTAAACGTAGACGGTCGACTTGGAGTTATTGATTGGGTTTTCGTTATGCAAGCATAACCACATACATTCACATACATCCGACGAGATGCGGAGGAAAGTGAGCAATTAAAAGACTATTGTTTAGTTACTACGCTTTTTAAAATAACGAAATTTGGTTCAACTATATAAGTTATTGAAACCTGGTAGATTAATTGAAGACTGTATTAATACGCCGAAAATCAGGTGAGTTATAAATTAGTTCTGTTTAAATTAAAAGGAATGCGATTGTTTTTATTCCAAGAGCGACCAGGAAATGATCATCATATTTTCAACAGTTGACAGCCTGATTATACGATTTTAACTATCCAGTTTTATTTTTTTGTATAAAGGGATCCAGATACTCTCAATCAACACCATTTGTATCTTTGAAACAATCACAATCACAGAATCAACTAGTATTCCATTTTAAAGATTTCCCATGTACAAATGCATACAGTAATTCACAGGTTAGTGAAGCATTACTTCATTATAGTTACAACCCTAGTGGCTCCTTGTGTTTATGTATTTTTAATTCTGAAGATTCTTTCATGATTACAAAATAATGCCTTTGCCATGCAACTTAGTTTTTTGCATATGTGTCAACTTCCATAGTCGTAGTAAGGTAATGGTGTTTTCTTAAAACTGTGACATTTCTTTCATTCGTGACTTACCCTATATTTTTTTGGGAATATTTGTGAATATGAAGTATGATTCATGTGCGTGGCGTTCGTAAAACAATTTTGAGGTTACGTTTAACATCACATTGTTTTATGATGAACAGAACATGCTGATGAATGACTAATGCCAATATTTAATTAGCCAGACATTTCTGTATGTAAACATATACAAAAATTAAATCTTTTCTTGGTTTACACCTGACAATAAGCTTGATTTCATTAGAAGTCCAGAAGCGATGTTTATTGAGGTGTAAGTAGTTTTCGATGCATGTATTCATACTTTCAAAAAGCGTTTTTACTAATATATTGATATTGCTCGCTCTTATATGCTTATCAACTTCGCCTGTAGCTCTCCTAGGGTTACTGCCGGTCCCATGCCCGGTTAAAGGAGGAGGGTTGGGCATGGGGCTGGCATTCCCATCCCGGGAAACACAAGCTTGCTAAAAATTTCTAACCAGATTAAACAAACTATACCATTTAAACTCTGCCCTGGGAGTGGAAGGAATGATTATGATCCCTCATGGCTAAAGCCGAGATTCTTTGGAAGCCATGAAGCCGATTCCCCTTCTAACAACCACAGCAAAAATTTTTATAGGTACATGGAATGTTCGGACAATGTGGGAGAGCGTGAAGACCAACCGGATAGCGGCAGAAATGAAGAGATACAACTTCACAGTGTTCGGAATCAGCGAAACCAATTGGACTCAAGCTGGATAGAACACAGCAACCGGAAACAGCTGGAAAAGATTGCTCAGGAGAGAGTTCAATGGAGAATACAGGTAAGCGGCCTATGTTCTTCTGCGAGGGGTAACGGGCGTATATAAGTAAGTAAGTAAGAACATGCTTGTCGACTAATTGATCTAAGATGTGAAAAAAACGTATGATTAAAACTAAGCGCAGTAACTATTTCGTATATAATCATATGCGTTTTGTTCATCATGAATGTTAGAATGATAGTAAAAATACTAGGTCATTGTAGTACTTTTTCAAGTTATGGTTGACTTGACTGGAATAATTACTTACTAAAACTTGATAGTAGACTTCATATGGATAACAAATTTTTAGGATAGACATGTTTTTTGTTATCGAAGTAATGAACATGTGACTCTTATTTTTGATTACCCGGAGCATGTTCCAAATCAAAATCTAAAAATGAAACTGGATAGGATAAGGCTATTTGCAACACTTTCATTGTTAACTACGTGTCTCTTACCTAACGCTTCCAGAGATCATTTTTACCGATTAAGTAGGTGAGCACTGATTAATAAGGTGATTCTCACTATGAATATCATTTCAAACCGTGGAAGCGGCCCATAACAATCCGACAGGTGATATCTGTGCTACCCATCCGGACCAATATATCAGCTTATGAATTCGTGACATAGACGCATGTAATTTTTCAGAAGCAATTTAGGGCATTCTAGTAAATAAATTATTCAAAGTAAGTCTCATCTGGTGTGTCTTTTCTATGAGATTTCGTTTAAAAAGCTTTAGTTACTTCAAATGAATGAAATTTCACTAAGACATTTTAACAAATTTGAATGGCTAACTTCTACATGTAAGTTATTAAACCATTATTCAGACATTCTAGTTACTCTAATATAATCCGATAGTTTTCAGTCTGTGAATTGGACGGAGCTTTTATTGATATTTTGGCATAATTTAAACCGGAAGTCTGCATTTATTTTAAAAACAGAATTTCACTGAAGATTCCTGTTTTGTGAAAATGTGTACCTCTCTCGACTTTGGATTAATAAATTTTACTAGTCTCAAACCATTTTTATTAGGAGTAGTTTATGTCAACGTTTTGAAATAGGCCATTTACTTACTGTTAAGGAACAGTTATTTTGAAATTAATAAAATGAAGGATATACACTATGTAATATTTTGAGGTAATTAATAATGGATGCGAATCGGTTATAGAACTTTGCAGAATCGTTCAACATACATTGTCTTTCGTAAAGTCTATCTATAAAGTATAACTATTTAGGAATGGAATTATTCTGTCTGAAGTGGTATTAGATTACATTTGAAGATCTATAAACCCATCCTGTAAAATTACTGCATTTGGTTTAACGTAACGTCACGTTTATCAACAAAATGCCACTTTATACAGTAAAGAAAATCAATTTTACGTTTCTTTTTCTGAACGAATAGTCAAAATTCTCTACCTTAAAATTACAGCAGTTTTCCTTTAACTTCTACATCGACAATGGCGCTTAAGTGAGTCTATAAAAAATAAAAGCAAACTCCTGAATTATGCAGTTATCCGTTCAGCTTCAGAAACTGTGGAATTTTGGAATTAACATAAAAGATGCAGGATAAATCCTTTTGAGGTTACTTTTTAATTATTGTCTAGGGAATATTTCTACGTACGTCAATTGTCACTAAGTACACACTGTATGTCCTGTGCAAGTTGATATCAAAATATTTTGAATTTAATGTCGACAGATTCAGGTACTGAGGAACCACTTGTCACAAGCTTACATCACCAAAGCAAATTTGGAAATGTCTTATTGTTTAAAAGTGATCTAGTTTGTTCATGTTTTGTAAAACGTATGATTTAACTCATTCGTAGCAATTTTAGGATAAAATTAAGCAGAATGGATTTGTACGGCTATTTTGAACAAAATATCGTATTGAAGTTACCCGTTATTATCGTATTTAAAGTGAGAAAGAAATATGAATGCCATGCAAATTTATTGCTAAAACTAGTCGATACGTTTTCGTGGGCAGATTGAAAACCTAAATTGCTAGATTATAAAAAGACTGTATCAAATTTATCAAATGGGAATCTTCGCCTACTAACGTTACTCTTTACGTAAGTAGAACACAAAGTTGTGTTATATATCCTAACATACTGATTTACTATCAGCAGCTGAAAAGAATTGTGTGATATTATGCCCATTTTGTAGGCTAATGGAACCATTCCCGTGAACGTTGATCAGTGTCAACGTTTTCTTTGACATTTACGGAGTATACAAAGGTAAACAAAGTGAAGACAAGTTAACTTCACTGATTACGATTAGATAATTATGTCATTAATACGTAGCTAATTCTGATCAAAAGTAAGTGTATATAGTTATACGACGACTGTTCAATTTTTAAATGTTACTTTACTCAATTTCTGTTTCATAATAAGTCAATGAGAATATTTATCAAACTTTCTTAAAGTCAATGTCTTATGCAAAATGCTCTTACTGTTTGATATCGTTAAAGAAGTCCCGTTGTTTATTATTCCATTTCAGTAGTATACATATTTTAATTCAGTGGATAATCTGTGTTGTATTTTCCGTATGCAAAGTGACTTGTTAGTTTTAAACACAGAGTCCAGCTGAAATGTGATTATATAAAGTTTAATAAGAAATTTGCGCTAATTTGAGAGAAAAGTCTTAAATTTTACTGCTGCTAATGATACACTTGAATAAGAAATAGTTTTTTATGTAATCAACTTAGTAGGAATAGGTATCATACATAATTTATCTATTAACACTAATAAGACGAAATTAGTACTACTCCATAAAACGCCAATATTCTTAAAATTAATGTTTGAACTGATATCTCTACTATAACCCCAACGCAATGGATTAAACAGACATTCCAAAGATGTTCACTACGGTTAGTCTGAATGTCATTTTTTAAACCAGCTAACTATTGCAATTATGACCACAGTTAGATTATCTGAACTACTCCTGTATAGTCAGTTACATTGAAAGAGGCATCTAGTCAGTTTGTTATCGCATCAGAAAAAACCATCTGGTTGAATAAAGAATAGTTTAGTGTGAGTAAGAGTTCCTACCATGGCTCTCTTGACTAATGTAGAGTTGATCTCAATAGAGTTTCTTATTTCATACATTACACTTCGAGAAACATTGCAAATATCCGTCAAGTTCGTCTTTTATATATATAGAATCCACATTCATAAATCTAGTCTTTATAATCATAAGAAGTTTCTACAACCCCAAGTCCCAATTTTACATTTTCGACTCCACTTAATTTCAATATTCGTCACCTTGTGCTTTCATAGTTGTTAAAATACACTTACTTGAGTTGTTGAAACATATTATTTTAGCCACCTTATCTCAGAGGGATGGGCGTAATATAAATATGTATGCGAATGGGTTTCTTGGAGCTAACATTAGTGCCATGTTATCATACCAATCTATCTTGTTTAAATTTTGAAGTCCATGTGGAAATGTTTCACAACTCTCAAAACAGCATTGTATAGTTCTATTTGTAAATGTCAGCTGAAGTAAAAGTGACAAGTAAGCGGATCTCGCTCTAGTTAACCATACATTTTTGCTTTATTGTAATTTGACCAGATCAGTGAACTGAAAGACATTTCACGTTGTTTATCACTATATTCAGTCATTCAGGTATCTTTTTGTTAACATTTTAAAATTAGAATAGAATGAAAAGAGAAAAACATTCCCGAAATAAAAAAACGAATCATCCATCCCCTCCATTTGGTGTTTCCAAATATACCTTGTCGTTTTTAAGTTCCATAAGTTATCTGTTACATGATGAGAGCTATCCAAATCTCTATATGCTTTAATTTCTTAGGTTGTTAAGTGATTCATAAAATCTAACTGTCAGTTACATTTTGAATAAACTTTAATCATTATTTGTTTTGTTGTGAATATTCTATATATAAATGCTGTTTATAAATACCTACATCTTCTGAGTGATGGTTTTTGTAATTCTTCAAGTTCCAGCTCCAAACAGTGGAACTATCTTCAAGTTTGCATTGAAAATTCTGACTTTGGAGTTGGCTGACAAATGTTTTGAGTCCCAGATGTTCATCACTTGTAGAAATGCTGTTCTCGCCTTTCATGGCTCTTTTATTTGGTTTAACAACACTCCGTTGAAGAATTTTCTGATTACTGAAAGCACAGTGATGCCTTTATTGTTCCGGCACTTGCTTAGGTCTCCTTACTTTAGTAAATTGATGAGGTATTTTTCCTTGCACTCTGTTGGCATTGGTTCCTCCTACCAAATTTATCTGAAGAGAACGTGAAGCATCTTTAAAGCTACTTCTGTGTCTGATTCTAGTACCTCATCTGGTATGTTGTCCTACCCTGATGCTTTTCTACTCTTGATATTTTAGTGATTTCTTCAATTGTTGGTGGGTCATCATTATTTGTAGGAATGTATGTTGGTGCGAGCTATAAAATAAGAGGGTAGTGTGTCAAGAAGTAAACCACTGTGCTGCATGCAGATAACTTGATTTGTCACCATATTAGACCAGACAATTCAATATAACAGATTATTAAAAATATACCTTTAAATTACTGTATTGCAGTATGATAACGCCAAGATAATACAACTTTCCTCTGTCATCTAGTGATTCAGAATGGAATGACTTGGGAAGAAATTTTATCAGTTTATCTTATTCATTAATTGGTAACCTATATAATTCACTTTTACGAAGAATTCTTTTTACTAAAAGTGGTAGCCAGGTAACTGGAGATTGTGAATAGTACTACATCATATTCCGTTAATTTTATTCTAATTACCATTCAGACAATCAGTTTATTTTTAGTACTGCAGTTTTTCTAAAACATCACTATCAAGTGGCCTTTGATACTTTCAACACGTTCATTAGGAAACGTGTACATTTCAAAATTTCAGACATAATTATTAATGACAATTGTAAGTTTACGTTCCGTACGGTATAATTTAACTAACTGGTTCTTCTAATTACAATCATTCTTTAAAAAAGCGTTTGTTACACCACACTAAGTAATTAAACATATAAAATACGGTTTATTTTTAAATCCATATACTATTGGTTGCTATTAAGCATTCATTTTAGATTGACGTTGTATATTAGGAACATTAATTCATTCAATGCACTTTTATAAAAGCATGATGACGATACATTAAGCCTATTTTCCAAGTCCTACTTTAGTAATCTAAACTTCTAAAGTGAAGACATAACAAACAGATTATATAAAGCATTCTAATGTATATTTAAATCTAAAGAAAGTACTAGCTTTGTTTAATTAGCATAATTTACAACGTAAATGTTGAGAAATAATTTGGATGAAGCTTCTTAGGTAACATTACGTCAGTTACTTCACAAACTCAAACCCAGTGAAACCCAGGAACGTTGCTATTTTGGTATTGACTACATTTTTCTCAGAGTTTTGCATAAAGAAACTAACCTAGCAGTGAGTCCCCTCTTAAAAAATTGCTTCTATACGCACGTAATTTAGAAAATAACAGTAAATACCAAGACCAATGAACATTTATTTTACATGCTAATAGCGTAATGTAATATATTATGACATATGAAGCTGAGATTTATAAGGCAGACAGAACTTCTTAGAGATGTTAAAATGAACTTTCGCAAGCCTTAGTGAGTACAACAATAAGGATTATACTTGCGAGATATTTTTATAATAAAATGCTGTTTTTAATGAGTGGGGCTGACGTACACACAATAAAAATATTACATCATTTACAAAAAGCTTCCTCGGCGTCGTTAGGCTGTTATTTACATGCATACACAATTTTTTTGGAAAGTTAATGACGAAACCTGAATGAGTCGTTGCAGACTATATAAAATAAGTCCTTTATTAGAACGGCTGACTAGTGAATTTGAACTGCAAGGGTAAGATATTTATTTATTCATTGAAATTAACATCAATCAATCTGAAAAATGAATGAGCTAGCAAATCTTGTGATAATTAGAACTACTAAAGTACTCAATCTAAGTAGATTTCAACTGTGATCAAGCACAACTAAATAAGCTATTGATGAAAAATCTGCTACATATTTAGAAATAAATTCAATCATCATTGAAATGACCTTAAAGGCTGATGGTGTGGAGGTAAGATCCATGATGGCAGAGATAATTGTAACATTGAGCTTACATTAAGAACGGACCAATATGATCTGTTTTATAGTCCATACAATCTGATTACGAAGACGCTGATTTATTGAATCGGACCTAATTTGACCAAGCTTATACAGGGGTAGAGAAATAATAAAACATCGGCAAGCATGAAACATTACTAAATGATTTATTGAGTATGAACGAAGGCTTTTATACATCGCATTCTGGACCATTCAGTAATATGAAATACAAAATATGCAAAAGACTGGACTGGAGGGAGCTTCTGGCAGAAAACGGGTTAATAGGTTCACAGTAAAATTACAACGACTCGGGAAGAAAAATAAAGATGATAATCAATAATCGGTCAAAGGAAAGCCTACAACTTAATCAATACGAATATTATAGTTACTGAATGATTAACTGATGCGGCTTAACAACATAAGTTTCTATAACATGGAAAATAAACTTCATTGGTTGTGGTTCCTAATTTTTTGTTCTGTTATAACAGACGTGCAAACGAAGTTAAAGTAGTGGAAGGATGGTTACAATATCTCTAGTTAGACGTTTCGGGTGTTGCGACGATAAGAAAATTTTTTCTTTAAATTATTGTAATCCATTTCAAGCATTCAGTTTGTCAGGTGAATAAAATTCAGTAAGTTAATACCACTTAGTGGGGGGGGTGGGCTCCAGTCCGGCTAGCTACTCAGTATCCCATGGCCTAAATTTAGTCAATTGAAAACAATCTTTTTTGACTTAGGATATCTGCATTTGATATTTTTTACTGCCGAATTCTAACTTACATTTGTTTAATGGAAATTGAACATGAATTTACTGAACAACACTAACATCTTTATGAGCTTACAAAGTATCCATTTTTTGTTGAAGCGCCTGTTAAATAAATATGCTGTATTTTTGCAAAGGAAGAACAATAAACATCATCGAATGAGGCTAACTCATTGCGCTATGCTTTGTTAGATTCTTCCACATACCCTTGGTTTTACCTGGAGAAAAAACCTAGGACGTTTGGATCAAGCAGTGAACATTAAACCACCAGAACAATTGGACTGTCGTACATCGGTAGAATTCATACTTCAATCAGTTTGTGATATAGAGCGACATCTCACAACTCAGCTTTCAGGAAAATGTGTTTCATAGAAACTAGAAAGAAAACATGCACTTTAGTTGTGTTTAATTATAAAATAAAATTGTGAAGATAAATTCTATTCAATGTAATAAGAATTTTGAAACCTAATTATAATTTGACTGACTACTACTTGATTGGTACTGATTTTATCATTATTGTAATACTGAACTAAGTTCATGAAGGAAATGAGAACCTGATTAAATCAATTCAGATAAATAGTGTAGACAGGAGGGGAAGAATAGTGAAAATTTGTAAAATTGACAGGAACATGTGAACAGAGTAATAATATCAATAATTATATGATAATTTCATATAGAAACTTACCAGATAGGTCCATATCAAAATAAATGGATGAACGATCTTCTTCTGTATACATGATTCTGGTTTCTCTATGTACATGGCAATAGCTTCAACGATACATGAAATAGAAGTATGGTCCAAGTTTTAAGTTACTGATCGCATCAAAAATTACTTTGGTAATTGAGGGCGACAAGAAATTTGAACTGTGTGTACACCGTTTATTTACTGTGTTTGGTCAGTTATAATTAGATTATTAAAATCCACACATGTATGCAGGTGAATAACTTTGAAATGAAGTTACCGTAAAGTGATCTCTTCGCCGAACTAAATTACCGTTTTTACGTCACAATGGGCGTTTTCCGTTTGCTTCAACTTGTAGATGCATGGAATATGTGAATGAGAGATTGAGACCATGACGTAATCAAGTATATGAGACTTATGCTAATTGTTGTTTCCAGTAGACAAAATGACAACAATTGATATTATCTACTAAATAATACAGGTGATGTAATTATTACGGCTACGATAATAATTAAAGTTGACGGTATTGTATACGAAGGTAATTGCACAGAATTCTAACTTCACAGAAGAGGTAGTCAAACATATTTGTGAATAATGCATGAAATAGTAGGACTAAGAGAAGGATATAATTTGTAGGAGCTTTAATGAAAGATTAAGAATGTCTCGAAAAGTTACAGGTTAGATAAACATAAGCATATGTAAAGATTTGCGATAGGTTTTTAAAGAAAAGGCAAGGACACAAAAAATGAGAGGGAACAGTAGTAAGAAACTACTCACTATGATAGTACGAGAAATAACTACTGCTTCTGCATGAAGGAGATGTCTGGGGTTATTCTGTCTAATTATTTAGAAAGTAACGTCAGGACTAACTGAGTGACCCATATCCATGACAAGTTTTCCTGCTTGGTAATTTGGGGAGAATTTAGTAGCGTTTTAAGCATCTGTTCTCAGCTTCCTTTAAACAACATTGTCTATTTTTCTTCCAAAGTACTTCCGGTAGTAAGCATGTGTAAAATTATAACTAAAAGAAGTCCGTTATTTTAGACTGAACAAATTGTTTAGAGTCTGCAATGACCATATTTATTGAAGGAAAAGTTTATGCTATACTAGTCTGTATTTAGAGACTATTCTGTCCACTGCAAATATATTTTGCCACATAAAACGCTTATTAATGAACTTTATAGAAAAACTGATATCGACCAGTCTCTCGTGACTAATTTTTCTTTTTTTGGATGAATCTCTCTCTTATGAGAGGTTGGACGTTAGCTGTAACAATGCATGCATTGGCCTGTTCAAGAAGTTTTATAATGAATAGAATGTCTTTTATCTTTCAGTCCAGAAAATTTATACTACTTAATAATTTGTGTTAATTTTGAATTCAGAGGACTTGGTGTGAAAAAGTTAAGCAACTGAACAGCATAATCTTTATTGTCACTTATGATGAGCGCCTCATCAACGTATATCAAACAGTTTTATGCCTATTTTGTCGCATCATTGAGCTAAGAATATAGTAGATGCGTAAGAGGAATGTCAGCTTTTTTATGCTCATCTACTCTATGAAATCATCTTAGCGTAAGTCAGAAAGATTTCAACATGTAGGTAGTTAAATATCTGTTATTAAATTTTCCTACTGGCTTGAATCTCATCATTGTTGCTGTTCTCAATCATGAAATTCAGTTCTGTGCCAATCAGAGTTTTAAACATTATATTATACAATATGAGATATAATTAGCATACTATGAATCAGGATCTATGATTGTTGTGATTTTAATAGTATAACGACCAATGACTTTAAGTATCTAAACAATCACATATTTATGACTATTTGCCAAGAAATATTAGTATTAGTCAGAACAATTTCAGTGAAAAGTATTCAGTCTATATCTATTTTTAACTAATTTGATGGGATATATAACTTTGCACAACTTGAACAATAAAGCGTTTTTATAAAATGTTTATTTGGTTTTATCAAACTGCTTGTTTTCTTCCATAGTATGTAAAGTGTGTTCCTGTCCTTATTCTTACTTTTCTTACTCGAGTTTTCTATTTTTCTCAAACCGGGTTGATGGAAACATTCTTCTTGTGAAGTGTTACTAAATTGTGCCACAGAGTACAGTGAATATCTTTTGAACGCATGCAGGTATAAACCATTTTATACCAAAGGTACATGTAGGAAATACAAATTTGAGTTGTAGGAAATTTTTGGTTAGACGCAAAATGTTATATTTTTACAGATCAATTATGAGAACTATCTGATTTGCTTTGTTCACGTATTTGTTGCTCACAACCAGGTAGCAGTTTTAAGATAAATAAAATTGGGACATTTTTATGAAACACAAACAAACAACCTAAGGAACAATTAGTCATGTGATATCCGTTCCACATAAGATAATAAAATATCCCTATAATGTTTTATATTTAGTTCATCATTTAACAGCTATTGATTATAACAAGTATACCTCAGTTCTATTGCATTGATACTTTAAAGATGTGGGGCTTATGAACCAGGTTGTTCTAACTTCAACATAAAATTAATTACTTTTATAATTAGGGGGGGGGTTGTGGAGATAGTTAATTGTCAATTTTGATATCACGAATTGATCTGAATCATACAACCATTGATCACCTGGAAGCACTGGACAGCTATTTCGTCCTAGTATGGGACTACTCAGCAGTACGCATCCACGACTCCATCGGGTATCAAACCCAGGACCTTGCGGCTCCGCCGCGATCGCTTTACCATTGGACCACTAAGTCGGCTCCCAACTGCTGAGGAGTCCCTTACTAGAATGAAACAGCTATTCAATTCTTCCAGGCAATCAATGGTTGGCTGTTCAGATCAATTCGTGATATCAAAATCAATCACTTTTAATCAGAATGAGATATTTTCCGATACATTGTTCAAAAACCGTTCAAAAAATGTTTAGCGTTTGCATTATTAATGACTTTATAGTAATTCCCTACACTACAGTCTGTAAATACAAAGTATTATCAGCGATATTTTACACATAAAGTTTGATACCATTCATGAATTAATATTTACAATCAACGCTTATCACAAAAAATTGGCAGCAGTTATCAAAATGTAAATCTGAGAAATCTCATGATATTAAACTTTGTTCATTTAAGAACGGTAAACACATCAACGTAGTGGAATGAATAACATTCTTTAAGACAAATAAAAAATATTGTTGCCGTTATGAAGAGGTAACATGATCATTTCAAACGAATTGTGCGATAGTCTGTATTGTTCCTGGTCAGTAGTATATCTGTAAAATTCCAGTGAGTTGAAATCCTTGATTTGTGGTGTTTCGTGGCTTTGAATTAAATCCCTTCTGCAAAGAATTAATGAATAACTGAACTAAATTATCATATATTTAAATGATAAAGAGGAACAAGTAAACCAAATATTAATTAAAGTTGGATTGTGGCTGGCAAGTGGCATCCATGACTCGCGTTTCATCCTAATTAGGACTCATAAGGATGTTCATACAACTGCTCGAACTCGGTCAATTCGTGTCAGTCGCCATCATGTTCACCAATTTTTCCAGGATGCACATATTGAAACAGAGACTGATCAGTTTCAGTGCATAACAAGATCAATGGAAGGTACAAATACGTTCAGATTGCAAATCAAGTTTTTACTGTAAGGTCAGAAGTAACGACCAGCTTGATCATTTTATACTCAAACAAGTCAATGATGAGGTGGATTTGTATATATCCAAGCCGAAAATGAGAATGTTAACTTTTGTAATGTGTAAAGATGGAGTTAATATGTGAATGTATTTATGATGTGAGATTTTCGACGAAGGTTCATTGTTTGTCTGTTTTGAAAAACTATCAAAACTTGAATATATTGAAATTTTGCAAGCATCTTATCTATTTTAGTCAGTAATTGACGTCAACTTATTAGTTAGCTGGTAATACTGGTAAAATCTGTGAATCATCATCACTGTTTGTGGTTTAATAATGCTTAATTAACAAGAGAGTGTTTAAATATATTTCATCGTATAGTAAACACACAAAGTATTTCATTTATCTCTTCCAAAGTTAATTCATCTTCTAACATATCAATATGAAATATAAGGATCCACTTTAATCTATTAACCTAAATATTTGGCACAAATTTTCTGTGATCTGGTTTCGGGCCTGGACAATAGTATGTGCTAGTGAACGATACGGATTGTCGTCATATTCGCTATTACCAAATAAACCTTTTATTTGAAATACCACCTGGTAGTTAACCTAAAGTTTACATTCAATTCATTGTGATTGCAAATGTGTAATTCATTATCAACGTCACTTATTTTTAATTTGACATCGTGAATTGGTCTCACTTAAACTACTACTGAATAGCTACGTCTTCCTAATATGGAGCTCCTTATTTGTACACATCGGCGACCCACTAAGAAATCGAACTCATAACCTTTATGGTTCAAAGCAAATAGTAAACCATTAGACTACTGAGTCGACTATCAGCGGTTGATATTTCTAACTCAGTTCATTTAAGATAGACTGGTTAACTCCATATATGGTAAAGAAGTATACTTGATTACTTTTAAAGTAAATGAACAAAAGCAGTCCTTTCCGGGTAATTTAGAAACGTGATGCATTACATGACATCTTTTGTCTTACACTGATCTAAAATATTTTTAATTTGCACAAGATGAATTTTAAAGGATCATTGATTTTCTGCATGATTACGCTTGACATTTAACCCAGTGTTCAAATAGGTATTTAAGAAAATCCCATAATACTAGATGGATAGAAAATTATTCGTTTGTCATTTTGATGATTGTATGCTGTATAATGCCAACATTGTCACTGATGTTCGTAAACTGCTTGTCTTCTTTGTTTGCTTGATCGTATAGCATTAAAACGTTGACTATTATATTTACTTATTATATACTACATGAATATTATACATTCTGATGAGTATTTAGGGAATTCAAATGATAAAACATTCAAGGAAAAGCTTGAATTGAAATGGGGGGGATTTCACTTCTTTCAATCAGGTGAACTCACTGTGTTTGCAAACCTCATTTTAACATCCCTTTAATATAATTCTACATTCGAACAGTTTTGTACTTGCTTCGGCTAGCATCAAATATTCTATCATCTATATAGCGGCATATATAATATCAATGTCTATAAGTTAAAACATGCTTCAAACTTCTCGTTCATCTTATAGTCTGTTCGTGGTAACTGGTGATAGAAAATGATACATCATTTAAAAACAAACATTTTTTTCTTCACACCGGTAACAACAACATCATTTACTAAAAATGTCTTATTTGTAGCATTTATTTTGGTCAAAATGTTCAATTTAGCATTCACGTAAGTTGAAGTGATAGAAGAAAGAAGTTCTTACTTGATTTCCTATCAAAGAATATGACATGTGTTTCTAGTGGTATAAATAGTATAGTATAGTATGAAGGCCCACTTAAAATATCTCACATAAATGTCATATGACTCAATGTTGAGAACATCAGTATCGACCCATCCTATGTTGGTTTTGCACCATTGATTCCTTGTAATGAAAATGTTACATTTTGCTGAAAGCCTGCATTTTGTATCTTTCTATGAAGTTAAATTGTCTATAAATATTAAACAGTAAGTTTCGACTTAGTTCACATATTCATTCTGTATAGAGAACCATTTTGCAAAACATTAAACGTACTGTCTGTATGCTAAGGATCTGACTGCAATTAAATATTGTTATATTCAGTGGCGGGATATATATATAGAAACTGTTAGCCTATGTTGATTAGGTAGTAACATTCGTTGATGTAAGTACTGTTACCTTACTGAAACGGATAGTCATAGACCATGAAATAATTTAGAATGAAGTAACAATAGCATCTAAGATAGATAGGGAATCACTCCTGAAAATATTGCAATAAACCAGTATGCTTTTGGAGAAAAAAATATTTTATCATACATGTTGCACAGTTAGAATGAAAATATTGATGAGATGACCAAAATTACGGAAAAATTGAAATTAACCACCGAGTATAGTTTATGGATATTAGGATCCCTCCAAAAATTTATATAAGGCTAGGAAAAGTTCTTGTTGCCACATAACACAAATTGCCTATAAACTGATTGATGTTTTTACTGATACGTAGTCGTACCTCAGTAATGAGTTATTCATGATAATGTGGCCTAGTTTTATTACGAATTTTCTTGAATATCTAAATTCTGCTTATCCGTTTACGGTACAAGTTGAATGGACGAACTTGGAATATTGTTGTCGTTATAACCGATATTTTTATCTTGAATTTCCCTTGATTTCATTACCTGTATAAATAGATGTATATATATGCCAGGCTTTAAATCGTGACTTATGTCGATTACTTATTTCCTCTTTTTAAACTTCATATCAGTTTAATGAGTTCTATGAATCTTTTCTTATTTTCGAATTTCACTATTTATTTTCATAATAGCAATTAAGAAATTTGATTGAATATGTCACAGATTGATGTTGGCAGGGTACAATTGAAAAAAACCAGGGAGCACTGGACAACTGTTTTGTTCTAGTGTGGAACTCCTCAGCAGTGAACACCCCAGATTCCGCACCAGGGGTTTCAGGTTGACGGCAAACCTCTAACCATCTGCACCATTGAGTCGGCATCCAATGGAATCTGGGCTGCACACTGCTGAGGAGTTCCACACTAGAACGGAACAGCTGTCCAGTGCTTCCTTGTCTTCAACGGTACCCTGCCAACATCAATCTGTGACATATTCAATCAAATAAATAACCAATCTCCACAAAAATAACCATCCTAATTGAAGTAAGAAATTCTTAACCTCATCAGGCTTTAGCTATCTGTCAGAAAAATCTTCTATCAGTGTGGTTTTTAGTTGAAAATATCTCGGATAGAACCCTTTGGAGACAACTTGGATACAGCTGCAGGTTGAATACATGTTAATAAGGATAAGCTATATTAGTTGTTATTTTCATTACACCTCTTTTTAATTCATTCAGAAAAGCAAAACGATCGCCTTTAACTTTTTTAGGCTAAGAAAATTTACTGGACACTTTTATGAATACACATATTCAAAAATCTACGTGATAATTATACTGAATTCGTGCCGTGAATCTAAGTTTTCCCTATTTATTGTGTTTACTTACTATGGAAAGCATAATTGAGATACTACTGTTTGATTAGATCTGTGTCGCAAAGCTCCGACTATTTTACATCGTTACAAGCCAAGTTACAAAACATTAAGGTGTGTTTGAAAATTTATTGTTTATACTGATACAATGAAATGAAATCACGCAGTAGTTATCACCGTTTTTAATTTACTAGTTATCAATCTACCGAAATTCCCTTGAATGATGCTTTGAGAGTTAACTAGATATTCTTTCATTTTATTCGAAGTAATGGTAAAATTCAGCTATGTAATGGCTTCGAATCTTTCCAATTGGTTTATTATACCAGGCCTAAACACGTTTCATTCATGATAATAAATTATAGTAACATTAACTATTAAAGTTTATTTCTCTGAAATGCTCTAGTTGCTTAAATTTTAAAAACGATGCTCACAGTTCAGTACATAAATGTAGACTATGAACGTAATAGAATCGTATACCTTTGAATTGCATTTTTCTTGTTCTTTTAGAAAGTTTTTAGTAGTTATAATTTACTCAGAAGCAAAATAATTATTCATCTTTACTTGAGTACAAATGTATTTGACTCTCTGAGCCCATGATGAAATAGAGAAGTGCTTCTGAAATTAGACGTCAACTTTCATAGTTAACAAAATGTTCAACTTTGGCTGAAACTTATATTTTAAGAGGACATAAGTAGTCCAAAATAGTGTAGGATAGCAGGATGTGAGAATTAGACTACGAATAGTAAAAACGCGACAATATACCATTTTTCCAAAGTCCACAGATACAGCGATAACTAAATTCCCACAAAGAGCAAACATCTAAAGTAACCGTATGCAACCATGTCCAAGTCCCAATGCATGGAGTATCTAAATGAAATGTAATTATTTAAGTTCTTTTTAGAAACGATTTCGGTTTTAACATGCTTTTCGAATACCATTCATTTTTATATAATTTTGTAGAGCTTATACTTATGACATTAGTTGAGTTAACCAATGTGACCTAATTAAGGAGCTTTACGTGCTTATTGTTATTTCCTACCTACTGATAACACTACGTAGGCTATATTTAACGTCAGTTGTGTACATTTCGTATTTATCCATATCAAGTTGTCTTCAGATAGAATCAAACTTATAACATTTAGAAATCCAACGGCATATAATGAATTGAGAGAACATCATTTTCAAAGAGCATGAAAGTCAGTGTGATTTAATCAAACTGATGTACATAGTAGAAATCCTTACTCGCAACCTGAAATTATAGAACAGTGTGTAAGAACCAACCGGTTGCGTACAGTCACCCTGTTAACAAGATAGCTACTACTGCTATTCGTTTAAGCCTTAAAGTAAATCACATTTTTATTGTTCAATAATCAAATTTTTTTAAGTACTTGTTATACCATCAGTTAATTACCACAGGATAACCATTAATGGTAAGACGAAGTCACTAAGAATGACTGTTCAGAAGAAATTTCAAGCATTTTTACTATTTGATACTGCTTAATCTGTAGTAAAGTATGACTAATATATTAGATGCTATTATTTTTGACATTTATCAACATTTGTTTACAGAAACCACCGCTGTGAATATCTTTAGCTATGGAGACGGGTTATCGATCTGTTTCATTTTTGTTTCTCTTATCAGTGATATAGGATCTACAGCAAAATGAAACAAAATTGTGTCAAAAGATGCGCTTTATGATAATACATGTAGTTTTATTCAGGCTGTAACAAAATTAAATGTTTCCAGGTTAGAAGTGTAACATAGTCAACATGTTCTGGAATAATCATTAGGTAAATCTCATATGTATATTTCTACACTAGATAAATTTTTATTTAGTGTATAAACATGATTAGCACTGAAGAAATGTTAAGATAGCTTATTTGTTTCATAGTGTGATAGGTAAAATTCACTTCATAATTCCATCGTTTCTGTGACAAGTGGTTTAGTTAGCGGTAAAGGAAGCAATTATTTTAGGTGGCTCATAATAAGACTAAACTGCAACCATTTATTTGTGAGAAACATGATAATGCCTGAAATGCATACCATTGTACTGCGTCGTAAGCAGAAAGATATTGAAATCATCTATGAAAAGCTGACCAGGTATGAACGATATTTTAAAATCTACTGTAAGCTAAATACATTTAAATGAACTGTAGTGAACGTGAGCATTTTTATAATTCAGTGGTCACATAGTGGAGCTTATTAGGTATTTACCTTATGAAACAAATGGAAAATATATTCAAGCTAAAGTATCATTTTTCAACATTATTTATTTTGTTAGTCTTCTTAGTATCTATAACGTAGTGCCATTCATAATTAGTTACATGTTACATACATGAAATGTAATAGGAAACGTGAAATTTCCCAAGGGTATAAACAGTATTAAGCATGTGCTAGAACGAAGATACTGAAACAGCAATAATTAATATGTTTCGTTGCCATCAAGAAAATAATGTGTTTAGAATAATCGGTATTCAGTTGAAAAGCATAATATAAACCGATATACGTAAAATTAAAATCAATTTTATAGCAGAACATATTTTTTACTAACCTGAGTAGTATTAATTGATAGCTATAGAAAACAAAACAACTTGGTCAGTGGCTTACGCGAAATTTAGCTTAAATACATTAGTCGCTACTCAGTGATTGCTCACAAAATACATTTCAGTCCAGTTGTCGTAGTGTGCTAAACAAAGTGACTGATGATTGGATACATCATGGTGTATCAGTTCCTTATACATTACAGGTACACCTTGTAGATGAATTCCAATTGACACAACACTTAAATTTGAGGTTTCTTACATCCTACCCCCAAATAACCGTTCATCGTAACATAGTACCCTCAGTGCCATCATCTAGTTTAGCAGTCACACTGCAACTTGATTCATAGAATCCGATCAATAGTACAATGATTCATACATACATGACATTATTCACAAATCAACATATACTCTACTTCAAACACTAAAGATACTAAACTAATCTTCTGTTACAATTATTGAATTTCAAAGTTTAATAGTTCTGCACAAATAGTACGGAGATCAACCGATGTAAACTGAGTGTGTTCAACAAGAATGTATGCAGTAATTTGGATGTCAAGTGCTCCTTATCAGTTATATTATTGCTTTTAAACCAACACTGATAAAATTATGTTTCATTATGATTGTATGATTCCTGAGAATCCAAGTTTCTTAAATGACTTCAGTAATGTAATAGGTTCAAGTAGTATTTGTATCATAAGCTATTACTTAAGACTTATAATTACGTTTTTTAGACTACTGAGTCATTTTATTCAAATAATCACCATTACTTTATTTTGTTAGTTTGAATTAAAGCAGTTTGCAAGAGCAGTTGCAAGAAAGAAGGAAGTTGAAACTTGTTATCGATTGTGATAGATACGCTGTTATCTGTGACAGTGGTGATGAACAACGATATAGTAATAATAATAGTAATAATAATAATGGGTAAAATTAATTTAGCCGTGCTAGAAATATTATTAAAGTAGAAGAAATGATATTTGAAAAGTGATTTCTACCTCAATTTATACACATAGTTTAGTGCGTCAGTGTGATTGTACGCCACAAGTCCCCATGTTTAAATAAGTAACAGTGTGTGATGTTAAACATCTTAATAGAGCTATCAGTGCTTTGAACTTGTCGCCAACGTTCAAAATAACGTACTGAAGTGTTTGAAAGTGCTTCGCTTGGGTAAACTTGATGTCTGTTCACACTTCTTCAACAGGGATTGCTACCTCGTCATCAGTAATCATTCGGGATACTATATATACATTAACCTCTTGCTATGCCAACTTGCTTAATCCCGTATGCGTCACGTGAGTACACAACTTTTTTATGAATAATATTGTTATTATAAATTTTATTCAGCATTCCAGTTGGATGGATCACTAAGTGGCAAACGACATCTTTTTCTATTTCCAGGTAATTCAATATTTAGAACCCATAGTTCCTAAATCCTAATGCCATTTACATAAAAGTTCCCTTCATCATGAACTTTTTAGGTAAAATCAATCAAGCCAAATGTAAACCAGATTCCAACAAATAGTCTTCAACTGACTGAACAGAAGTACGCATTTTACTGACCTCTTCAAATGAACTTTATAGTTAAATCTATAATTACCCATATTTTCGTACCTAATTAAATATATGTGCATATAGTAATGAAAGTTATGTTAACGAGCAAAGAAAAAATTGCACAAAATTGTAAGAAAATACAAAATAAAACTAACAATTGTACCAAGAACAAAATAAAAGTTTTACTAAACTGTTTTATAATCAACAAATCACTTGCAGATATGAATGTCTAACCAATACAAAACTAACCAATCAAATATTGACTAACCAATTAAATATCACTCATTCCCTTTTTCCCCTGTAAGCTTATATTTAGTTTTCGATATACAGAGATTACTTCTCGATACCAAAGTAATAGCTGAATTATATCAATCTATATTAAATTAATATAATGTGGGTGAGTCGGGACAGGGTCATGTGAACTCTCCGCTGAGATTACATTATATTTTGTATAGAATAAACACCAGTTGAATGAATGACAACAAATTTCTATAAAAGCTATTGAAAAGCACATTGCAGAAAATATGAATGGTTCATTATTTTACACTTACCCTTTAATTGAAGGAGTATAGCATACTTTTATTAAAGAATATATACTTCTCTCTGATTATGATGACATAAAATTGAACTCATTTATTTGAACGATCAACCAGGTCCATCTTTACAGGTGTTTTCATTATGGATACACACTTTTTTGCTGGGCTTACAAAATTCAAACTAGATGCAGGGAAGTTTCGTCGGGATGATGATTTTTCGGATAGATTCAGTCACACGTTTACTTCATTGTTATTGATCATTTTTACATTGATCATATCAGCTCGTCAATACATTGGTAAACCGATAGCCTGTTGGGTGCCGACAGAATTCACACGTGCCCAAGAAGAATACGCTGAATCGGTGTGTTGGGTCACCAGCACATATTTCATACCTACTCAGGAAGTTAATGTTCCCGAAAATATATCCGAACGCGAAAATAGAAAAATTCACTACTATCAATGGGTTCCATTTATTTTAATGATACAAGCATTTATGTTTAATTTACCATGCTTGATATGGAGGCTATTTAATTGGCAGTCAGGAATTCATGTAAGTAATTGTTTTGGTTCATGAATCGTCTCCAATTATGAGGATTTCTATATCAATATGTTAAGACAGTAGTCCTAATTTATCCTAATTTATAAATCAATTGGTAGCATATTTCCAGTTGGTTGATAAGATGTTTTATTATTGTGATCCTCTAAAATGTTTACCAAGGTATACAGAACGAATAACGTGGTTGATTTATCATTGTAAATATGAAACAATTACACAAAGTACATGTACGTAACTACAAATGCTTACATGGCAAAGCTGAAATTTTCAAAATTTGATTTCATTAACCCCGTGATATGACTACTTTGTCTTATTTCTTAAAACAATGAATGTATGGAAAATAAACTAGAATTTATAACTGACTTGCTATAACAGCAAATCCCTATATTAATAGGGTTCCAATTCTATTTTCTTTCATTTGAGTATTGACAGAAGACTTCAATAAGTAATCAATTGGTTGTATGCATATAGTGGTATGCATATAATAATTTTCTCTACAATTATTGAGTAACATATAATTGTCGCCATTCATTAAACACGAGAAGTCTATCCACTCTTTGGATCATAGGTATTTTATTTGAAATGGTACTAGCAGATAATGCTTGAAATCCTTGATCAGTCCCATTCAATCGTAGTTGTTGCATAATTCAATGATCTAATTTAAGCCGCTAGGATGGACGTTTATAAACAGACTCTGTAAATACTAGGTAATGGTATAAAACCTTTAAGGACCACTTAATTCTAAAGATGTTTGTTTTCGTCATCACCGAATATCTTTTGCTTCAAGCTTAATAATAATATTGCATTTTCTTCTCACGTAATTGGCTATATATCAGTAAGAAAAGGAAAAATATTTCACTCATAAACCTGTCCAAAAGACGGAATGTTAAAAAAACTAGGTGTGAAAACAAGAATGGCGGTGAATAAGACATAGTTATTCTTCTGCCAATGACTCTCTCTGGGGTACGTTTATTTTCTGTAGAGAAATGAGATGGATAACATGTTTAGTCATTAAAACAACAAAGACCTGTAATAAAAACACTATTAATCAGGATGAAAGATCAGTGGTTACACATAAAGAACATAACGAGGATCTTAATGTTTATGTTTGGAAGTCTAAATGCATTTAACATATTTTGAAAATGTTATTTGTTTTTACTATCATTATTTATTGAATTTATGGGTTACTGTACCTATGGATGCAATTTCACACGTAGAAATGAAGTTTCATCACGTCTGTTGTTATTAGTTAAATATGATTACCAAAACGTGTCCGTCGATGAAGTTTTCCTTTCTTGCTAACAAAGAAATGCATAATATGCCTCATAATGAAATAAAGATTTTAATTTTCACTTATACATTATCGTTTAGTGTGACTTCGCTATTATTAGACATGGCGACATATCGACAGGCTCGGCGATGCAGATTACATTCGTCATAACTTGACAAGATTAAGTAACTATTGGATGACCTTTAGCTAATTATTTTGAGTAAACTGGATGTAAAATAATGATAAATTTACGAATTTATAATTTGAGTGACGTAATACGGTGCTTATCGTTGTTCACCAATTAAACGTAAAATATTTTAAATTTTGCAAATGCAAACTTGTAGATGTCAGTGACATATTTTCGAAAGACAAAGTAGTCGTATTCTAAAATTTTTCCTGCATAATGTCTACGAAAATCAATCTAAATATTGTGAATCCAAGGTTTTCTAAAGATAACAATACTAATTGGAAAGTATATTTGTTACTGTGATGAAAACGGTCTTTCTCTAAGTGAAATTAACACTTGGTCATATGACCAAATCATCATATTGTATCAAATTTGAGTCCGTTGTTTACACAAGCATAAACCAGTTTTCTTAATGATATTAGGTGTACCTTTCTCCAAAAAAGGACAAACTTTGAAATTTACTGAATATCATAGCTACCAAATTAACAATTGCGTTTATCTACTTATAGTTGTGTTATTTTAAGGGAAATTACCTAATAAAGCGCTAAATATCAAATTTGACGTAAATTTTAAAATGACGTTATTGACAGTAAAGTATAACTGCATAGAACTAGTTATTCTTTTCTCATGAATAATTAACGTTGTTTGACAGTTCAAATGATATAACGTTGGTTTTATCCCATGTTATGCAATCAAGAAATTTATTTATGGAAACGTTCTTTCATTGACAAACCAATAAAGTTTTTACGGAAAAAGAATCAATGATTAATAAACTATTTTGCTACAAAGAATGGACTTACATAATTCAAGGTGGTTAACGGAAAAACGAAAGAAACTAGTTTTACTTTTGATCACCCATAACTTAGCTGTCTCAATGGACACCATCCTTTAATTCTAGTCATACAGTTGGTTCATTTCGCTTCTAACAAAGTGACTGAATAAATGTCATACTATGCAATGCCTTTTAATTAATAGTATACCTGTGAAGTAAATTGACCACAAGCAGGGTAATCTCGGCTAGTAATACACAGAAAGATATTGAAGAAATTAAACTGTTATTAGAATATGAAAATGAGTGTTACATTCTGAAATTCGTTCATTATTTGCATACTGGAGTAATGACTAATCAAAAAGTCACCATTTTACTAGCATCTGTTACTTTCATTCTTATTATGGTAAATTCTAATGTTTCAAATAATGCAGCCTTTATACTATGCAAATTGATAATATTTACCAACAAGGCAATACATAAACGGAAGTTTTTTTTCTCTCTTTTAACTGAACTGGCAAAACCTACTTTCTTGGATTTCGATATCTTGATTTGTCATTTAAACCACATCACGTGATAAGGAAAGGCAAATTCTTGAATCAAATATACATAAATCATGCAATAATTTGTGAATCTTGTCTATTTATTCAACGTTAGTGAAATTATAATAACACAATTCTTGTATGTATCCTTCGTTTTAGTGGCTCGTTCGCTATTGTTAATATTTCCGTCTGAGTTTAATATACTTCACAAAAACAATGAAATATCGTATTTGGTGGCATAACTAGGCTTCTCTGCTAATATTCATGACTAAGAGGGGTCGTGTAATTCATCGTCATCTATTTTAATATTTGTAATTTGAGCCCATTACTTTTAATTGGTATCTTAAACTTACTGCTTTGTTGATTTAAAAGTCAGTTTATCAAAATCAGATTTTATAATCACATGAAAATAAGATAATGACATCAATCAATGCCTTAAGCAAGTAGGCGTCTAAGTCGGTCACGTCGTTTAATTGAACTTCATCAGTATTTCATAAAATAATTATTTATAATTCCTACAGTACTACTGGAAGATCTGCCAGTGAAACAATACTTTAACCGAGAACACACTTCAAGTTAGTAGAATTTGTCTACATTTAGAAAAAAAACAGAACATACTTGTTACTTATCAGCGAATTAATTTAAAACTATTTCAGGAACGTTTGTAATTTATGCTTGAATTGAATTCATAGGAAATGACCTTTAAAGATACGTAAATTGTAAACCAGGTGAATGAAACTGAAACATTATCACGAAATAAACATAACTGCACAGACGCCTTAGTTGTGAGTGCAAAGTACACAAACATATACACACGAATCATAGAAATGATATATGACATATTCTATCTTTCAACATAAATTTTAAGGTGCATATTATTGAATTGTTCTTATGAATTTAAAGGTTAAGCTGCTTCATGGAGAGCTTCTTACAGGGTATATTCATCTACGTAAAATTCAGAATATGTTCAACACAAAATATTTATCTTTAGATTTACGATTTTGAGGTCAAGGTTGTTTCGTAAAATTTATAACATAATTGAGTGACATATAGACCCTCTGAAAGTCCCGATTTTACTAAGTCCATGATCCAAAAATGTAACCAAACAACAACGGAGCCAAGCAGAAATTTTGTTCATATTTATTTATATAATGTTGAATTTTTGTGTAAAATTATAAGGGCTATATGAAACTTAGAGTCTAGAAGCAATAATCTCATTTTAGGGTACCCAACCACTCGAAAAAGAGTCTATAATATTTAGTAAAATTATTGGTAATTAATAAGGGTCGAAGTATATTACACTGCAGGTTACAACACTTTTTATCAGTTGGATGAGATATTAGGATTCTTCGTTACATTTATTATTTTGAGCATCAATTACGACATGATGGTTTGGCTTGAATATATTAGATAGTGTTTTATCTGTTCGATAGTTGCATATAAACTTTTACTGTCCGAAAGGTCTTCATTCATATCATTACACTAACGTTGCATTTGTATCTTAACTGCATTTTCTACACCACTCCTTATATATAAACGATTTAGCTTCCTTGTTTCGACGAATTAAGTTCTCATAGTTATTCTTAGTAATACTAATTTTTGGTTCTATGTTTCATTCTGCGATTCATAATTCTCAGTATCGTAATCATCGTTGTTGCAATCTTTTAAAGTTATTAATTACTACCAACTCCAAAATGAAAACCTGAAAGTCATTGAATGCTCTCTAGTTATTCAACAACTTCACAATTAGTTTTATAAAAATATGGTAATAAAGTAGAAATTATATATTAGGGTTCATTCCAAAGTAGGGAGTATTACGATCTAATTGATTTCAGATAATAAACTTATACTAATCTATGATTTGAATTGGGGGGGGGTTATGGAGATAGACATTAAGTTAACTTGTTTTTAATCGCAACAGAGTGGTATCGGTAGGGTACCAACAAAGCCGGAGAGAAACATACAGCTTTTTCATTCTAATATGAAAGTTCTCAGCGGTATACACCCTAGATTCCACCAAAACACCAAAGCCAGGAACCTCGGGTCTCTCTGTGACGAATACAAACAACTAAGCTTAATACCTATATCTATTAAACCACCCCAATTCAACTACAGTTATCGTATCACTACTGACTGCCTTTAGGATGTTCCTAAAGTTCCAGTGACAATTCGCGACTGATGGAGTCCAAACATGTTGGGAGTAGGACAATTATTACCATTGGCATTAACTGTTCGTCGTGCTATATCAAATCTGGTGGAAGTGGCAATGCCACCATTAGACGCTGGCCTAATAGTGCTGATGGCTTAGAGTTCGCCGTGAGACCTGAAGGCCCTTAGTTAGACTCTCTGGAAGGTTCGATGTTGAATACTTCTAAGGAGTTTCCTAAAATGATGAAATAGCTGGCCAGTGCTACCTGGATTTTACTGATACCCGTTTAATATCAACTAGTATCGAAAGTACAAAAAGGTAGTATGTGATTTATTTAAGTTAATTTCTTGAAATAATTTCTGTTAGAAAAAGAAAGCTCTTAGAAAGTTAAAATATTTATACAAATATTTCACCATATAATTATAAGTAACAACTTATGTCATTGTGACAAATGCAATTGTAACGCATTCATTTGTTTAACTCATATAGAATTGAGTAACAAAGTTGCACTCCTTATGATTTCGCTGATTTGTTATCATAATCTCTGTATTGTCAGTTTTAAATGATAATAACGTGTAACTTTGCAGGGAGGTGGATAGTTTTGTGTAATACAGTGTTGGCTGTTAATATATCCACTGACTTCATTAATTTTAGCCTGACTGACAATGCAACCATTATATGCCATTGATAAAACTTAGTTTGGACGCTCTACAGTGCCAAAAACGGAATTTAGGCTGTAACACAACTAAAATTTGCAATTTATGCTGGTATCGAAGAACAAATAATGCGAATAAATGAATTCTCAACATAACATTTAGTAGTACAATACATAAAAATGTAGTAAAAAGATCGAAGTTGATAAAGTAATTCGATAATTCTGTCAAGTCCATATGAAGGAACAAAGAATTAAAGTTCCATATTTCAGCTGACTTTGGCTGTTTAAACTGAATTTTTCTTATTACTTAAATTTTTAATACCACTAGTATAAATTTCCCAGTCTTACATTAATGGGTGTAAAACTTTGTGCAAGTCAAGTAAGAAACTCATTTTTATCGTACGTTATGCTAGACTAGTCGATCATCACCTGCATCTTGTGAAAGAGTTTAAAAGTTTAGTTATTAGGACTTAGCCAACACATTGGATTTCACATTTGTGACCTGTGAAAATAAAAGGCATCGTTTAAAGAAACATTCTATACAGTTTATGCACATACTATACGTTTCAAAGTTAGTTAACGTGTTGTGCCATTTTTAAAAAACTTTTGGAGTGAATAATAAGGTACATATAAAACCATTCCTATCCAAAACAGGTAGTACATTCTATACTTCACCATGATTGCTTCATTGTTATCGTGTCATTAGCTACGTTTCAACATGCTGGTAAGTTTTTGATTTCTAGATGACTGACTCATTTTTTTTCGTAATGCTGGTTATAGTCTACCAAATGTTGTGTCACTCCCCCCCCCCCAGTTTCTTAATGTATTCATTTTGCTCGCAGTAAGAGTACATCGTAACCAGATTTCGTTCAGCATTGTCTACTAAAGATCAGACCTTTATTACTGAGTTAACCTTTCATGCCTACAACTGATAACGCACTGACGATTTTATCTCCAAGTTTGCTTTCAACGGTGAACTAATCTAACATTGACACATACTCTGACCACGAGGCTTCTCTTCATTGTTACATTCCTATATAGCTTACACGTTTCTTCAACATTTTAACAGCACTTTACTTCATTACCAAAAGTTTGTTGTTACAAGACCTATGAGTTGCAAGTTAACATCAGATCTAACTCATCTATGAAAAAAGCATTAATTAAATTAAGCCTCATTCGATCTATCTACGAATCATGTATTTGTTTTAGCATGAATGATATTCATCTCATGATATTTATGTTTTGGAAAATATCAAGTAAACGTTTTTATTGCATAAAATCACGTAGTATTTATATCAGTTATAATTTTATTACTTATGAATTCCTAACTTAAGAACTTATAGTCGACCAGCAACTTATAGTAGTTACATTTATTACAGCTAATTAATGTAATTAAACTCTTCCATAAGACATTGATAATATATATTGTTTATATTGGCGTCGTTCTAGTAAGTCATTACAAATAATTTATGCTAAGGAACGAATTACATATAAGTTGATTTGATTTTTGTTAATACAAAATCTTCTTTTTCTTCATTTTATTGATTAACCTGAATATTTGAAAGGGAACTAGAATAATGATGACAGTAAGTATCTTGGTAAGGAATTTAACTGTCTAATTAGGCTGTATGTAAGTACGACACCTTTTTGCTTGTAACCGCCCACAATTCTAAGGCACAGAGTAGGATAACTTTAACACTAATGTTTCAGCTGGAAAATCATAAAAAATTTATTTCTAGGTTAAATTCCAGATAATGCAAATACTAAAAATCATTTTGCAACGATACATATCACTCTAATTTGTTCTATGTTCCGTGACATTTCCACTCGTCTTCGTCAGATATCATTATATTTGCTATAAGTTGTACATAACTCCAACATATATTAAATGCATACTTTATAATTTTTAGATATATATGTGCTAAGGATATTAATGATGAGTTTATTTATGTATAGATAACTTGCAACCCGTGTTATGTTTTGCATCTAGGTTTTCATGAGTTGTATGAATTGATAAACAAGATTAAATCAATTTATTATTTGTCAGTAGATGCTTTCTGGAAAACAGTTTCCTGTTTACCTCATTTGCGCTCAAAATATTGTTTAATATGATTAACTTGAGCAGTAATAATCAACGAGTTTTATCAGTGTTTACTCTTTTATAAAATAGATATATATATGTACATTATTAATTCGAGGCCTTTTATTATTGAGTAAATAAACTAATAAGTTATACATTTGACAGTACTAGTGATAAATAATTAACTACTAATAAGATTGTGCAGAATTCCCACTAGTTATGTTTACTCACTAAGACAAAGCGTGGAATGGTAGTTGATAATGAATGAAATTGTTTAATCTCATACACTGTATGAACACAATAACTGTTTTCTAGCAAACTTCTAAAGACGTACTGTTACCTTCATTTGATACACTGGAATAAAGTATTAATATGTTATTACCGACGGTTACGACGCTTACAATAATGAGATATTTACACATGTACACACAGGTCAAACCATATCTTTGTGCGCACTTCTAGTTTTCAACCTACATATAATTAGTTAAAGTGGATAGTATAATGTTAAAACTGTAATATTACTATAGTCAATCGCTTAATTAAACGACATTCACATCATTTAGATTAGTTAATATTTAAAGGTTATCAACCATGTTAAACGCGTAATTAACATAAACCTTGTACATATTTCATATTAGACAGTATGTCTGCTATTAAACGATTTGCTTTTAAACACATAAACATAATGATGTTCATATTTTGTATGTAAAACTATAATGTATGTGAATAGATTAACATGTTACTTTTTTATATATATGGAAAATCATGTCATATGAACTTTTTCTTTTACATGGACGCTTCATCAACACTACTTGTTGATACATTAAATGTCATAAAGTGGAAAACTATGACATAAATTATAGCGGTTTTCATGTTAAACTATTTTAAGCGTTTTATTATTACTTATAATATCGGAACACACCACAAAAATTAAACCAATATACTGCTTGAGAAGAATAAATTTTGCTTAACAGTTTATTGATTATTGACTAGGAAATGACAAAATACTTGTTTCGATAAAGCGTTTACGAATCTTGTATGTTTCAACTCACAGGAATGAGTTTGAAGAACCACTGCACTGAGAAAGCATATAAGAGCTATTTTGTTCTAGTTCAGTGGTACATGCTATATTGTCGACTTTAATATCCGAATTTTTCAAAGAGTGTGATCATAGCTCAGTACTTGGTATTAGCTAGGCTACAGTTAATGGTAAATAGATCTTTAAAAAAATAGTATTGTAAACATACTTCCATCTGTATGCTCGATTAATATGCCCTGTGAGGAATAAGTCAGTTTTGAAAATAACAGTTGTTAGCCTGTAATTATGTTCTAGACAGTACGTTTTTCAACACACTTTTGAGAACTTCGGAGTTGAGTTTGTTTAAATATATTAACTTGGATGTAGTTAGTAGTCTGAATGTCTTACGTGTTCCACGTTACTTAAAGTTCGTCGTTTCAAAATCGTATAGGTATCAATTACTGCAATAGAAAAGGTTTTGTAATACAGATATCCTTGTTTCTCTTTTAAGTTTGAGAGAATACCAAAATAGATATTAAAAATGTTTTTAGTTGAAGTATAAATAAATGCACTGAAGTAATTGTAACACCTGATTTAGACAACAAGTTTCGAAAGTAAATGTACAATATTAGTGACTGCGTCTACTTGAATTAAGCTATTACTCGTGCTCAAATGACAAATAAAACTTATCATAATGTGCAAATACATATATCATCTGTTTCCAGCACCCAGTCAGGCATGATATATATGAGGAATACACATATTTAGTTATGCCATTCTTTCCACAACCATTTTTGGAAGTTGTGTGCCAAGTTTCATGCATTTAGTAATCTTAATAAGTTAATTACCTGTACGATTTAACTATTTATATAGTTGAAAATCACTCAATGTTCTTTATTTTTGGAGAAATACTATGCAAGGCAACTTTGCTACGATAATTGTAGATAATACAATTTAATTTTTATTATGATGGAGCTTCTTCTGTTCTGAACATTTTGGGTAGAGAAATGTTACTTTCATTTTTCTTAGCAAAAGTATCTTATGTTACATTCTGACTATATGGATTAGATATCAGGCAATGTTGAGTTGTGTACTTCTTGTTATAGCAAAATAAAACTGCGTCTTTATTGAGTAGGAGCTGGGCATCAATAGACAAACACTACAAACAACATCATCACATTTTGAAAACAAGTCTTATAGACGTGAATACCATTTAAAAAAGGCTCCACATAAAAGTTATATAGCCAGGAAGATAGTTGGTAAAGTTGCATATACGTGGACTTTGCAATGCACGTATATATATATACGTATATTCACACTACAGGTTGGTAAAAATATGGAAAATCAATCTAGCTGTATTAGAACCGTTATCAGTGCTAATGAGGAAGTAATTTCCGGATACGTTGTAATAATGTAATGTAAAGACTAAGCAACAACAAATCAACCCTTTCTTTTTGAGACCAATTGAGGCTTTTACGAATAGAAAGTGTTATCTATTTAATGCAGACATTGGTGTTCACAATTATGGACTGTTTATTTTAAAGTTTTAACCATGTAAAAGGCAAATACATGACTTCTAAAATGGCAGTTGAAAATCAATTCACATTGTGAATCAATAAAGCTCCTATTCTCGCTTTTATTTCTTTTTTATTCTTTAACCTGAGTTTCTTTTTCCTAAATTGACATAAATGTTTATCGCTTCGTTTTATTTGTTAGATAATTCAATTATCTAGAGTGAATTTCTGAGGAAAACAATCGAAAATTAGTTTTTCTAATTATTTCGAATGTTTATCTTTTTATTCCACTACACATACAGCAGTTAATAACGATACTTACCTGAATCTGAAACACATTGCCTACTGAACATGTATCAAAGAGACTGTATGTGGTTTTAATTGATCCTTTTTGAAGAATGGTTATTATGTAGCAAATTTTAAAACATATTTTTACAGTGGACTCGGTAAAACAAACAAGTATAACGAATTAATTCAGTGGTAAATATTCATCAATACTAAGGTTGTTCTCGAAAAGATAGAACTTTGATAAAACCGACATATTCTTTGTAGTACATACAGTACTAAAAAATATTTTGTTGAGTTCGTTTTATTCAGTCAGTTGTACTTTTCCTTGGAATATCTATTCATTTCAAAGTCTCAGAATTATTTTGTATCAATCATAAGCAGATTAATATAAGTCAGAATCTATCCACACTATATATCCAATTCTAACAAGCCTTAGATATTAATGATATTTATACAGTGGAAAATGAACACTTTGCAACAAATTTATAAACATTTGTTCATTTTAGTAAACCTAATTCACTTCTAAAACGTTTAAAAGTTATTTTTCTACAGGCTTCTGTGTAGATTTCTTCATTAACGTTAACGAAATTACGTTTGCCTTATTTCTTACTTTTTAACTCCACTTGCTTTATCACAGCATTAGTACAGAATTTAAAAGGCCTTTATTCAAGCTTTCTTATCAAGAATTCAAAAAGTGTAGAACATATTCTTAAAACAATTTGTATTAAGCATTAATGATAACATTAAATAGTATGCAAGTATAAGTTAGAGTAATTTAATTCATTTAAAGTTGATAATAAGTGAGTTAACTAGTGTCTTTCGAAGCTTGATTTTATCAGAAAACCAAGTCTTGGCTACTGAATTCACTACACCACAACAAAATTTTACAGAAAAATATTTTGTGATGAAGTCGTATGAAGGAAATATTTCCACATTTCTGCGTGTCAGAATTTAGTTTTATTTTAACTCCTCAAAAAATACTTGTCTGAGAGAAGTTGTTGGAATCTTTTCATCTTATTTGTTTGCACTGTTAACTGAAGCTTCAAAATGTCTTGGACTTTTATATTCATCCCTTAATTGTATAATTGAAACTTCCTATTTGTAATGAACAGTTTATTGACATAATAAAAATACGTTTCTGAACCTTAAATAGTAAAATTATTCCAGACGAATTTTTTTAAATACTACATTAAAGTTAATTTTTATTTTATGTTGCAAAATACGTCCCCTAGGACAAGTTCATTGACTAGGTAGTAGAATGCAAACAATACAGTAATCATTGTTAAGTTATCCATTAGGATTTATTAAGTTCATCATACATTTTAAACTTTTATATCGTTAGTCAATTCAGTATTTCAGTCGAATGATTAGTTACACATTAATTCTCTGTAGAGTAAATGTCTCTGTAAAGTGGAAAGAACAACTGAAAGACTAACGAGTTTATTTTTAGCTATTTATTTAGACAAACACAGTAGAATTTAATAAGTATTCCAAGTTAATAATAAAAGTAAACGTTTCCAAACCTAAAGATTCTTAACAACTCCCCCTGGGCACCAACTCACCAGGTAATATATGTTTGCCTTATATGGTCGCTTATCAACAGCTCTGTTTGTATTATATTCCCATGTTTATTAGAATAAATGGGCATGATAATACATCTCAGTTTTATTTATAGAAAAAGAAGTATTCATTAAATAAAACTAAAAGGCTAATATTTTTTCAAAGTCTACACTCTGCGAAACAATCTAAGATTATTCTTAGTAAATTCATGTGGAATTGTCAAAAATACACTAAGATTTTATCGAGAATAATTTAAAAACTAGTGTAGATATTACTCTCCTTTAATTTACACAGATACATTCAAAACTTACCAACATCTATTCTAAAGTCTACTGGATACACGCTTATTTATTTTCATATTTTATGTCATGTTTAAGGTTATCACATTAAAGCTGTTGATTGGTGATTTTAGTTTACTATGTTTAGGTTACTTTTCGTTTAATGGCGTATTGCAAAATCTAGCCGCAAATAGATTATTGCGCTTGAACATTGAGTCATGTTAAATTATCTACACAATTTCGAAGATTCTATGAGTTCGTCTTTTAATTGTTCACTCGTATAAATCAAGCTGCGTGTGTTTCTTTTGTTAGTAATGGCATCTGTAAAGGAAATAAGTATAGTGACACTTTAATGCTTTTTGGAATGTTAACTGTCTCATAATTCACATTCATATTCTAGCAAATGGTGATATTCCTTATTCAGTCTGAATTAAGAGTAAATATCAAAGGCTTCTCAAATGATCAAACTAAATATGTTACGTTACATTCAGGAATATTTGCATAAGTTCAAGTATGCTATAAACCTAAGGTCTTGTAGAAAAATCAGTATTATATTCCATAATAACATATATATTACATACATTATATACATAACAAATAAATCCAAAGACGTTTACACAAGCTTTTCGACTCACCTATTTCTCAACATGAAATGGTTACATCAGTGTTCCAATCGTGTTGTGTATGAATATCACAGTTGAATGAGTAACCGCATTTAAGAAATATAATAACTTATGCTAAGTTAAAACATATCCAGTTTGACTAGGATTTCAGTATTTATGTTGACTAGTTAGTTGCATGTGATAATAGGTGTTGAATTTTATGGTTGAAAAGTCAGTTTAGTGAGGAAAAGTCTTGTTGTGATTGATTCCTAAAATGAAATCAAAATGACTTTTGACATTTTGCTTATTCATAAGAATATACACATCAAACTAATATAAACTCCGAGAAGAATGTTTACACGGAATAACGGTGAAGGACGCAAGGTTTGTAGCTGTAGCACTGATGATCAAGGGAATACAGGTAGATTTATGTAACATTTGAAATACTAACAAAATTTGTTTCTCTAAACACTGAAAGAGATGTTTCTTAAACCAAAATACCTTGGCTTCATTTTTCATGGGGTAATAGCCCTGTGTCTTGGCTGAATTCTCTATCAGTAAGTACAATTTTACACACCTTCAATTCCAGATGATATGTTATGGCCACATGTGATACATCAAATGACATTTTGTATAGCTGAAATGTAATATTAATCAACCGATAATTTCTAAGATGTGTATTCTTGATATACGTTTACTCTACATTTTAATGTATAGTGATAAGATCGATGTTGTATAGTGAAATGGTATTTTTATCTGACCTATTTCAGTTCTATCTAAACGATAATTGTAAGTTTGATTGTGTAAAAGTAAAGATTCGTTTATTCATTCAATATTAAACAGGAATTTTTCCTCTAATTTTGTTTAAAGGTTAATAGTTAATCAGCGTAGCATACTTTGAATTAATATATTCATTTGTCTTAAGGGTAACAGAAAGCGATGAAATTTATTCAAATAAAACTTTGCATAAGTGCAATGTTGGAGGTTAACTGAAAAAAATTACGATACACTATAATGACATTATTGGAATGTAACCTGATTTGACATTAAGCAAAAGGAATTGTCTGTGATTTGTCACAAATAGGTCTTAATTGTTAACAATTTAGTTTCACTTAAACCGGTGAGATGTTTACTGACAATCCTTAGAGTAAGACTAAACAGAATTGTGATAGGCAACATTAATACTGTGGTTTTGCTGAAACAGATGATTGATTGTTTTTATTAGTATTACAGATTTTATATGACGGTATAAATCAAGTGTGGTTCCATGCCTATTTATATAAAGAAAAATGAAAATAATGGAACGTAGGACAATATAGTTGGCATTACCATTCTGGTCTCCTTTTTGCTTGAGCATTTCAAATAACTTGGTATATAAGCTTGACACATTTGAGCGGATCATCTCTTTCCTTTCTAATCCTGAATCTAGACAAATCCCTGATCATAGCGTATTATTAAAAATATTGAATTGGTACAACGCAATTGTGAACTAAGCCGCTGACATCGGTTATAAAATCCAAGTGCAACGATGTAATAAAGTCTCATGGTATGAAGATATTTTCTGAATTTACCATTTATTACCTGCATTTATATTGACTTTTAACATTTAGAAATGTATTAGTTTGATTGCTGTCTTCATAATTTTGTTTCCTTCTCCGACTTTTCATGAAAATGTTGTATGGAAAAATATTGTGCAGTTGACATGTACGTAATTTTGGTAGGGAATATATTTCGAGTAATTGAAATACATGTAATGTATTCAAGCATACAAAAACTAATAATTTTCTTAACAGCTACTGTTGGGCAACCTACGCTACCTTAAGATAAATCAGAAACAATAGAGTGAAGCATTTTTATGATTTATTAGTTGTATGTGTATTTCTCAGTTACAGTTGTAAACAAGAGCTTACACAATGTTATAATGAGCAAACAGATAGCGTATTCATATATGCTTACTTAAGGGACAGTATAGCATTTTGTGCTTATAGCTTAAACAGTAGGATTCGAAATCTATCTGTTGATTATTCATACCTAAAATCGGATTTTTTACAACAGTATCCAGAACAATTTGATATACACAATATAGGTAGTTAAGCGCACATGCACAAGATACCATGGCTTAGCACATACTGTTGTTTCCAAACATAACACGATTTTCAGTATTTCAGGTCCATACTGTGTCCAGTATTGATGAACGTTGCTTTCTATAGTTGCCATTGTTGATGGTTTTTTTGATGATATTCATCACTCATAAAAAGAGAATTTCAATCGGTAAAGTGAAAAACAAGTTTATTTAGCACAGAGTTAATTTTCAGCGTTGTTACATTACGCAAAAAAATACAGCCTCAGTTTATACTACAAAATTTAATTGTAATCTTCCATAGTATCACTTCAAAAGATAACTTGCCAACATCTAACAATGACTTTACATATCATTAGGGACAATTCATTTAGTTGATATAGAAGTGAATCAAAGAAGCTAATTACAATTTATGTTGTCCTTAAGTGAACTGGACACTGTTTTTGCATTTGATTATGATAATGTACGCAAATAAGGATTAATAAAATACAAAACGCCACAATTTATTACTAAGCGTTAATCAAAACTAATGACATGATTACTTTTAGTAGGCTCACTAGTAAAGAGAAGTTAGTGGTAATATCCACTGTTGAATTACTAACTTTGCATGACATTTGACAATGATTCTGGGTTGTTGACTAGTGGCGATGAAAAGTCTCAGATTCAGGTCAGCTGATCATGTGTATCTTAACAACTCCTCGGTCATTGTCTTAAGAAAATTAATCTTTTTTAATAAACTAATTATTCATCTGGATTTAATGTTTTCAGTAAAATCAATGGCCTATTTTTTCGTAAGGAATAATCTAAACTTGTTCATAAAGCTTTATTATGGTCTCATGGTAATATATGTAGCAAGTACAAATTTTTATCAGCTCTTTCTTTAAAAGGTGAATCTGAAATATTCTCCTAGTCACTTTACAACAATAGGCATAGTCAGTAGTGTTTCTAAAAGTTTCTTCGAATTCTTGCCAACATAAACATGTGGCATGCATAAAATTTCAACCCAAGTGGGGGGGGGGAATTCACCATGCGAACGTGTATTGATCAAATGACGTAAAAATCTAGATGCTAGAATTCGGGTCTAAGTTGATTTTGTTTGTAATTAAAAAAAGCCTATAATGTTAATTTCTTGCACAAAAAACAAGCTGTTGACTTTATGTCATTTTCCATCACTAAACAAGACCACTTACATCATAAATTATTAAACAAACTAAAGAACATTATTTTAACTGGGATGTAAGCTGATGAAATTGCTTCCATGGGAATCATAATTTTACGTACATGTTTTATTTCGAATTTCGTCAAACTGACTCAACTGACATTTTATTCCTCTAAATTTAGCTACGTCATAAAGTGTGTTTGACTAAGGACGACTATCAAATATCACACAGGTTACAGTAACTGGTACATTCGACCATTTAGTGGATTGTTTTTATTTCAAACTAAATGTCGGATGTTGAAACATAAGCATTTGATCACAAAATTACTTCAAAACGTCGGTTATACATTGGGCATTATGAATAGTATTCATTTTAAGCAACTGATAGTTTTCTGTTTCTTTTTTCTTTTTTTCTTAACGTTGAATGTTTGCTTTCTATTACTAAAAATATATGAAAATATAGCATATAGGCTTTACTAAGTCAGCTGTATGTGAGTTAGACGACTTTTCCTTATGAAATTGTCGACGATTCTACGTGGTGTTTCTTAAAGTAGGTAGTAATACAATAAGGATAGTGATACTTAAATCTACAAATAAAATATTTTATGTGCCCATTCATTACTGTCTAAACGATGGATTGGTTGTGATAGCAATTCATATAGGATGGACAAAGTATGCTATAGTTTCATGTCTAACTGCAGTTTTAGAAAAGCGAAGAGACTAATAGTTTAAAAATAATATGTATCTAAATGTCGGATAAGTAAATCGTTAAAGCACTGTGAGTTGTGTTTGAAAACAAACTTATTATCTTATTGTATTACGGCCAAATTTCAGTTACGCTTAACTAAAATGCTACATTTGGACCGAATTTAAACTGTTGGGATTGTTTCAAATTCCTAAACTTTCACTGGTTGTAAAGTACGTATGCCAACTAAATTACTAAAGTATCATATACCGTTGAAATTTTTTCGTCCTACAACTTAGACGTTCATTTTAAGATCAATAGTTTGGGTGTTCTGGTTGAGTGATTTATTCATTACATGGTTTACATTGTATTTTAGGCTTATAATCAACTTTCATAATGATAGTTCGAACTAGATTTGTTATTTGAACGTCATGATTTGACGAATTATAAAACTTGAATGCATTATATACCATTGAACTCATTACGGATTTTGTATTCAAATTTAGTAGTCGTTAGAAAAACTAGGTTATTGTCTGTTTACCATTAACAAAGTTCTAATATGTCTGTTAATATCTTTCGATTGCTTGTAAAACAGAAAATCCCTTAAGATTCAGTATTTTACGAGGAACGTTTGTTAGTGATCAGATGCCTCAAGTATCACTAGTCCTAAAATGGCGTATTTCTGTACAAATTTGAACTAACAGTTTTAAGAGAATTTCTCGAATTATATATTCACTTCAGGTAATGTAACTATGATTTACGGACTATATGGGTTGGTGTTCATTATGACCAGATTGCATTAGATGGTTTTTTCAAATTTAAATGAGTTCAGCGCTTTCCTTTTTTAAAAAACTGGACATTCAGGCTAAAATACCATTAAGTTAAAGTGCGTAGTTTCAAATTATGATTATTTGCCTTGTAGTATCATTATGCAATTTATGCCTAATACTCAATTTATCTAAGTAACTTAAGATCATTTTTCTGTAAGCTTATCATTTGTCTTTTTTCTTTCATTGAAAATACAGGCAACTAATTTGCGCTTATTGTTTAACATACCCAATATCCTTAGTGATGAGACAAGACTACTCACTCTCCAAAAAAGGTTGTGCATTGATTTATCGTAAAGGCAAGTTAGTAAACGCATTAATGTATTTACTGTTAAATGTTGATGTGTTAGACATAATTACAGTTTGATATCAAATATTCAACAGAATCCTGAACATAAATGTAATGGTTAGTTCTAAGATAACGATAGTGAAGCAGTACTGTTTGCTTCAAATCTTGAAATAGACTGAGCTATCTGCTACAGTTCCAAGAAATAGTTAGATTGGAACGATCTAAAAGAAACAATATAAAAAGTGGAAAATTCTGTACTTCTTAATTTTGTAAATTGAAGTAAGTACTGTGACTATTGGAATTTTGTAGACGTGTTGCCTTTTATTCTGTACGATAAAACCAGTAGGGCAACTTATATCCAAAATCGTATCAAATATTTCCGATGTTCCGAAGTGTTAATCAATGTGAATGTTAAGCGGGAAACTGAAATCAGTGCAAATCATCAGAATTAGTAATAGTTAACTGAAATAATAGCCAAGACGCAATTAATCAAATAATCCTACATATATTTCTGACCTGAAGTTATCTAAATACATATTTTATTTCAATTCATTTTAAAAGTACCGGACAGATTTGTGATTTAGTCCAAAGTTCATAGCTCACCTACCAGTATTGAGTTTAGTAAAACTGAATGAAACTGAAGAGGAAATTTTAATTTACTAGTGTTGTAAACAATGCATTCGCAATCCTTCCATTCTCAGTATACAATCACTCCAGTCAATTCACTTCTATAATACGTGATTAATTGAATTTGCTGACTTTTGTTTACGATGATTGATCTCGTGTTAAGTTTTAATAGCAACATATTTCAATATTTTAGTTGTTGACAATGAGTTACTTCTGAAGCAAAACAGCAGAAATGCAAGGACCTGAACAAACTAGATCTTCTCGTTTAATACTTATAAATTGATTTTCAGACCTTAATGCAGGCTTCATCTAGTTAATGTCTAATCAATACTCTTAGGTTCCCAATAGTAAATTTAGTGTTGATTGCCTTTTCTATGTTCCCTCGTGCAGTAATTTTCAGTTGTAAGCGTTATTTTCATTTGATTTTAGTCAGAAAATAAGTAGAACTCATTCAGATTACGGTAACAAGTAATTAGCTTAGTTGTCTAATAAAGTAACATGATGCTTCCAAATCCAACTTCTAAGTAACTAGCTATTATCTAAATATACAAATCTTTTCTGGTTTAGCTACAACCTTTCATGAAAAACATTCTATTAATATAAATAACATCAAAGTCGTTGAAACAAATGAATTTTCCTTAACTCACCTATTGTTTCTATTCTACTTTATGCGGAATCTTTGTATGCAGAGTAAATACATGATGAATTCGGCTAATAAACTCTTTACAAACGTTTTGATGTGGAACACGTAACTATGCAAAAATCTTTGGTAATATATTCTAGAATTGGTTAGTAGCATCAACATGAGATGAATTGATAACGCTGTAAGTAAACTACTGGTTGACAAATAATGTTTTTAATGGTAAATTAGTCAATTACTTGCAATGGGAGAATAAATTAATATTGAGTCGCGTTAAGAAATGATTTTCTTTCTGGCAGTGTTTAGTTTACTGTTTTATTTTTTAATGTTTTGTAATAGTTAGTTAGAATTCTATAAACTCGAAAGTATGATGATAAATGAAGTTATTTTGCTGATTGTCTAACTAAAAAGAGAAAACTGTAAACTCAAGGAAACATTACGTGGTTGGAGCAGTTCAAACCTTTATGTATGGCAAAAGTAGTTCACTCTGAATACGGCTACTGAAATGAAACGAAGTAAGTACTATTTCCAGATTGTCTGATGACTACAACTAGCGTATGTAATACAATTACGATTCCAGAAAACCATTTGATGTACCATAGTGGAGCAAACATTGTGCATAATATATTACTCCAAAGTGTTATTAGTCCTTAAACGAGTCTATGATGATGCAAATCTATTTTTATAACTTAATAGTATTTATTTGTAAATAAGTTTCGACTGATACATGTAATACTGACAACAAATACTGTATGCTGAATTGTTACTCCTTGAAATGAATTAACAATATAATGCAAATTTCCGGCTTATATTATGTAATAGATTCACTTGGCAATAAGTTGTGTCTGTCAAAATATAACAGTTTTCATTAATTCATTTTTCTCTAACATTTAAATCTTGATGATATTTTTATTTCAAACAGGATATGCTTTCAAAAATCTGTTAACAGCACACATCTTATTATTGTTTTATGTCCAAAATATCATATATGTACACATTCATATATCAGATATGCAAGTTGAAGATATTGGCAATTTGATATTTGTTTGTACAACATCTACTCTAGTTATTTTGTAAAACACCATCGTAATTGAAAATACAAATTATTGAGGTTTCTAGAAGGTGGAAAATATGTGACAGCACATCATCAGTGATCACTATCATTTATTGTATACAAATATACAGTTCATAAATTTATATATTAAGTAGTATGTACAAACGGTATTTTAATTACAGATGTAGACTTGTCGATATTTCGGTTAAGTTTTTCAAATAAATTTACCGATCATATCAGAGTTTGCTTGTAATGGTTAGTAGGCAGGTACTTGGTTTCATTATACTAAAATTAGCTACACTTTTTTTTAGAAACATAGGCTACTGAATAGTGAAAATGCTTTTATTTAGGTAAGTAGTGAGTTCGAAGCTATGAAGGATACTTATCGTTACGAAAGTTAATTTGAATGAGTATCAATCTTTCAACAATGGCGACTGTTGACATGAAATATATAAACTTACAAGGAGATACCTTTCACTGTTAGTGAGCTGTTTTCTTAAAAAGATGAGATTCGAAGATCTGTCATAAATTAGTAATTAAGCATATATACAACATGTAATGCAATGTAATTTTGTCGTAATAATCTATAGCTGTACTTGATTATCCATAGATTTCATTCCACTATAGACTCATCAGATGAATTATCTCCTGGACTTTTCACATTAGATAGACGAAAAGGTTAAACGCTTAGAAGTATATCTTTGATTTTGAATTCATTTAACAGATTTATGAACTATGTAACTTAAATTTTTCACTACTGTGTTATATGTTTTGATCAGTTTATTGGATTCTATCAACAAGAAAGTAAATCGGCATTTACAACTAAAAGAATCTATTAACTGTTAAATTAAAGCTATTAAAAGAAAATAGGGGATCATTCTTTTCAAATGGTGAAAAACTATGAAAAACAAATTAGTTTGCGTAACTCATCATCTCGTTGTTATTAATCTAACAAACAACAACTTCACATGCAACTATTTTCAGAAGTTGATATTTAGAAGAATGGCTTTGACAATTATGTGGTTACCGCAGTGTAATGATAAGCACTTACGAATAAATGATTCACATTAAAACGTCTGTACATTTGTAATATTCTGATAAACAGTTTCATATGTGCCAAGTACTATGTACAAAATCAGTTATGGCCTATCTTACCGAACTGATGAAATTTGATATTTTTGAATCAAGGTCAACTTAATGATGCAAGACGTTCCTTCTTATCTAAAGTTCATTCATCATTTGGAACTAAGTGTGCACTAAGCTATACTTATTCCTTATAATTATTCACTACTTAACGGTATCCCAATTTAGAATACATCAGAGGCTCACACAATAGATTTACATAGAAATGGGCAAGACCTCTTTGATGAATATTATTTTTAATCGCTTATTGTTTACATAAAGAACTGAGCATTCAACGTTAATCCGTTCACTAAACAAAGCAGTTTTACACTAAACGTGATCGTAACGCTGCTTCATCAATTTTGCCTAATTTCACCTCTGACGAGCTTAGTAGATTTTTGGAAGCTTTTCAATGAAATCATTTTAAATCACGGAAAACAACCGCCTGATTAGCTTTCATTTTAAATGAGCATCTAGATTGCATTAGTTCTTGTTCATGTTAAAAAACTTTTCCATAAGTGACATCCACTTTGCCAAAATTGACTGTTTCTAGTCAAAAGTAACTGTTTATTTAGTTTCAAGTAGTGTGCCAAGGGATTGGAAATGTTACTTTTTAATGCGTATTTTGATACAAATAAGGACTACCTTCTTGCCGAATCCTCCCGAGTATAGTGATTTAGTTAAGCACCTTGCTAATTAAATAATCCTACTATAAATTCACTATGTGCTTCAGAAAAGTGATGTGTGCTTTTGGGTTTTTGTAGCTCATTACATCAGATAAAATAAACAAACGTCTCTATCAGTGTTTTCTATGGCTTGTATATTGCGCATGAATTACTCCTTCTATCAGCTTAAATTGATTCAAAAATATAGAAACACTATGAATGAGATAATGGTTACATGAGTGGTATTGTTAAGCCGGCATCATTATGTTGTGTTAGTATGAATCTAAAGATCAAAACCTACTCCCAACAAGAACAACATTAATTTTTACTGACTAGATACGCAAAACATAGGCAATTATGTACTAAAGTGATTCAGGAAAATGTTGAAACAAACGCAAAAATGTCTCCTAACATCTAAACATAAATTTCTCATATCATTGTATGGTTTCCTTCCCATGACAAGCAGTTTAAAGTTTGATTTTCTCTGTACTATTTTTTATTCACCTACAAACAAAATGATGTCAGTATAACCTTATCTATTGGAAAGCTGTTATATTAATAGGAACATCTGCTGAATTTTAGTAATTTTTCAGTCCTCTTCCCCTCCTAACCGACCTTTTTTTCAGACAACATAATTAGTTATTGAGTCATTATTTTCAAAAGAGAGTGTTTTAGGCGTGAGCCGCACTTATTTTTTAGTCCCTATACAACATTAAGTTATAATTACTTGCTCTATTGAAAGTTATATATATTCAGTCAGTTTTTCCAAGACCATGTAATGAAATGAGAATTGGTTGATATTTATTTAAGTAAAATATTATTGATTTTGTGACAAAAATTTAATTAAATTTTTAAAAACTTAATAAATAAAACATAACAGATGTGGATTCTATTTATTGCTGTATAATGAAATAAATAAACAAACTAATTCATTATAAATTGATTTTATCATTCTTTATATTGACTTCTTGGAACAGTGTTTATTTCAATTGAATTCTCTAAGTCTCTAAGTCTACACTAAACCTGTAGTAGTCTATTAGAAGGTTATTGTTTTTGTGTTAGAAAAATTATGTTTTTGAAAATTTATTAAAGTCAGTTGTATTCAGGGTGCATTATTCACACTTACTGTTGCGAAATTTACTGAGGATCGCGTAATTTATGGTGAAACTTGGTAACATTCATCGGCTCTTAGGCCTTGTCTATGTAGACCTAATTGTAATATTTCTTTGATGTTGTAATATTAATGGACGCGTTAATGAAATAATAGATATTAGCTATCCTTGGAGTTGTCTCAAAGATAGGATATTCCGACTAACGTTTTTTTAAGAAACCTTAAAACTGCAACTTTGTGATACATTGTAATAGTATTACTATACTGTTACATGTTGAATCAAGAAAATATGAATGAATGATTTACTGGACAAAATGCATTCAGAACTTCATACGCTAATAAATATGTTTATGTTGCAGATCAAAATTTCATGTGGTTTATTAATGCCGCAAAATGTAGTGGAATAGCTTTAATGTGTAGCAATAATTCATGTTTGTTTCTTGACTCGATTAAAACTGTATAAAGTAAGAATGGTGATTGTTGGCATCGTTTAATTTTAGGCTAAACAACTAAACGAATAATAAACAGTAATCGAAACTTGGAGTGGTTTCACATGGTATCAGTATTATTCAAAATAGTTAAAAATCCCTGGAGCTTATACCCCACAATTGTTGAAATCTTTCTTTCTAAACATTTTGATTCACTTGTCGCAGGATACATATATATGCAATAGATATAGTGGAAAAACTATATAGGTCCACCTTTCCATATTTCATTTAATACACTGCGGGGTTAATTCGTAACCAGTCACACCATCATAATTCACTAAAATTTATTTAATCAAATATTGTGGATACTAACGAGAATCGCATGGCCTATACAAAAGATGATTCTTAGGATCATAGTATTCCAAAGCAAATAGGCTCCAAAAATGTTGGTTAACTGAAGAGACATTGTACTTTGTCAACTGACACTAATCTTCATTGAATCATCATGTTTTGAGATTATTAGACATGTTTGAGATTCCGTAACAGTGACAGAATTCATTTCTTTTATCAGCCGACTATAATGTTCTCAATTAATTTGTGGATGTTTCGTTTATGTATTTCAGGTACTTTTAAGCAGCATATACTGTAATGAACCTATTCTTACGCATATACAATTTAACGGAACCAATAAACTTTCTATGTAGAATATTGGAACATATAACTATTGAAAGACTAGTGTTAATTACTATCTGGATTTGAAGATAATCTTAGGTCATTAAACGTTTTGATTGAGGTCGAAATATAATGTTTTGTTAGTTGAGACAACTTGTATAAACCTTAGTCATTAATAACTCTGAAATAAGGTTTATGTATAATCGAATATGTGTTATGTTAAGTAGAATGTAAACAATATCACAGCGCTGATAAATTAAAATGATTATACTTCCATTTATTTTAGACTGTTTACTCTGTTACTTTATTGTATTCTAATAAAGGATTCAAAAGGATCAAATAAATCATACCAAATCTGAACATAAATTAGAATTTTCTGAACATTTTATGGTTTATGTACTTATTGTATCTAGTTTAATAATATAAATGGTTACTTATTTTACCAGTGTTCATTTTAGTCGATTAGTAAAGTTATTTTGTCTGATATATGAATATCAAATCAAATGGAATTACAAAACAAACGATGATTTGTGGATTAACTAAATCTAGGTATGGTATGTTTAAGCTTTGACATCACAAAGTTCAAATTTACTGGTATTCGTTTCAACACTGCATTGAAAGACCATAACTACCTGAGTTCCTTAAACCCATTCAATTACTTAAACTATTTATGATCATTAAGCAAAGAGAGACCTTACAGGACTGAATATTCATAGCGTAGCGAATGATTACTTATACAATCATTAAATTATTAACCAAACTACTACTACTACTACTTTGATAAAGCAATCATCAGTTCCTTATCGTTGTAGTTCATAAATACTTAAGATTGAGAATATCAACATTGACCAAACATTAGTATAAACTGTATATATCAGAACAAAATCTATAGTTTAGCATTCTAACCTTTGGTTATAATTATGCTGTCAATATTCAGTAGTAATGTATACTTCACGAAAAAAAATCGGACACCCAAGTTGAAATTTCGTGACAAATGAATGTTAATAAGCTAGAAATCAGTCATGCGAAATTGCGGAACGACATTGTCATTTGTGTTAAATATAAAGATCATTATTACATGAAATAACTTTTCATGCATAGATTTGCTGTTTGAGAGAATGAATTCAATTAGCTGATTATAAATACTATCAAAATGTTCTTAATTTATTTTATAAAGAGTAAAGAAATAGTTGGAGAATATGATGCAACGTTAGCTCACATGTTTTTAATACGATGAAAGTTAAAAAGTGGAAGCTAAATTGATTCATGCCAAAGTTTTTTCGCTAAAATGTAAATGATGGTGTTTGTTATTGAAGTCGTGTTAATAGTGTAACCAACCACGAATTATTTAATGTGATTTAACTGATTGAATGAAATTGGGAAAAATAGGGTCAACAATTAGATGCACCTCTCACTATTCACATATTCGGGTCGAAACTCAGTTATTTAACACCATCTTAGGCAGTTTATTCACTTGGCTGTGGCAAAGAAAAGTGTTTCTATATAAACACTCCTATATCTGAATGGCTTGTGTGAAATGTATTTTGTTTGATTAGTTAGGTGGTAGTTGCTTTTTACTTACCTGTTTATGGGGGGAACATCTGTTTGCGCTTGCATTTTTTAGTTTATTAAGCAATATCTCAAAATCCAGTGGATACTCCGGAACAGAATTATCGTTTCGAGGAAACCTCCAAAGCTAATTAGTAAATTATCATCTAGTAACATTACCCTGATACTTGAGAAGCTTTTGTTTTGAGATTTCCGTCTAAACGTCATTAAAAATTTATTACTCAAAGGGTTTAGATTCTGTACAAACAAACAGATAATCGAATTGGGGTGGTTATTTTACGGGGATTAGTGTGTTTAATTGATTAAATATGTCGCAGATCGATGTTGGCAGGGCGTCAGTGAAAACTAGGGAGCACTGGACAGCGGTTTTGTTCTTGTGTAGAACTCCTCAGCAGTGCATTTCCCAGATTCCGCCCCAGTTATAATTGACCAGTCTAATTTCTGATCTATGCATATGGTTCAATTTATCAGTAATCATACAAATATCTAACTAACTTCAGTAGCCGTTTACAAAACGTGCCTGTGGACGGCTTCTGTATAAAGTGATATATATTAGCTTTTTATGTAATTTGCGTTAAGAAGACCACATTTTTGACCAACTATGACAATTATAACTATTAAGGTAATCTGCTGCATATCTTTTTCATTCAAATCACTGTAAAACGTATAGTTTAATGTGAAGCATAGAAAGAATTTGCCTCAATGCATTCACTCAGAACATAAACAAAAGTATTTTCATGAAATCTGTTTCTGAAAATTGTGCATATACTATCTCGATACTTATATTAATCCTTAAGACAATTAAGAGAAAGTAAGAATATCAAATATTTAGTTCATAGTAACTAGCGAAATGCTCTAATGCATGCAAATAGTGAATTTCTATAATTAAAAAAAATACCAAAACAAGAATTTATTCATCGAATTGGTGAAATTTGTCTTAGATGAAGAATAAAGTGTAAATACTGTACTGTAAAATTAACATCGTAAAAAAGGAAGCTGAATAAATTGATGCAACCGATTTTGTAAATTTTATCAAAACCTTTTAGGTATGAATGTTTAATTTTACAGTTGACTTAAAAATGCTAACAACTTGTTTCTTTCCCTAGATTTCATATTATTTGTTTCTTCTAACTACTTAATGATGTATTGGACAGCTGTTTATCTTTTCTTAAATAGATACATGAATTAATTCTTTTACGTTCTTATTAAGAAATAGATGACAGCTTAATGAGACAGAAGTAATTTTTAAAAATAGCATTCAATTTTAGGGATAAATATAGGAAGATTCTACACAAAATCTTGGCTCTGTTGGCACAATCTGTCATGGATTTTTATGTTTAACAATAAATTTCTACCGGCTACTGTAAAATTCATAATATGGTTTTTCTTAACAAGTTGGAAATTGCAAAATTCTTGACATGCTTTGTCTACAAGTGTCAGCTGTCATGAAAACTTGGTCCATGGTACATCTCTGTATTTGGAAGTTATTACTTAAGGCTATTTAACTCAGTGAAAACTCAAAATAATGCTTAATACTACATCAACTCAATTATACGAACTTTAGGAGACAACGTTATCGGACACTATATAAACATTATTATGCACACCGTTGTCGACAACATATACATGTCTTACAGCATGTTTTTTCGAAATATCAATATCAATGATCAAAGGGAACTAACAAGCCAATCGATAAAGGTCACATGCTCCTACTTACCAGGGTTGTAAACTTTCTAAACTTAGTTGAAATTCAGTTCTAAACATAGTTTCTTTGTTCTGCTAATAAAATCAACCTTCACCATTTAATAAATGAGTAAACAATAAATAGTAAGCCATCAATAAAATTAATTTAATAAATTTCGGTAGATCACATTTTGGTTTCGACGTTTAAAAGTTGAGTTGATAAGCATTTCTTCATAAATTTAAAACAACTTGTTCCTTTGATAAATTTTGACAGTGCACTAAGAAGACGAAGTTTACCAGAGGTATGTGATATATTTGCGTAATACATTTAGAATAATCTTAACAAGTGTATGTGTGATCAGAATGTTCGACATGTATTGCGTAAATATGCATCACATAGCTTAGATAAACTTAGCGCATTATCAAACTATCTTCATAAGTTTCTTTAAAAAAGTAACAGAATATTACATATTAGATATAGCAGTTTAAAACAAGGTTTTTCTTGAATTTCAAGTCTGTATCTCGATATTTAGTCATTCTGAACATCAACGTCTACTTAAGAAGTTTATTTAGAGTCTTTATGGAATTTCAAAATTTGTAGATATTCACAAATAAACTTTCTGTGGATATGGACTATCCTATTGTTTAACTGAAACAGTTTATATTCAAAAGTTAAGCTTTTGATTAAATTCACTACTAGTTTGATGGTTTCAAGTTTCTAGAAAAATCAAAAACGGATAAACCACAGTGTGTAATCATAGTTGTCGTAGTGACGGATCTACTCAGTTTATTGATTCAAATAAGAAAACATTGATTGAAAGTGAGGCTTTTCACTGTTTTCACATAAAAGTCACCTCGATTATTTTATTCTTTTAAAATGCATTTGAATCTAAGTAGAACACTAGAATAGCGTATTTGTAAGCAATTTTAACGAAAGGAATTAATGTGAATTATAGTGTTTTGTTCGGTAGACTGGCCTAGGCTTCTTACTGATACACTATACACATGCCTTGTATACACTCGTCGCCCAATTATTTTATAAATCTACTGGCTCCTATTAAAACAGAAAATTCTATAAAACTTAAGTAAACAGTTAGTGAATGAAGGGAGGTAGTCAGTTGTTCCAAAAATGATAAGGCGTATTTCTTGAACCATGAGTAAAAAGAATATTAGTTGAAAAAGCCACAGGGGTATGGTGAATGCACATACTGAAATCGTGAATAAAATGTCGTAAGTGAGTTCTCATCATATTTATGTAATTGAAAAATTTCACATCTTTCAACATTTGTATGATGAGACTTTGTTATTTAGCTTAGTGATGTGAATGATTACTTTTACTTCATACGCAATTATTATTTCTCACAGTTTGAATGAGAAATGCTTTTGAAGTAGTAACTATTAACAAAAGATCGATAGCTATTTTCCCCGATATATAAACAAAATACCACAATGAGTTGTACAGTATTTAACAAACAAATTGTTAGGAATGAGTACTTTGTATTAATAGTGTGGGTGAGGTGTTTGAATTACAGGTCAGTAGCTATCTAAAGATCTCGTGGTCTTTTACATGAATATCCCCCCAAATTATAACATAGCTTTAAACGATTACGAAGACTGGTATTACATCATCAAGTAATATATAAATGATTCTAAGAAATGTATCATAATAGGTCCAATTAATTAAAACAGGAATCTGTTCGATACAATTTTCTTATAGCTTTACATTACATTTCATGATCAATACAGTTTTATTAGCCCCTTGAATGCAGCTTCTTACAAAGAAAAGTGCTTAGCGTCGGTTTTCAGCCTCTAAAATAAAGAGGTCATTATATAACTTGTCTTTGTATCATGTCTCCTAAAACTAATTTCTAAATGTTTACTTTTTAAAACTCATCCATTTAAAGCAATTTATTCTGTTTCTTAATTCGTAACACAATAAATATCACATAACTCAAACTAATGCTAATGGTTTTTATGAAACAGTAAATAACAAGAAAGTATAAATCATCCTAACTTTTAGTTCACCAAATGTTCGTTGTTTTTATCTTCTTATTACTCTTGTTCACTTTTTCAATACCATACATTAATCTTCTTATTAAATTAATCAAATAAGTAATAAATACTGTGCATGTTATGAAAATGAGATAAGAACAACTGTAGTGAAGATTTTAAGAACAATAATATAAGTGATGAAAGTGTTGATAATTAAACAAATTCAAATAGATTTTGTTTCGCATGTAAGTGTTCTTAGATGTATCTAATTTATTCGTTGATTTCTTAACAAATTTCTTTAATTATCACTGAGAATATTAAAGGTACGTTATGAAAATCATGTGATTGTTTGTTATATGTAGGTTATTGTAAACAGTTGTATGTTAGGATATATATTCATGCCATAATCATATAAAAAACTGCTTTCTGTGTTAAGATTTGCACTAATAGACATTTATTGGGTTGTAGGTCAATCGTCACAAGGATGTTTTTAATTTGGTAAAGTTTAACCATTGTCATTGTGGAGCCTTTTATGAGTAAAGAGTAAAACAATCCGATATGTTTGAGAGTTGGAGTTAAGTACATCCCTCTAGTTTCGGACAATATCTAATTGGACTTCAAAACCACCTAGGGTGTAAAATTCAGTTATTCTACTTGTATGATGAATTTCAGTGAATATGTAGTAAGAATTAGGCTTCCTCCAGTCAAACGAAATTCGTCAAGAAACGTTAAAATTGTACTCTTAGTGACGAGCACCATACACTAACCACTTTATGTAAATATATCTTTCAGTATGATGTAAAAAGTTGTTTCACGGTTTACTACAAGTTACAAAGCAAATGATGTCAGCATTCAATTTTTGGCAAATTATCTAGGTGGTCTTGTCATTCTCTAATCAATGCTACAAGAAAATAGGTTACTACACCTAGAATATTCTTAATGAACTAGACGTCAATGCTGTACATTCTAGGTGCATAGGAAATTGATTGGACAGTTTGAATTAGGAACCCAAAGCTTGAATTTCCAACTCAGTCTTTAATAATTTTAATACCATACAGAAGGTTTTGGGTGCGTCTACAGTTTACCGAAACTTTAAAAACTTTTTTTCCAATAGACAACATGTTGTGTGTTAGCGAAACCTGTCTTCAATGCAATAGCGTTTCGTATCATTTTGTTATCAGATATTAAGAGTGCTAAATTATTAGGTCACAGATGTAGATATGTAGGTGGCTGTGTTTTAAAAATTTTCTTACAAATCTATCATGCAAACTACAGCGGTATATACTCAGTCACCAATATCTTCAGTTGGGTAATCAGTCCTTTACACTTGAAGCAATACACATGCACATGTATAAAATATATCAGACCTATGAGAGCAATTTGAGAGTCAATAAAGGTGATTACACACAAAATTAAAACAAGCATAAAGTGGAATTGATACTAAGAAGAAAAGTGTAGTAATAATTAAGCGTATATTATGATGCATGGTAATTTGACACTGGAAAAAAATAAATTTATCGAATTAATAATCATTGGCGTGTTTTGTACACATTTGTTTTTGATTTGTTAAACTTATTTGCTAGGAATTGATCACATTTGAGTGCCATGACCATCACAAAGTCGAAACCAATTCATTGATGTTGATAAACACGTAATCGTAGCTGAGCCTATAAGGCCTTGAGATAATTCCCACATAAGGGTTTTGGAAGAGTACTACTGTGAAGTTCCCTACTTTAGCAAAATATATGTCCAATGTACCTCGAGTTTAAATAGTACCCAACTGGGATCAAGTTGTTATGAGTAAATGCCTAAATTCTATAAAATAATCAACTCTGTCAATACAATGTCATATCTTTGATAAAACAAGCAACAGATATGATATCTGAAACTAATAATGTTAATATAAATAATACAACAGCTGCCAAAATAGCGTGTTTAACATTAGTCACAGTATTCTCGTAAATAACCGCATGTCAACACTTAAACTGATCTGCTTTTCCTTTAATATCTCCTATGAAATAACATCAGTAGTATTTTTTACTTAGTTTTGGTTAGATTTCATTACCTATAATTTATTTACATATATCCTGAAGTGCTAGAAATATTTGTGATTTTCTTCTGAAAACTAGTCATAGCAGATCAGGTATAACCGAAAAGAAAAGTAGATAACTTCCTTTATTCACTAAAAGGAACTCAATCTACAAAGGAAACAGTAAGGCAAATGCAATGAACTTATCCTGCAAAATAAAGTTCATTTGTTTGTTTCTTTCGGTCAATTAAATTTTCTAATTACTTAAGTTAATTAGACCGCAACGGTTTTACAAAAATTTTGTAAAAAAAATAATACTGATAATAAAGAAATAAAAATTAATTGAGTTCTTAGCTCATTCATGTGTACAGATAACCACTACTACTGTACATTATTTTCAGGGTCGAAGAGGGATAAAGAAAGTAGTTAGATAAAATCTAACTTAGATAATGTAAGACACAATAATACTTGCTACTATGAAACAATTAAACCAGGATAAATAAGTCAGATATAATTAAGGCTGGTACATGATAAATTATCTGTGAATATAAATTAATATAAGACAAAATAATATTTAGGATGGATACAGTAATTGGGATTACCCAGGAAGTAGTTCAAAAAATATGTATATCAAGTATCCATCTGTATTTCAGTTTGTAATGCAACATATACATAAAGATTGTTTACAGTAGACAACTATAATCTTTGGGTACGTTTTAACCAATACCTCACCGACGTAATTTCGTTTTTCATCAAAGGTCATCAATAAATTAGATAAATGACCTACCGACAAATAAAGTTTAGTGCTCAAATACTTGTAAACAAACCAAATTTTATTCTAAACAGTAGTTTTTTCTATTATATCCTGTGAGAACCATTTGTCATTCCCTTAAAGAGAGAAAAGTTGATGATGATTCCATAATGCACTGCTAGAAATGATAAGAGTAAATCTTCTGTTAACTGTTTAATGAGCTGAGCAACTTGTGGAACAGTGAAATAAACACAAATAGTAACGATCATTGAATTCTCACTTATCTAGAGCAGGCCGATGCAACTCTTCGGAAATGAATTCCGAAAATTCTAATCTCATTTCACATACCAATAGACAACCGGACGGTTGCTGTATAATATTGCATAATATGATAAATTTTACATTTATATAACATTTTAATAAACGCTTATTAGATAACATAAATTGAAATGCGACAAGAAAAGTGGCAGCCAAATGCAATTAATTTTCATGTTCGTTCATCAGAGTTTGCATTTGTACACAAATCATCTTCCTAAATGGAACATATTACCTTCATATTCTATGATTAACGACTTGTTTTAAACCACGATGTGTATCTAAGTTCGCTCCATTAATTTTGACAAACATTACGACACTAATAATAAGGAAAAATGAAAGACCATATTAGTCACAATAATTTGAATGGGAAGCTTCTAGTTATGGACGAAACCAATTTTAATGTAAGGCGTTTGCAAATTTTTTTCGGTTTTCATGAAAAGCATATCAACGGTTCACTATTTCAAAACTTAGTGACCCATCGAGATAATCAAACAGCAGAATTCTTTATATCCTGATGTACTTTTACTAAATTCAACTCATTTCAATTAGTATTGTGGAATTGCTGGAATGAATTATTTACTTCGATGTAGTAATGATTGTCTGTGTGATATAATTCTCATAATAAACACCTTAATACTTCCGTTTACATTAAAAATTAAGTAATATCAAGTACATATTTAAAATTATTAACTAACTGACATGTAAGTCACATGATGACATGGTTTCACTCCATTTTTTATGGAATATTTGTTTAAAGGTTATTTGAGAGTCAGTAATATTACTGGTGGATGTTCAAAAGTCGACTAACATATTCATTTATCATGCCGTGAGGTTTGCACAAATAATTTACAGGCACTTCTCTGCATAAAACATTAAAAATAACGATTCAAATAAAAACATGTTATGCGGATATCGAAAGCAAAACTTTACATTGGTACAGTGATGTTGCAATATTTTTTTAAACAAAACCACCAAGCAACTATCATGAATATGCTCAAATGATAATAGGAAAGTGTGAAAGCCTTATACCCACAGTAATTTAGAACCTACTTTTTTCTCATGATTACAAGTACATTATACTATTCAGGCAAACTCATTTATTTTTAGCCTCTGGGTGCTATTTAGATCCAGGATTTTTCATTGCCATATGCATAATTCGTCTGGTTGATGTATTTACATCTCAGTGGTGATAAGAATATTGAGAGACTCGCATCTTAGAATTCCCTAATAACCACCAACGTAATATACTTATACTCGCAATAATAGATTGTATCGACTCAACTCACTCCGACTACACGAATGGTAACACAAACTAGCCGGTTAATTTCCTGAATAAAGAGTATGTATGTGAATTACAGTGTTTTTGACAAATCTAACTCCCAAAAATGTTGACAGTGAATCAATGTTGTCTTCTCTTTGTTCAAAATAAACTACTTCTGGATTGTAGTCCGCATATTTTAAGTAATTACACATCCGATATATGATTAGTTTTGTTATTTTTGCACACCATGTATAGTCGCCGTCACAATAAAAAAATATACTTATGAGTTATCTCTTATGCCACCACAAGCTTTCCGTAAATTATTACTGCTCATTTGGTGGTCAAATAAATAAGTGGTTGAAATCGTTTACATGTGTCTATTCACTATCACTCAAAAGTTTTTTTTAGAATCACAGATATGTGACATGCTATGCAAAATTTAGAGCTTTTATGGTATACCTAATTCCATAACTTAATAGTTTTATTACATATATAACAATAATTACGACATTTGTTATAATTTAGTAAAACAATAACAATATTAGCAGAAGAATAAAAAAGCTACCATCCTTTCGGATGGTCGTATAAAACTTGTCACAACTGCTATTCATAAATTCTGTTTAATTCACTCTAGCATACTAAAGCAAATAATATTCCACTCATTATTTTTTAATTGTCTTGGGAGAAGTAAACTTGTATGTGACTAGTAAATGTTTATGATAACCATAAAAAACCACAACAACAATTAAGTTTGATCGTCTCTAATCCATCAATTTATACCAATTCAATCAGTTAATAAACACCATTAGGTCAGCATTAGATAAAGTTTAGCAGGAAAATATTATAAACATTTGTACAATTATGATAGTAAATTATTTTGGCCTGCATATAACTTGTTTTCTTTCCCGTTTTAAGGAACTGTACGATTTTGAAGAGTTCATTTTAAGGGTAGTTTCTTTTATACCTTACTTCTGAGCTAATTTACTTATGTACTTATATAGGTCAATAAGAAGCGAAAGGGAATTAATCTTGTTTATAAGTATAATGAATCGTAGATAATTTTGGTACACAAATGTAACCACAAAAATATATAATTAAACAATATACTTATGAACAGGATTTTCTGATTTCCTTACCCATCTACATCATATACTTATGGCGTCAGATAAGGTTTATTTAAGGAACAAAAAATCTGGCATAATTCAATGTGAACAGTTGCATAATGTTTTTCATATATTCTCGCTTTTGAAACGCTATTGAGAACCATACTGGCACTACCTCATTATCCACTAAAAAAACTGTGAGGTTTAAACATTTAGAACACTACTCACATGATAATAAGTGGAAAACGATAAACACACGTATCATCCCTACACAAAGTCGATAATTTTAAGTTTTTGTAAGAAGATACCTTATTCTTTAATTTATATCAACTATGAAGCAACCTGTTATATTTACATATTAAGTGTATTCTGTAAACGCGTAGAATTAAGAAATCACTGTAGTGGATTTTGCTAGTATACAACTTACTAATTTAATATTTTACAATAGTGGGGATCAATTCAACAGTTAATCTTATGTCAATGAGCTACTTATATACCGCCTAGAAATAAAGCGAATCCCGGTCATTAAACAACATTCTTACTAAAAATATTCATTTTGGTTTCGTCCTCATTTCTTATTAAGGACAGTTATTTTAACTCGTTTCACGTAAGAGATCTGCCTCTCTAATTTGAAGTTACTTACATGTTATTTGTTTTATAGTTGGTTACATTTTTTCACTATGAAAAACAAAATTTTAATGTGAATGCGTGGTAAAGTGAGCAGCACGTGGATTAAAATAATCATCGATCAAAAAAAGTAACAGTAACATGTACGTGAGAAAATCTAATCAATGAATTTTCAAATTGTCGTTTACTTTTAATGGTAGCAATGATCATGTCTGCTTCTATGAAGCCTACAACACAGATTTCTAAATTATTTAATATCAATTCAGGTTAAAATGACCATACCAAAGTTTTTCAACGATAAGTTACAATTTTTGAAGACTGAGTAATAACCTAACTTATGTAATAATTGAAACACTTTTACAAGTTCTTAACATGAACAGTTAATCCCTCCAATTAGCGGGATGAAAATCACGCAATCCCAAAAACTGTTGGACCACTATTGTTTATCAAGTAAACATTATGAATGTAAACACGTTCACAGTATCTTTCAATAATATTTTACCTTATCCTAGTTAAAATAAATAATTAAATCCGACCACTTCATCAACTCGCCTGTCAATAAACAAAGGTACATCAGATATTTAAGATAAAATCGATTAATAATCCTATACTTTGTCGCAATTTTATAGGTGGATTAGATATGAAGCTGAATCCCTCATGTGTTAAAAAAACTTACTACTTAAGGAAAGCGTCTCAATTCAAGTATATCAGAAAATACAAACTACTACAGGATAAATGCTAAGCACTATGAAGATAGATTAACTACCAAATATCGTTCATGAGACCAATACGTAGTTGTATTTCCCCACTATCTGAAACATGACTACACTCCAGCGCACATTAAGTGTAATACTGAAGTTTTTATTCCTCTTCCCACTGACAACGAATTTAACTATGGAATCCTGAAACAAAAATACGTTCAGTAATGTTAGTAGTTCAGTCCTCAGTTAGACAGCGATTTCGTTTGGTCGAAAATGTCTTCTACGAAAATTATTTTCATACACATGACGTTTACTAACTAATAGTAGCATTTATAATTTACACTTTGTTTCTACCAGTACATTTTACAACTGTTTCTGTGTTCTGTGTTCGATTTACTCAGGTACACTGTAGGTAATTTGAAAGCTTCAATTATAGAAATCTCATTAATTAAATGACAACTAATCTATTACGGTTGTAAGTGGCAAGTGGAAAACCTAAACATGTTTCCTGTAATTCGTACTTATTATACCACAGGAGACATTTCTCACTAATATCTGCATTGATTAATGTAATTTGATCAACATCATATTCGAAGAATTAGATGCATGAATGTCGGAGCACTTTCAACTAATAGATAAAAAGGATATCATTTATTTGTGGATAGTTAAGATATAGTTAACTTAAATAAGCGATACATTTTAGTGTTGTTGATCTCCATAGAGTACAGGAGGAAGATAATAATTAATTCCAGATATAAGGAGTACTCTGTAAAAAGTCATTATATAATAAACCAAAATTTTGGCTATATTGTTCTATTATTTATGTGTAATTGAGTAGGGTGATAGCTGTAAATACAAAGCTGCAAATATATCGCCTAAACAAGTAACAAAAATAACTGAAAATGTTATAAAAAAGCTGGAAGATTAGATTGAACAAATGATTATCGCAGTTTTAGTGAATACGCTAATGTGTAATCAAGAAAAATAATTTAAATTATAATTGTGCATTTGATATCACGAATTGGTCTGAATTAGACAACGATTGATCACCTGAAGGCATTGGACTGCTATTTCGTCCAAGTATGAGACTCTTTAACACTGCGCATTCATAACTCCTCCAGGGCTTGAATCTGGGGCCCTCTGACTCCTTGGCTATCGTTTTACCAACAGACCACTGAGTCGGCTCTCAACCGTTGAAATTTCTAGTTCATTCAATTTGTGATAGGTTTGCGCAACCTCGTCTATTGCCATCGCTGGGTAACTGCCTAACACCCGACATGGTTGAACTCCACCAGCCATGTCTTTACACTAGACCTCTAGGAACTACCTCAAGGAGTTAGTCACTAGTCAGCCAATTTCAAGTTCTTTAAAATTGCATATCTCCCAAGTAGATGTTTTTTATCCACTTACTTGGAAGAAATATGCTACTGAAGTCATACATCCAAAAACAAGCTAGTTAATTCATATAAATGTGGTAGTACACAGAATTGGACAAACGTTTAGTAAAAAAATATAATTAACTTATGTATGTATACAGTAATAAATATTATAATTTAGCTACCGTGTGTTACAATATTTTAGCATGTCAACAACTTTAATTTTATTGATCGATTCACTGACAACTTATGGGCGGTGGCTTGTTTAGGAGACCACCTAGATACATTTCACTTGTAAGGAGAATGTGTGCGAACCAATATTTGCTGAAATTATTTGAATAGACCTCAAAAACCAACTTATATTTTATAGAAGTATAACTGTTACGTTCCTCCAATGAAGCTGAGGATAATCAAAGTTACTGAAACAACAGAAATTCATTTTTAAGAAGTTATGTAATAAAAATCTAAAACACTTGTCGTTGAAGGTATTTTATAAGATAACGTTTACTTTACTGAAAATTAAGCTTTAGCTAAAAAGCTTACAATCAAAATCATTCAATCGTGAATATGGTTCATATGGAAACAGTATGTTCATGTACTGTTCAGCTATTTTGTAATATATTATGCTTATTTAGTATACAGTACTAAATCAAAAATATCACGTTGACTTATTTTTCACCTGTAATAAAACATGGATAAGCAGAAATAAATGGCAAACACTGGTTGACCAGGTCAATATTTTATTATTGTCTACACTTGCTTAATGTGTGTTGAATATTAAAAATCATTATGCATCTCCAATTATAGGTCTGCTATAATGTACTGAATACATTTTGTGACTAGCTTACCCAAGGACGAGAAATGAATTGACCAATAATACGTTTTGCAGGATGTGGGTTACTCATGAAGGTTTACTAGATTGTATTCAGTTAGGTAATAGAATAACAACTTAAATAACAAGCTTTGTATATTCCTAAAACCATTTCTCCTTGATGATCGGTCGAAAAAGTATCGCTATGATTGATAACTTCGTGGATATAATTGGTTGGCTGTTATTAAGGAATAGAGAAGAATAGCGTTTGTTTATTTATTGCCTAGAGTACCGTAATGCATCATTAAGCCAATGGGCGGCTGTTATATATGACCTTCTCTAACTGTGAAAAGTACTAAACTCTCTGGATTTCCACTACACCATTTAATCAATACAATTCGTCATGAACCAATGACAATGAACAGCACAAAGGAAAGTTCTAACAACATAAATGTCTGTTGATATCTTTTACTGTATACTTTTTTATTATGCACCTCCCTTACTCACCTAATACAAATAATATCGCGAAGATTATTACTAGCATCCTGTTTTTTTCGGAATTATAGTTTAACAATTGTAAATCAATGTAACCTTATTCAAACGAGCGTAAATCTGTCGGTTATTTCTAAAGCCTTATACCATATGATTGATAGCCTTTTTAATAGATTTTACTACTGAAACAAATCTGGTAAATTGTCAAAACGAACAGATATTACAAGTAACATAACCGCTATGTGTTTAATTACGCGATATATCTGCATACGGCTAAGGTGCTTTGCCATACGTGACAATTCTGCTGCTGCTATATATGTCGGCAAGACCATACCAGACTAAAATATATGTTGAAAAGTTTTTCATCGACTCATAAGATATCAAATAAGTTAGTTAATTTCATGTACGTTTGTTCCAGTTACTAATTGTGAAATGTAGGATACAGTATAAAAAAATCTTACTGAGAATACCTCGTGCATGAACGGCATCGGGTTTAGAAACGGCTACTTGCCAAAATGCTTCAGTGTATGATTAATTACCATGAATAAGATTGTATCATTGTTACTGTCATAATATTTTAATAACTAGTCTTGATGTATCTCTATATATTCATAATAAAATATATCCATATTTTAGGACAGTTTAATGTAAACAAAATAAAAGCTAGTTTTGATACATTAATGATTTATTTGAAATGGTGGGTTGTTAGCAGTGGGCATCAGTCACCTGAAAAGCTTTAACCCGAAACAGAATGAAGTAACATGTTCCACGTTTTATTACAAACAATCGGAACAAGTGTTTGTATTGACACCTGTTTATTTATTTTGTAAGTAGTAAATAAGGATTATGTTGCATTGACACAGACGTATTTATACTTCTGCCGATAAATTCGAGTTTTCTGTAAACGCTTATGATACCGTCTTCTTTATACGACAAAATTAATGGTCTAATTTACTTACCAGAAGGCGATTTCATCATCACGGTTTCATTGTAAATCTATCCTCATACTATTTAATATTTATATGCAACAGTGTGCATATAAATGAACATTTAAAGAACATAGGGGAAACATTTCACTCTAAGCCAATCTATAGAATATTTTAGTTTTCGGTGTTTTGTTCACATACATCTAGCAGACAAAACTTACCTCTTTCTCCTGATTAGTATAAATGAATAGAACAAGGTAGGGTTATTAGGCCATTACATAACACACAATAAGCTGTGTTAGTTAAGTTTTGTATGAGCTTACACTCAGTGGTTACATTTTACAAAGCCTGGCTTGAATTCAGCAAATCATATATTGACGCCTTAATTCGGTCAAACATTTCTAGAAAAAGAACTTTAACGAAATGATAAGTTAGCTTAAATTTATGTGAACGTGAATCATTATAGGCACACATTTTACATTTCTGTATTGCCTAGTTTGCGATATCAAAATAGCCTGATATAATTTCTTAAGCATCGACTTTGTTCTACATTTAAGATCATATTCTAAATAACTTAACTAGGAGCAACAATCACAAAGTTCCATTTTTAGTCCACTGTGGGGTATTTAAAGAAGCCCAAGAATTCAGTTCTCAGTTAATTGGTTATCACTATCACATAACCTGTCTCATGGTATCTGCTTACCATAATATAAGTTATACCAGTGCATAAAATGCTCTCTGGAGGTACAGTGGAAAATATTTCATTTTAGTAGCATGTTGAAAGAGCGTGATATAACAGCATACGTTGATCTTGTCATTGAAAATATTTTCCTAAAGCCTACTATTTCATTTTACATATAAACATACAGTAAATACATTTTCATACCAGTTAAATAAAAGGAAGCATAACATTTGCATTACTAAACATTTAGACACCTTAAAAAATTACACATCGGTGGCCGAAAGAGTTGCTTATATCTTGTAAACAAAAATGTGATTCATTTATCTCACAATAACCAACTACAAGGTTGTTATTCATATTTATTTGTCTACTTGTACACTTATAATCAATTATGAAAATGTTAAATGATAAGTCACGTCAGAGTTTATTTTATATGTAGTTAACTTCACAAACTAAATTACCGTTCACTTACACCCCCCCCACTCAGGAGAAAATAAGGAAATGAACCTCCCAGTTGTATTTTTTTTAAATCCTTCTACATTCTCAGGGTTATCATTTAGTCATGTAGTCCTTTATGATAGATAATGATGGACGCACAATCTAGCGCAGATAATTGTTTACATTTCAACCACTCCCATTTTCCATACCCATGATAATTGTTTATAAACTCAAATAAAGCCGAACAAAACTGTTGATATCTTCATCTAGGTTTTTACATTTATTCCAACACTAGGATATCTCTTACTGTTAACAAATGTAAATTATTTCAATCTGTATCAAGTTAAAGTAAGTGCATTTTAGTCAATAAGATAAATTCTTCAAAAACTAATACACTGTTTAGCACAGAAGAGATCGCCGCCTACAAACAACCTTTATAGATGAAATAATTTAAGAACTTTCTCTGGAAGCACGTATTTTGTTACAGAGTTATGTATATAAATACAGTGAAGTGTATGCTTAATGCTTTCAAGTAGAAGAAAAGTTAAATTTGTAGTGATATCAGATTTATAAAACTGATTGGTTGTTTATGTATGCTACGTAACCGTATATAAGTGATCTATGTGTTTATAATACCAGATGTGTTTAGAAATAGAAAAGTTTTGTTTCTCAGTTTTCCAATTCACCAAAACACATTCAAATGACTTTGAATAAACTATGTGAAAGGTTTAAAATATGAAATTTGACTGATTACTTAGTGAGTAGCCCATTCTAATATACACATATTTGATCATCAGTTCAGGTAAAATATGTTGTAACAGTAAAACTCTGCACGAATTCATTTAGAAAGTTATCTGTCTTTTAAAATCTGTTGTCGGTAACGTATCCAAAATCATCGGGTTTAATATCGTTGTATTTCAAAACTTGATTGTAATGTGTGCTCAACAGTGAAGTCTCGAGTCGGTAATAATTCATTTATAAGTAAATTTAATTTAATACAACAAATAACGGTATAAGGATTCACAAAATGAAAAACATTTAGATAAAAACTGTTGACTTATGCAATCGTTTAAAACCAACGGTTACTTGTTGCTTTCATGAATATTAACACCCAATAATGTATACAGAGATGCATCAAATCCTTAGAATTAGGTCGATCATGCTGCGAGGTAACTTACATCTAGAGTTTCAAGTTATGCATCACAAAACAAATCGGTCTCTCGATTCAGCCACATATTTTCTTACAGAAAAGTACATATTAATTTAAAAAATTGTTGAGTTGCTTCAGAAAAAGATGCCAAAGTTAACGTTTTATAAATCACTTGTTTGTTTTGTAACAAAATGATTTGTATAAATCCAGTCATATGCTAATGATTATTAAACAATTGCTTCTAGTTAGATAAAGCGCCTTTGAACATTGTTACTTATACATGGAAAACATGGTTTCCAATAAGTTTACTTGCAAATCTGTGACTTACAAAAGGATTGTCAATTGCTCACTCTATTTGCCTGTTCTTTAGACCTGCCCATTTATGTACACATTTTCAGATGTTTTGAGGTCAATTTTCGTCTGCGATTCACACGACGCTTAAAAACATTGATAACTAAATAAATAATTAATTGAAGTTTCATCATACGTTAGAAACCATTTAAAATTGTTCATACAAAACCCAACATATTATAAAAATCAGAAACTTTAGCTGCCGCTGCAGCTGTGGTGCCCATAAATGAGTCGGAATCCAAACAGTCTAGTTTTCATTACTATGTCATTTTCAAATGGATCCAATACAAACATCTATGGGCGCAGAAACATTGTCAGGTTTAATTAATTTTAACTGATCCTTTTTTATTTCGAATTGACCAAACTGAGTGATGTAAGCCACCATATTACATCATATTCATCGTGTTGATCAACAGGATTAAATATGCGCGTGTCAATTTATGAATTTAAACAGCCAGATAGATTTTGGTTAGCTCTAGATAGTCGGCCAACGCACTAATCTTCCGAATAATTATTTTTCTGACTAAAATATCAAACGACAATTGCCTCAAACCTAAGACAATTGGCAAGAAATAGTGCTAGTAATTCCTTTATTTTTTTCTAAGATCTTATTTAATCAGGTTTCAATCTCTTGAATTTGATTGTGATTCGAATTTGACACCAGTAATTTGAATAAATAAATATATTCTTCTAGTAGTTTGCTCTATATCCCTCATATTACCCAGAAATTATACTATAGGAAGTATAAAATGAAATTATGCGAAACCATTATGGTTCTTTTCAAAAATAAAATGAAATTGGAATCTACGAGTTTTTCCTTTCTGCGTTTTCTTTATCGACAGATTTTGTTATTTTGTTTCTTTTCTATAATTCACTGTTCTTCTCGCCTTGATATATATATATATGTGTATTTAACCACATACTGTAATAGATATATAATGTTTGTTGTCAGTACACTACTATAAATAAACTGGGTATTTTCTCTTCTTCCACTAGCTTTATTCTTATATCTCCAGCTTCCGTAACAATAGGAAAAAGGAATATAAAATGAGGCGACTTTTAAAAAATCTTTCAAAACTAGTTCTGTTACTTTTCTTTGAAACTTACTGTTACCAGTAATTTTGATAATCACAAACGAAAGAAAATAAATCCACTGTCAGGATATATCTGGCTATCACTAATTTATACATTACTGGTTACTAAGCAAATCAGTAATTCCTTATAGTGACAGTGTATAAGCTAGTGAACGCAATAGATTAATTAATTGTAGATGTGAAACAGCGTATTTCTTGTCTTTATTTTGCCATCATAAATGATAACATAGAGCATTGCAAAGAGTATTCAGTTTGTATGTACTCTGTAGGTATACATGCCTAGTGACAGCAAACTGTTATATGAAATCGATCTCCAAAAAAGAAGAACATAAAGATAATTATACACTCATTTCGATGAACTATGAAGTGTTTGATTAGAGCCCAGTAGTTTTTGAGCATTGTTTTGAGAAATTTTAAACGACTAGCTTATTAAAGGTTCTATGTGTTATATACTCTAATTAATTAGCAGGTACTTTCAGTTGACGATTAACGATAATAAAAAATCGTATCTTTTGGATTCCATCCATTAACTGTAACCCAACTGTAACGAATTCTATTAGTTATTTATACGCTGGATGCTTGTACTCAGTCTCTATTCGGACTGAATTGCATCGACCCAGCTTTACGTAAATTGTTTGAATGTGAGGTAAAACTAAATTATAGTAGTAGACTTATAAGATTTCCAAAGCAATTTTCAAATTAGCAGCGGATAATTGAACTAGTAGTGTTGGTGATAGTGAGCTTGCTTTGGAAAGTAGATGAAATGGTGATTATAACCAATCTCCGAGTTCTGGGAATGCTAAAGAAGACAATTTTTTTTATAGCTGTAGACGTCAATGAGGTTAAGTTAGGCATGAAAACAAGCGTGATAGGTATATATGTACGCTATATTAAAACTCAATTAGAACTAGATGGTTTTCGTTTATAAACCGAAAATTACTGTGAAGCAACTTATATATTTTTGGTATATTTGGCTGATGAAAATGCTAGTAACAACCTAAGAGGCTTTATACCATGTCAGTTAAGTGACATTTGCCATGTTGTAAGAATATTTCACAAATGTATGCTCTGAAATGAAGAGAAGCACTAGTTTATCAACAGACAGTGTTGGTCAGATAGTTGAGAATGAGTATAGAGTACACTTAAAAATTACCCGATACCAGATAATGGGCCGCGTAAAGATGCTTTACTCAGTCCCTTAAATGAGTTTTTATGTAGTTATTACCATTATTATGTTTAAAGACAGAGCAACAAATAAACTTTAAAGTGTTAATTTTTCAAGTAAATTAAGTGTATCCACTGTAACTTTTGCCACTCGTACCTATTCTTATTAATACAAGCATATCGTTAACATTTTTCACTGGCTAAAATTGACTAATGGTCATTTTTATTGTCACTGTTGCTCAGTAGGACTGTATGTATTACTTAAGTAACTTATAGAGTACCAATATTATAAATGGTATTATAGGAAAGACAATTAATTAATAGTTTGTATGTATAGTATTTTTGTTAGTGACCATTAGATCACATTTCGTACATTGTAACTGACATTACTTACAGAAGTGTTATTTCATGAAATTTATTGTACAGAAGGAATGAGAAGTGAATTGGTTGTGAGAAAAGATTTCCCACTAACCCTGTTATCGTTTTTTTCTTAAGCTTCTTAAAATTATAAGTTGCAATTTTCTGAAAATTTAATAGATTCAATTCCTACCTTAAATTCATTAGCTTCATTCCATTACTTTTATGATCCTAAATCTTATTGATAATGAACCAGCAACTTCGTGCTGATGATTTGTTATTAAAAAAGACAGTTTTTATTTCGTAACTACGAATAATTATTAGATATCAATTATCACTACACAGAGGGTTTGTGATGAATAAACTCACCGTTGTTGAGTCAAAAGCACAGTTTATAAACGACCATAATTCTAACTACTTTTTATTATTAATGTAATTGAGAGTTTATTTGTAACAGTGTTTTGCTGGTGAAGTTCTCTTTTTTTGAAGAACTTATATTGTCTCTATACAAATACTGCAATCAGGTGCTCAATGCACTTTCGTAGTATTCAGAATCTAGTCTTATGTGCTTATACTTCCATCATTTTATTTGATATTGATTGGTCCATTACTTTGAATGTACTAACGTCTGTTCATATTGAAAATGATTTTTACGGTTTAGTTTATATTTTAGCTGTTAATATTTATTCAACTTTAGTGTTATGCTGTCTAGTTTTTCAATCTGCTTTCATTTTTTACTTATTTTTCCAGTTATCTAGTATCATGGAAGTAGCCTGTGAAATTGAAATGATCAAAGATCCTGAAACACGTAAATCAAATATCACGTATGTAGCAAGACATATTGAGGATGCCTTGACATCACAACGTGAATATCGATCCGGTTGTAGTGTACGATTTAAACATTGTCTAGCCAAAAGTTGCTGCTTATGGTTTGGTAAACGTTATGGGAATTATTTAATATGTTTATATCTAATAACAAAATCGCTGTACATATTCAATGTGGTTGGACAATTTTTTTTGATGAACAAAATCCTAGGCACAAATTATACATTTTATGGTTTGGATTTACTTCGTGACATAAGTGAAGGTTATGTATGGCAAGAATCTGGTAATTTTCCACGTATTACGCTATGCGATTTTGAAGTACGGAAAGTCGCTAATAAACACAGACATACAGTACAGTGTGTACTGCCAATTAACATGTTCAATGAAAAAATTTTTATATTTCTGTGGTTCTGGTTTATATTAGTGGCTGCTGTAAATACAAGTAGTTTTCTATATTGGTCATACAAATCAAGCTTTCGTGGGACAAGGATTCAATTTATTAGAAAATTTTTAAAATTACGTGGTGCATTAGAACCGGGGGATAAGAAAAGAACTTTGACATTTGTTGATACATATTTAAGACAAGACGGTGTATTTATTTTAAGACTGACAGCACAAAATGCAGGTGAACTTGTTGCTTCTGAAATTGTCGAAAGATTATGGATTATGTATAGAGCACATCAAAATATAATTACAACCTCTGCATCTCAATCAGTTCCATATCTATTCAGACAACAAGCACAACACCAACCACCACATCGACCAACGCATCACCATCATCATCGTTCAAGTACAGCATCAAGTAATAACAGACGTGGAAGTAGATCACTTACGCCAATAAGTCCATCAAATTCATTGGATGTAAGAAGAAAACCACCGCCTAGTTATCCATCTTATCAGTTACGACCATCACCAACTAGTCCAGAAGGAAGCCAACTCCCTCCCCCTCTTCCACCACCGTTAAAACCGTCAGCACCTCCACCTCTTCCTCCTTCACTTGGAACAACAACTAGTGGTAGCATAGATGGTACAAGTAACTCTGTAACAAGTCACAGTCAGCAGTCTACAGTAACTGAAAACACTGACCAGTTAGTAAGGATGAGGCCAGTAATTTCAGGTAGTGTAGGGTTTGACAACTTAAGACCAATGGTTAGCCAGTCATTGGATTTAAAGTCGGGATCTGATATACGAAAGAGACTACTTACTACTGAGAGTAGCTCTCTTTTCGAAACAGTTGGTATCAGACCTAATACGTCTATACAACAACGACAGATAAATAATCAAAGTTCACACATCCGTAGTCAATCAGAAGACGATCCTGGAGAATTTGTTTGATATTTTGTAATTTCTCCATTTATTGCTGATAAAAAGAAATTGAATGATTTTTTTATTAGAGGTATTTTTAACTGTGATTTATAAATAGTTCACATTATTCTATTCTTTTTATACACTTAATATCTTCCAGTTGCTTGAATCATTCAGCATTTACTTTCAATGAGATTAATAGAGATTGTTTCCCTAAAGATAAATTTTGTTTTTCTACATATTTTAACTTTCCTGCTGTTCAAAGCGCCACTGCGATCTCTTTACAAAGTCTATTCACCTTTATTCATACAGCTGTCATTAAAATGGTTAGGTTATTTTCAAAGTAATAATTACATAAACGCACATAAAACACATCATTACTGATGAGAAGTAAGTCTGAAGTATATTTTAATCTAATGAAGAACATGTAAACCAGTGAAAGCATGCACCATTCATACATGTATGCCTTTGTAGATGTAAGTGGATATGTATAATTTTTGTAGTGATTTAATCTATATACCTTGCTTGAAGTGACATTGTACACACCTGACATTTATGGATACATAACACAATGAAACACATTAGAAATCTTTTTGTTTCCCTATCTCAGAATAATATCACAATAATCAAAATTCTTGAATTCAATTAACTCAGTGAAATAGTTCTGTACATTTTTATTTTAAGAGTTATGTACTATAATTGAAGTATAATTTTCAGCTGTAAATGACAAGATGCTTAGTTTATAAAAAATTGTATGAACTGAATGGTAATAAATAAAATGATGATGGCAAACATTCATTCCAAAATGAAAAATCATCTGTCTTGTGAATGTTTTTCAAATTAAACGAAATTTTCAATCAGTTGTAAAGCTTTTACGCTCACAGGATTCCATGGAGAAGATGAAGAAGTTGTTTACACGATGTACTTCATTATTTCTTGTGGTATTCCTAAAACTAATGGTTTAGCTTTTAAGAAGGTTTAATCTACTGTAAAAACATTTTTAAGTATACTACGCTCTGACAAATAACATTAGAGAAATTTTGTTGGGTTTTTGTTGATTGGGGACAAATTATCATTAAGAAATTGTATCAGTGATACCTATGTTACTATACCAAAACAGCGCAACAAGAATTGACTCACCTTTCGAATCTCATTTAGAAGTTGGAATGATTCTTTAGGGATTGTAGTGGAAAAGACTCAGCGCCAAGAATATAGCTCGAAAAGGAGATATAATAACTGTGTGAAGTAATATTAAAACTTAAGATATGGAGGAATACAAAGAATAAATTTACGATTTGTTATCAATTGCGTCCACCCTGAATGAAGAACGTTACGATAAAATCTCATTTTTGGATGTCTTATTTACAAGAAGATAAGACGAACACCAAGAAGAAGTATATATCGAAAATCAATTTTAGCAAGCCAATATACCCATTTTAACAAATCAGTACCATCAGTAAACATAGAAAACCTAGTAGAGTTTACCCTATCGTTCCAAGTTAGTATGTTGAGAGGAAATAATGAAAGATGAATTTATGAACATCCGCAGCTCTCTAATTACATAGGGATATCCTATGAAATTCATCAATAAATGTAATTAACAGCAAGATAAAGTAGGAAACCACTAGTTCTAAGACTTAACTTCAGAAATGACGATGTCAGTGGAATAATAGCACCAAAAACAAACGATTCTCCACAGAAAGGTAATTAATTAGGTTAAGCTGCTTTGCTTATGCATCAGTTACAACTATAAATGAAGACTTTACGTTTCTCCTTGTTGTGTACTTGCCAACTCAACTTCTCATATGGAGGCAGTTACATAGGGTGCACAATCAGGTAAGTCTGTTATCGAAATTCCGAACACAATCCCGTATGGTTATAAAAGGGTCAATTAAAGACGATTGGGAGTTATGTACTTAGTCATTTGATAGATACCAGAAACAAAAGACGACATCTATAACGTCCCATTTGATTTACAGCAAAGCTTGTAAATAAATCTATTGCATGCAGTGGAATCCATCAGGGTGCATATCAAGAAGCCGAATATATACATCCAGAAGGAACTTGCGCAACCATTCTCATTACCTTGCTCATCCGCTTAGCCTACAATAGATTAAGTTACAAATTATCTTATTATCTATCCCCTCTTCTTCATGTCTATTACCAAAGTTTCATAATTTCTCTGATTCTTTTCGCTCTTATATAGTTGTCATACTCATCTGTTCACTCTTATGTTATTATTTTTGACTTCAAAATAAAATTCTGAGTCCTCTTAATAGATATTACGTAATTCATTATCATTTATAATCACTTATTAATTAATGCCTTTGAATACTAATCATTTTATCGACGTCATCTGTAATTGCTTTGTTAAACACATCTAATCATTTTGATAAGCCGATTTGAATTTGTGATATTATTACACAATACACAACACTTGATTTACATTGATCTTTACACACCAAAAGTAGAGTGGGAACACATAAGCAATCAAGGCAATAGTCTATAACAGTACTGACAATACATATGGTATGATTAGAGTTGGTCTAGCAAACATAACAGCCTAAATTTTTTATTATTCTGACTCTCCTTCAGACTACGCACGATGGATGCTCTTGGATGACGGTGTTACCTAGTTAAAATATAATTTTTAGAATACACTGGGGATAAATGTTTGCTTTCCTAGACGGACAAGTAATTGTTTATTCTATTTATAGTCTGTTAAAGCAAATTAGAAACAACGCTATATAACCAGTCCCAACAATACATGAAAAACATTCAGCCTCTTTGATTGATCTAACACACTGAAAAGTCATCTACATAGGCTATGTACTACAAACACTTACTTCCGACCAACGACTAAACTATTCGTGGTCTGAGAGGGGAGGGGGCTTTTCCAATTGATTGAATATTAAGATCCTGAACGTACATTTCTAATATATGTATTGAATATAATTCTTCAAGATATAGAGCTCTAACTCTCTAATTAGCATTGTTATTGATTCCGATGTCCCAAAAATTTGAAGCTTTACTTCATTTGGAGAGTTAGGCCTAACACTGAACAAGACTATTAATTAAGTTTTATTGCATAAAAAATATCTGTTACTTTATCTGTTGCGTTACACTGGAATAACTAAGTGTAGGAAGTGTTAGTTAATGACTGTTAGGTGTAAATATGTCACTAAAGATGTTCGAGAGTTTTGCATGATTTTACTACATCACTTACTTACTTTACTTACTGCCTGTTACTCCTCGCTGAGGAGCATAGGCCGCTCACCAGTGTTCTCCATTTAACTCTGTCCTGAGCAATCCTTTCCAGTTGTTTCCAGTTGCTGCTCATCCTTTTAATGTCTGCTTCCAATTCTCGACGCAGCGTGTTCTTTGGCCTTCCTCTTTTCCGTTTCCCAGCAGGATTCCATGTTAATGCTTGTCTTGTGATGCAGTCTGATGGTTTGCGTAGTGTATGTCCTATCCATTTCCAACGTCTTTTCCTAATTTCCTCTTCGGCTGGAAGTTGGTTTGTCCTCTCCCATAGTAAGTTGTTGCTGATGGTTTCCGGCCAACGGACATTCAGTATCTTGCGTAGGCAGTTGTTTATAAATACCTGTATCCGTCTGAGGATGTTTGCAGTAATTCTCCAGGTTTCAGCTCCATACAGCAGGACTGTCTTCACGTTCGAATTGAAGAGTCTGACTTTGAGGTTAGTTGATATTTGTTTTGAGTTCCAGATGTTTTTCAACTACATCAGCATGGTGGTAATTATGACTTTAACTATTCATAGTTATAAAACCGTGAATATTTAATATTTGGGAAAGTTGGATAGATCGCTCATTTGCTAAGTTTTGTAGTAGCAACGAAATCACTAGCATACTATTGCTTTCGAATTAATTGTAAACATTTCGATTAATGCACCCATATAGACAAAATATTTCTTGTCGACTTATCTTACATCATGGATTCACGCTAATAGATTTATATATATATATATATATATATATATATTGCAGTAATAAAAGAAACAGTGCAAATCATGTTGTGTTAAATAACAATGTTACGAATTCAAAAAAGTCAACTAACCATTTTCGTCTTTGTGGTTACGATCCTCTTATTCAACTAGAATGTGGTCCACTATTTACAGTCCTGTTAGCCAACCACTCAACCGTTTATAAACTTCGTTTTTAAATGAAAAATGTACGTTTATTGAGCACTGAAAAGTTTAATAGTCTGGCACAGAAACAAAAATTTCTAACTATTTTTTTCATTAAGTTTATTGAAAATAAAATTCACAAATTCTAGTAGGGAAAGATTAATGAACAAGAACAGTGCCTGTAAAAGCATCGTAGATTCATTGTTAACTTTTAGATCCATTTTATTTACAATTTCAGCAACAAACAATAACGCTACGTTTGATAGTTTCTTCTTTTAGTGATTTTGGTATTTTTACCAGTTTTTCCGCCGTAGAGTGATAATTAAAATCAGTAATATCCACAAATGGTTGAATGGATATACCATTTTTACGTGTCTGTTTTGTTATCATCTTTATATACGGGTTGTTAGTGGTTTTTAGATCTTCGTTGCTACGTTGTCATTTACCATTAACTTTGAAATATACTTGCAGAATTTATAGTAGTCTTCATTCTTTTGAATACAGCTTTTTTGTTCGTGAGTATCAAATTATACCCTTTATCTGATCTTGATACAAGAATTTGCTATAATCTCGACGTTTACGAAAAGCTTTTGTGTTCCTTTGTCGAAATGATCTTCGATTTGCGTAAACTGTTTTAATAGTTAAAGCAAAAGCCATGAATTGCATTTCATTAAATTTGTTTATAAAACACAGAAGATGATGTCACCAATTTCATCTAAACATAAATTTGACGAGTGAAAAAAGCTGAGCAGTTATTTTGCTGAAATGATATGATGCACAAGTAAGTACTCAGGGACTGATATGCAGTCCAAAAAGCCCGAGTCTTTTATCTAAACTAAAAGCATAAAGACATCGACTATGGAAATACCGGTTTAAATCCCACAAATTTCTGGTTTTCGCACATAGCTCAAGTCTTTTTACATCAGTAAATCCAAATGTTTTCATGTTATTCTCCGTTATATTACAGGAAAAACGAAATCCCGTGGATAATCGATCTGATTCATCATTTGCACATTATGATACTGGTAGTCAGCTAGTTCATCTTGTCGAAAATTATAGTTTAATGAATATGAATGCAAGTTATTCACTACAGGCCTTCTGAAAGATTAACACGTTTTGCTCTGCCCTCCCCTACATCAAGACAATATATTCAACTCCTTTTTCACGATTTTGATATTTTCACAGTGATAGCTGTTTTGGTTCTTCAATATACATGTTTCAATCCCGTTCCTCTCATAAATTCAATATTAATCACTATTTCTTTAAAATAACAGTTAGGAAATTCAGACGACAGTTTGGTACTTAAAAAATGATATGAATAAATTTAATGTATATGGAATCGGATACGAAGTACATACTGATGATAATATAACAAAAGATTATATGACCGGGCTAATATATTCACAGTGGTTGATCATAATCTTTTAATCCTTTCATCCCGATTCACTAAATAAATCTTCAAAAATATAAATATAAGAGTATGAAACATTATAATAAATAAGCGAGGAGCAGTTTAAACAGAATTCAGGCTTTATTTTAAAACGAAACTATTAGGTCCTAGATGAGTCACATGATTCATATATGCAGAAATTGATTGTAATCCAAATGATCATTTACACATCCTAGGTATATTATTTGAGTAGTAACTGACATTTATTAAGATAAATTGGTCTGTTCTTAGTATATACACTTTAACTTTATACTTTTATTTATATTTGATATTTGTGACACTAAAAACCAATAAGCCTTTCTTGTTATTTTTACCTTCTCTACATGGCCGATGAAATGGTTTACGATCCAGTTACTATAAAGTGTCAATAGTTCGCGTACAAAATCTAGAAACAATTGACTAGTTAATCGGTCAACCGTTGGAATATTGAACTATGATCAAATCTCTGTTAGCAGATACTTCGTAGGAAGTAGTTATTATTTAAAACGAACATAAGCATTAGTATCTGAAGAGTGAGAGCCACAAAACTATTCTTCACTCCAAACAAATTTACCACATATTCTTTAGACGATTATTATGTTCTCTGGATAACCTCTATTTAATTTTACTCTTGGCGTCTTTTTCCTCAAAGGGATTCCATTATATTAGGTATAAACTTTTCGAACAAACACTAAGCATGACTAGCGAGATGAACCCATTATGACCAGGTTGATGTTAGACACAGTTCCGTGTAATAAATTACCTACCGTAAGCTATTTCAGTGATTTATAAACTAACTAAGTTCAGTTCATATATTGCTTTATGTAACATCAGTTCACTGAGATTTTAAGCTTTCGTACAGAATCCTCAAATGAAACAAATTTTCTTGAGTCTTTACCCTTCACTAGTTACCAAGATGAAAGATTACTATACTAGATACACAAAGTTATCTAACATTCTTCTTAAAGAAAACAGTTCTTAAAAACTGCATATTGACTTACTAGTACGCTGAGGTATGATAATTTTTAAGAGAGTTTTGATTTAATATTGTAACAAAACGGTATTTAGATGCATTCCCGTTTCGAGAATGTTCGACTGATAACCCCGAATATTCATCAGTAAATTATGTTCAGATATGAAGAATTTCTTCTTCTTATCTCACAGTAATGTAGTCATTAGTGTCTCCTTAGTATTTCTTACCTTTTAACGAAATCTTAGGAGGATTTTTCGATATATTAAAAACAAATCTTGAATAAATTATCTCAACCTCAATTATTCATTTTTATTGTTCGTTTAGGTTTGCCTAATGATCATTTGTTATGAATGTTATATATTTGATAATTTATAATTCTACTCAAAAATCTACTTTAACCAGACCATACCATATAAGAAAAACTAACCTAGAACGTTTTATCCTGTTACATCAAGTAGTCCTAGTTGCTTTGTGATGTCTAATAGGACAAGGCAGCAATCAATGGCATTTTTTTTTACACATGAAGATTGTTGTGGACGATTGTCTTGCGTAGTTGAATCGTTGACTGACAGATATGTAATTAGGTGTTGTAGAGAATGTTAGTAATTATTTTGATGTTACGAAGTGGTCTGAATTAGACAACCGTTGACCACTCAATTACAATCAGCATTAGCTCACCGGTGACTAGTTTCTCGAGAAAATTCCCAATGCTTTAGTGAGATGCGACCAGTGGAGTTCAACCGTGTTGGGGGTGGGTGGCGCAGTTACCCACCGATGGCAATGGATGAGGTTACGCACAACATATTACAAATTAATCGAAGCTAGAAATATCAACCCTTCGTAGCTAACTCAGTGGTCTGATAGTAAAGCGTTCTCCATGGAGCACAAGGGTCTTGGGTTTAATCTCTGATGCAGTTGTGGATGCGCACTGCTGAAGTCCCATACTAGGATGAAACAGCTGTCTAGTGCTTCCTGGTGGTCAATGGTCATCTATTTCAGACCAACTCGTGATATCAAATAGTTGGCATGTGATGGAAAACATGAGAATTTAGAAATTCAAAAACCAAATGTGAATTAATGCTTATCATTCCACCAACTGACAATTAGACACTTCTGCTGTGAAATCGTACTTTTTCATTAAATAGTCTATTGTTCGATGGAAAGATGTTGCATCATATGACAAAGCAGCTAAACGTATTCAGTTTCCAATCATCGAATATTTTCTTTGCTCGTACTACATTTATTTTACATCAGTCAAATGGACAATAATCGTCCGCATGTCTTCTATAGGTTATTATTTCGTGTTATCTTCAGGACTAATACGTAACTTATAACCTACATTTGCATTCGCCTAACAGTGTTTAAAAAATGATTAAATTGAATAATACCGAAACCATTAGTAAAACAAACACAATAAGACCAGTAACATCGTTACTGTTGTCAAAAGGAAACTTTTTAACAACAAATTATATTCATTGCTTCTTCAGCATTGTTAAATTCTTCGGACAAAGACATAAAATTAACTCAATATTGCTTCCGAGCTGAGCTGTACAATTTTAGAGTGCACATTAAATCCCCTTAAATTAGCTGATAAGGAAAGCTGAACATTCCAGTTAACTTCGAATAATTATCTATAATTTTCGAAGAACATAAACTTAGGAAAATATTTACGTTATTCTGTGACATAAATAATTTATTTTACAAGTCCGAAACATCCTTTGGCATTCACGTCTTGACTTTTATTTACTTTACACCGTTATTGACTAAAAAACCCAACAGAAGCGAATCCATAATGATGTCATTAGGCAGAGCGAAGTTGATGTAGATGATATCAAATTTAAAATGATTCCCATTTCAACCTAACCTCGTCCATTCTGTTTGTCACTGATATGGTAAGACTAGGTGGAAGAAGTTACGATTAAAGAAAGAAGATGTAGAATCGCTTCACTGGTCAAACAAACCCTTGTTTAGAATAATATCAGGAGGTATGAGCAAACTTTTACTTGTTCCTTCCTTACGGAATTTTTCTTCCATCAATTCACTGTTGAAAATAGACCATTAAATCGTTATATGACTTTGAATCAAAAGTGTTTTATTTTTATGATAAAACATTGTTCCTTGGTTAAGTAAACTATGATTGTGAACAGTTATAAGCTTTTTACTTTCGAATAAACAAATCTGATATTATTTATTTAGTTTTAGATTCCAATATTCTAGCTGGTTTTTGAAATAAAATATTGAGCATAGTGATTAATGAAACGGCTAAGAATGCTGTCACTTTACAAAACTTGAGAAAAGAAACATAAAACCTGAAAAGCAATCAATCTTTCTCGTAATTTCCCTATTTATAGAATTAAAATTAACAATTTTATTTACGTTCTTACCACCATATATTGACCACAATGAGACGAAAGAACAGTCTTGATTAATGAATGCAAATATATTGTGTTGTTGATGGGATATTTAATGTAACATAGTTTGGCGGAAATTTTAAAAATGCGGTACATAGAATTGAATTGGTTATTTACATAAAATAGATCAATAAATAAATATCATCAGCAGTTAGCTAATTGTGTATCATCAGCTATTGTGGTGACACGATACGTTCGCTTAAGATTAAAATAGGTAGACAACACTATGATGTCATGTGGATGGTAAAAAAATCACTTTATTTTAAAAGGCAACTATATGAACGCAGAATGTTGAATTCAAACTCTTCACTTACGATTAAGATGAATTTGTATATTCCCGTTGATTTGTTATAGACTTAAGCTGGTCGATCTCTTTTGCTATATGTGTATCCTGAGCGGATAACCTCCATACAGCGGTTATTCACAAGTATTACTTGAGTTAGATTGTGACTGGCAAGTGGAATCCAGGACACGCGTTTCGTCCTATTTGGGACTCATCGGCTGGATGTACCCGCATTTCAATTTTGATGTTCACAGTGGGATTCTAACTCAATCCGTTACATGTAGAACGCCACCGCGTTCACCGATGCACCAGTTGCCCAAGTGTGACTGATTGGACTCAGTAGCCTAGTGGTGAACGCGATGGCGTTCTACTCGAAACAGACTGGGTTCGAATCCCAGCGTGAACATCAACATTAGGATGAAGGTACATCCAGCCGATGAGTCCTAAATAGGACGAGACGCGCGTCCTGAATTCCACTTGCCAGTCACAATCCAACTTAAGTAATTATTTACTTAATAATTCAAATAATAATAGAAATAATAATCCCAAGAAACGGTCACTAAATCATTTAAAGTAATAATGTTATGACTATTGGTAAATAAAAATAAAAAGGAATTGTTTATATCCAAATTGCTAGTAATCGACTTTAACCCCAGTAAAACAAGGTTCTTAGTATAACACGAATTCACTATGATTTAAATTCACAATGGAGTAATCTAATTAAAAATAAATATATGAGATCGAAATTGATGTTCAATATAGAAACGAAAATCCTTATAAGTGGAATTGGACACAGAATATCTTATGGAAGTAAACTGAAACTGACGAGTATTTTTATGGTGAAAACGCCTTCACATAGACTAATTATTTGAGACTACAGTTATTAAGAAAAGGAAACCACATAATCGTAATGAAATGGAATTACACATAATGTAAAAGTACATGAAGTTTCCAAAATGCAATAAATTCATTATATTTCGTGCATTCTCCACACTAAACAATTTCGGTATACAGCCTTGTATTCATTTTGTGAATAAATATAATATAAAGTAAAAATAATGTAGTCTATCAATTTCTTATATTTCATCAGTTTAAGCAGGATAGCATTCTCAATTCATCCACCAAACCAGTTTCAATAAAATGATTTATGAATAACTTGTTAGCCGTTTTTTTATATTTTCTCTGCTTCATAAATACCTTAGTCTTCCCCAGACTCTTAATGGAATTTTAAAATTTTTAATATGTTAGATTACTGGTGTGTATTTTAAATATGAGCTTTCGAAATAACCAGATATGCTGTACGACCTCAACATGGATTATACTAGACTGATTCGAAGGTTGGTTACCTGGCCAAGAAGCATTCTATCAATTTTTGCTTCTTTGGTATCTATTCACACACCCGTAACATATGTACACGACAACCCATCCATTTCTTTAATCATGCATTAGTAATTTTAAAACTGTATGAACCATTGGTATAACTAATACACATGTTTACGCAGCATTTACAAGATTCCTTCTTTAGAGGTCATTATAAATAAATTATAGTGGTAACGTATTATGTAACACACTTTTTTCATGATGTACTGTGAAACGTGCACACAACACAAGGTGTGATGGGATTGTGAATTTAACCCAGTAGTCGTTAAAGATATGGTAAACTAGTTATCGGATGTTATCTTAACAACTTTCAGATCGCTTGTTATTCTGTCGAGGAGAAGCAAAAATCGTGACACCAATGTCGGTGATTCGCCATAAATAAAGGTGAACCAAGTTGACATTGTCATTAGACTAACGTCGAGTATTGAAACATGATAAAAAAGTCACTATCTTGTTTGTTTTTTTTATTTGTCGTCCAGATCAATAACACAAAGGAATCTGTTACTCATATAAATGTAATCGGTGGCGCCAAATAAACGATATCCCAGACAATTCAACTATTTGATAACCACATGCTACTCCAAGAGGAATAATGTGGCTACTCGACTTCTCATGAATTCCGCTTGCAAAATTTGGTATAACAGAAGTCTGTCAAACTTAATGAAACGATACATGAAACTGGCAGTGGTGAAACAAACTCAGATTCTATTTGGGACAATTTCTTAATCCAGAAGTTGTTTCTGCATTCCATGGCTATGAAGCACATTTTCACGAAACGTAATTCACTGTCCGACATAGCTTCAGATCACCACCTAGTGGTTGTCAAAACGAAACTGAAGCTAAAGAAGCAATCGACAACTAAAGTGACAGCGTTGCAACGTCTTAGTACAGCTTCATTTCTAGATAATGACAAACACAAGGAATTCGATATAGCTCTCAACAACAGGTTCCAAGCCTTACAAGATCTACGAAATAAAGTAGAAACTACTATGGAGGACAACTAGAAAGGAGTCAAAGAACCACTAACGTCAACGTGTCAGAAGTTTCTGGGCGGCAAAAAGCACCATTGTAAAGGATGGATCTACACTGAGACCCTGAGCGAAATTCAACAAAAGAAGAACAAGAAGACGGAAATCAACAACAGCCGAACGAGACCAAATGAAATCAAGGGACAAACTGAACACACAGAAGCAAATAAGCAAGTAAAGAAGGCCATCAGAGCCGACAAACGGAAATACATTGAAGGCCTTGCAATGACAGTGGGAAAAGCTGCAAGAGAAGGAAATATGAAACAGCTATACGACACAACGAAGAAACTGGCAGATAAACATGGTAAACCAGAGCGACCAGTCAAGAACAAAGAAGGAAAGACACTCACTGAGATTCAAGAAAAAAGGAATAGATAGGTAGAACACTTTGAGGAACTCTTAAATAAGCCAGCTCCACTGAACCCACCGGACATCGAAGTGGCACCTACAGATATCCCGATAGATGTCACTCCACCAACGATGGTAGAAATCATGATGACCGTCAGACAAATCAAAAGTGGGAAAGCAGCAGGACTGGACAATATACCAGCTGAAGCACTCAAGTCAGATATTGACCTAACAGCAAGGATACTCCACGTTTTATTCAAAATGATCTAGGAGGGAGAACAAATGCCGGCAGACTGGAAAGAAGGACATCTTATCAAGATACCAAAGAAAGGAGATTTGAGCAAATGTGACAACTACAGAGGGATGACGCTACTGTCGGTACCAGGGAAAGTCTTTAACAGGGTATTGTTGAACAGAATGAAAGATTCAGTGGATGCTCAACTTCGAGATCAACAAGCTGGTTTTCGTAAGGATCGGTCGTGCAAAGACCAAATCGCAACACCACGGATCATCGTTGAACAATCAATTGAATGGAACTCGTCACTGTACATCAACTTCATTGATTATGAGGCGTTTGACAGCGTAGATAGGAGAACATTATGGAAACTTCTTCGGCACTACGGCGTACCAGAGAGACTCGTCAACATCATCCAGAACTCTTACGACGGAACATAGTGCAAAATTGAGAATGGAGGACAACTGACAAATGCATTCCCAGTGAGGACCGGAGTTAGACAAGGCTGCCTACTCTCGCTTTTTATTTTCCATCTAGTGGTCGACTGGATCATGAAGATCTCCACATCTGAGGCGATGAACAAGTCGGATGCAACTCGATCATTTGAACTTCGCGGATGATCTAGTTCTTCTAGCCCATACACACCAACAAATGCAAGTGAAGACAACTAGTGTAGCAGCACCCTCAGCATCAGTAGGCCTGAACATACATGGTCCTTAAATATAACACAGGGAGCACCAACCCAATTCAACTTGATGAAGAAACTCTGGAAGAAGTGAATACTTTCACATATCTGGGGATCATCATCGATGAACAAGGAGCGTCCGATGCAGATGTAAGGACAAGGATTGGCAAAGCCAGGGCAGCATTCCTACAGTTGAAAAACATATGGGACTCAAAACAACTATCAACTAACCTCAACGTCAGACTCTTCAATTCGAACTTGAAGACAGCCCTGCAGTATGAAGCTGAAACGTAAGTAACCACTTCAAACGTCCTAGGAAGGGTACAAGTATCTATAAACAACTGTCTACCAAGACACTGAATGTCCGTTGGCTGGGAATCATCAGCAACAGCTTACTATGGGAGAGAACGAACCAACTTCCAGCCGAAGAGGAAATCAGGGAAAGACGTTGGAAATGAATAGGACATACATTGCGGAAACCATCGGACTGTATCACGAGACAAGCATTAACATGGAATCCTGTTAGGACACGGAAAAGAGGAAGGCCGAAGAACACATTCCGTCGAGAATTAGAAGCAGATATTAAAAGGATGAACAGCAATTGGAAACAATTGGAAAGGATTGCTCAGGACAGAGTTCAGTGGAGAATACTGGTGATCGGCCTATGCTCCTCTGTGAGAGGTTACGGGCGTAAGTAAGTAATAATCCATTATTCCATCTGCAGTTATGTTAGAAACACATTCTCAAACTCATTCTCAAACTCATTAAAGTTAATTCACATTAACCACGGTCGGTTTAATGATTTCCAATCTACCACGTGATACGTATTTATCCTTTAGTTTTATTGGTAATTTCACCCATAACTAATTGTGAGCTCCTATTCACTTACTTATTTGTGTTTGTTGCTTTCATGCGTCTGTGTATTTTGACCTTAATAACTTTATCCATGAGACAATTAATTTTACCTACATAATTATGTCATGCCATTCGTTCTTGCCGATATACATTTAAGACTACATATATAGTGGCCATTACAAATACTGACAAGCTTTAACATTCCTTTTCTCATTATATATTTGTCTGCTAACTTCTAGTAAGGTGGTCACCTGCTTGTCTTAACAGTGTTCTGAACTGGTGTCGTATGAGGTTCGTGACGTTGGACAGTGATGCTGGTATGCATTATATCTGACACTCAGACAACAACATATGTCTTTTTGAAACATATCAAAAATTTCCATTTTATACTTTTATCGGGACTTGGTAATGTAAAGGAAAATCAGCTGTAATTTTCTTTTCCATTAACAGTAAAGCAAGTTGATCGAAGTTTTACATTTCAAAGTGATAAATTAATCAAATGGAAATATATTGGAGAATTCATTTTTTACAAACCATGTTTATTTAAAAATTCTCGTAACCTTACTGTAATTCATCTTCCACTTGAATGTGTTCATCAGTAATGTATACAATGAACGATAATAAATACGCGAAATGTCATTACCACGCTTTAAAAAATGAAGCTAAAATTAATTAAAGTTGTACTTTGACATGATTCTTTTTGGAGATTCACACCATATAGGCTAAATTATGCTCCTTTCAACGGAAATGATTGTTCTATGCACAGTTTCTGACAAGTTCGTGGGTATATACTTCAGTTTTATTCCAAATGGGAACAAAACAGTTTAACTTTTACATTATTCTTAGGTTTATGTAGAAGCCTGAAATTATTATGATCATATATAGTACATGAGTGATTTTTGTACTTGATTAATTGTGGTTATTCATTGACACGCTTGGTTTTTCGGTACGAGATATTTATCACACTGTGTATCCTATAGAAAATTAATCTAAGTACTAGTCTGGATTGACTACTTTAACTAATATGCATAAGATGTTTTTCTATACTCAATCATTTATTAATTAAAGTTGAATCAGTGATTTTTGATAGACCACTTTTTAATTGTCAACCATCCAAGCATGAACTTAGAAGATTTAATTATAAATTCATAATATTGTCTGTCTCAATTCATTTTAAATGAATCAGAAAGTTAGAAATTCCAAAATTAATCAACTTTACGTGGCTGGGTTGAAAGAAATCTTATTAATAAACAGTACGGCAAAGATATTTACATCATCCGCTAGATAGTTTGATTTAATAAGATATCTAGATAAAGCTAAACCACACTACAAATAATCACAAGCTTAAGACATTTGATTACCTAGAGAAAGTATAGTACTATACCTTTGTAAGTCGATCAATATAATAATTGTTCAGTTAAGTTCCGCTACCGAGCGAATGACAACCAGCTGGATGTTTAGTTAATGCTTGACTTTAATTGTAACGCAGAAGAATATCCATGATTCACGTTTATAGAAATGAATACCTGCTACATTTTTTAACAAAACCCTGAAGAAAATTAATGCTAAATTGATTTTGTTTTATCAAAAATTACCGTAGTAACCGTTTTATTACTTGAGAAAATCAAGAAAAAAATATACATACTCCATAAATTATTTCAATTCGGTTATTCCTTTCTCTGAAGAAGCGACTTACACTAAGCCGCGAAACGCAAGAAATTTTAATTTCTACTCATTGGAATTTTACAAATACATATCACTTGTTTTATACATACTCCATTTTTATCTTTAAAATGTTACATAATTAAAGTTAATTCCTACTAATAGTGTACTAAAATAACCAGTTCATATGATATAAACAACAAGATGTACGGTCAATATAGTAACTAATACTTCTGTATATTATAAAGTGACTGCGTTAAAGCGTAAGTAAAGTGCCGATAAAAAGGTTTTAGACTAAATATCAGAAGGTAAACAATAGTTTTTAAATATACCGAAAGATTACATGATTACTTGCACTAAGGCGTCGAAACACTTTTTAAGTTAAAAGCATTCATTAGTAAATCTAATACTGAAAAATATCACATATCATATCAGTTGTCATATATCCTTCCTTATTTTGAGTTGAAATTTCATTGAAATAAGTGCATGACTGTACAGAATCTCTGAAGTACTTATGTAATGCATTTCATCCATAAATTACTTCTGCATACTTCATTGTGAGTTAATTGGTTGCTATGGTTACCAAGGTTTGTCTAATTTAAACAAATGTAATAAATAACAAATCAGATATCATTAACAAATGCGTATAAGCCAAACACTGATTTTATAAATAAACGTGAAACTAAAAAAAACAGTTTACGTGAATACCATAACACGGAAATCGCTTGTTAAATAAAGAAATTTCAGTATCTAATTAAATGTTGATACAAATAGCCTATAAATGTTCAGTTTATTACTGCTATACTGTGGCTCTGAATACATTAAAATGTAGAAGCTGTCATTAAACAATGTTCATTTCAAAAGTGAAGTATTTTACAACGTTCTATTCATTGATATTTGGAAAACACAAATTTTCCTCTTATTAGTTCAGCTCAGTAGACTTATATCAACAGCTACTGCTAAATTTCTTTTGTAAACCTAGGTGAGTAGGGCATAAAAAAATTTCGCTATTTGTTGTATTCTTAGCAATGGTAACCAGAATCTATTTATACGTTTGAATAAAGCCGGTTAACAACCCAGTCACGATGCTATCCATAAGTAGACTATTTGTTTTAGATTTTGGTTGGTTAACACAATAAACACCTTTGCATGTAATTAAAGGCTTTAAATGCTATAAGCTATTCATTATTGAGAGTCACTGGTTAAAATTCTCTGTTCAAATATAATTCAAACCAGTAAGGTTTCCTATATACGAAAATGATGTATGTTACCTAGAATTGGTAGGACATTGAGGAAAATATAACAGTTAATATCCTCTTTTTATGCAACATACAAATTCTGTTGCATTACAACATATTTGTAAAACTCAGATTATGAGTTTAACAAGAGCAGAAAAGCCTCATTGCGCTTACAGGATCGAATTAACTAAACAACTGGATAGTTAGATATATCGCTCAGTTACTATTGATACTCCTAGTTGGTACAAAATTACCACTTGTGCCTGATTTGTAATAGTATGTTGAGGAGATTGTTCAATATTAGTTCATATTACGAATTGGTCTGAGTTAGATAACCGTTAACCACCATGAAGTATTAGACTATGACTTCTCAGCAGTGCACATCCACCACCCCATCGGGGGGTGATGAAACCCTGAACTATGGACCTCCTGGCTCGGTAATCAACACTTTGCTATTAGATCATTGATCAGGCTCTCAATAGCTGATATTTCTAATTCAGTCAACATATTTGTGCTACTTCATTCAATGCCATTAATTCCATACTAGGAAGAAACAGCTGTTCACTGCTACCTAGTGGTTGTCTAATTCAGACCAAATGGCGATATCAAATTAATATTCCCAGTTTATTGTTTGTCACATTAGTGTAGTATAATTTGAAATAGAAAAACCGTATATACCATAGGGAGAGACAATGTATCTTCTGATTAGGATTAAATGTAGCTAAACATCAACATTGTGTTCAAACTTAAAAATTGAGATAAAATAGACTAGCAATTCATTCTCTGGTCTTTAAATTTCCTCAACTAACAGAAAAATACCATGTAGCTTACACACAGGACAGTGAGCATAGATGAATTCATGTAGTACATGGTTATATTATGCACTTCAATGTTTCGGAGATAAGAATATGAATGATGGAAATTTCTCTGAAAAAATTTCCTAAAACAATGTAATGATTTATAAATGACTTTTAGTGTATTGAATAAAACATTAACACATCAGACAAATTGAAAGCAAATTAATAAACTTTCACATATCAGATAGAAAATGACAGATGCAACAAGTATTGGTCAAACGAGTCATGTAGAATAAAAAATTAAGTGTTGTAATGGTGTTGTTAATAATTCTGTTTGGATGATCTGAATCGCTGTCATTTATTAAGGTAGTAATCATTATTCTACAGACACCAATAGTGTATATTAAATTTATTACTACAGGGGGGTTGATAAGACCAGTCATGTCTGTTCTGAAGAAACGCAGTATGGAAAACTTCGTATATATATATATATATATATATAATTTCAAACAACATTGTGTAACTTGGTTGGCTACATAATAACCGTCGTATAGCAATTCACAAATACTGTTCTATTATTGGTGCACCCAGACCTTTTCTTTAAAAGTGGAATTTAGACATGCAGTAACTTTCGGTTGATAAAATGCTAATTATAATGACAATTTATGTTACAGGGCCTTAGCTTTGATCCCATCTTAATAAGGTAAATTGTAAATAAAAACACTACCAACTACTTTAGCATCTTTTTATGAAATTAAACCTCTCATTTGCATGCGAAAATACCCAATTTTTTCTAATCAAAATGCTTGAACCGCTGAAGGTACTTGTGTTATGGAAAGAAGGAGTGAAAATTCTTGTGAGGAACTTTTCTTTTCAACTTTATTCTCTGCTTTAGCCTTTGCGAACTTATATAAAGTAAGTTTCACGTGTAGTATGATCTATAATAAAGTGTATGCTTGCGTTAATTTTCTTCAAAAAATTGTCAAAATGATAAAGAAACAAAAATTTAGGTTTCATATGCAAGCAAAGAAATAGTCATAACTCCAGTAAGATTGATGAAACCACCACAATTCACAAGTTTCTGGTTTATGTTATATTTCAACCGATTTGTTTAATTTTATGGGTCACTTTCGAGGATAACTCTGGTACAGAAACATGACTAAAAGTTACAAGCTGTTGAATGACTTGCATAATCCTTCCTATAGCCAAGCCAATAGGAATATCAAAGATACGTTTTGACAGAGCTACCTTATTTTTCCACCCATGTAACATATCTCGCAAGATGAAGTAAACAGGTTTAAACACATCAATAATCTCCCATAGTCATGGCATACATTCTTTTTCATAAAAGTAATTAAAATTGAAGTGACCACAGTCAGATTATTGAATTGACGATGCACAAAATTCAAGTGCCAACACGAAATCAACTGATATATTTATCCTTCCCTTCTCAAAATGCCTTTCCCACATAAACATATAAGAATAAGAATTATGTGACTTATTTTGACTGAATTTTTCCTATCATTACTTGTTTAGGCAATTTTTAATAGAATAAACTCATTTTCAACTTTTCAATTAATCGCAATCGAAATAGATAACCAGCTCTAGGAAAGGATTCTTCTGAGAACCTCAGATGTTGTCGATTCCTACAAAACAGAATTTTCTGCTTTAAACCAATAGGACAGTATACACTGGTTAAATCATTATGTTAGTCACATACACAAAAATGATCTATGCTTACCAAATTCCCTATCCTCCCTGCTAAAAGCTAGTAAATGACTCCATTTTGAGAAATCGAGCAAGTCATCACTAGTTGAACTAAGTTTTCTTGGGTTGTACAAGATCATGAGATTAACTGAAATCATGCTACTATTTGATGTTTACACAATCAATTATATGCAAGAATGCACTAATTAGGAATAATTATGACCTTACTTCCAATACATAATTACCATTCAGCTTAATAGCAGAATGATTTTATACAGAATGATTTTATTAACAGTATTAGACGTCGACGCTGAAATGCCTATTTTCATTTATTTCTACAGCTATAAGTTCAAATGAAGGATCAGATACCAAGACCAACAAGTTAATAGTTATCCCGATTATAAGATGTTTTGATTAATGTATACGTTGCTTTTTCATTTGTCCTTTGGTTACCAAATTTTGTCCTATTCCTAACTTAACAGTACCTCAGGAATAACAATCTACGGAGTTTATTCTGTGTGATATTGGAAGTCTTACTGCTAAGCTCTATTAACAACATATTTAGTAACTATGATATTGGTATTGCCTAAATTGTAGTCTTTCCATAGACTCATTAACGATTGCCGTTTCTGATTTTCTTTCCGTGTTGTAGTAATCTTATTATGATCTTGCTATTACTATTTTTGTACAAACCCCCCTTCTCTATTACTAACTTGTTCAGTATGTGATATATAAAAGCAATTGTTCATACTAATTATAGTATTGATTCTAATTCACTTGTGCCTTTCTCACTCGCTTTCTACCTCTGGGAATGGCTTTGGTCACTTACGCGTCATGCAAACCATTCAGCGTTAACATAGTCAGATCATAGATTATAGTCATATGTTCTATTGACACGTTGAAACACAATGTCGATTATTCACATTTTTTAATCACATTCTGTCATGTTTACACACCAAGGACTCCTCCTAATGTCATTTCACCTTTATTTTGTTTTGAGTCTTGTAAACGCTGGTGTAAGGCGGCAGGTTCAATGTTACCTCTAGGAATTAGGTCCTCTACTGATGTAAAATGTCTTGGTCAAGTGGTCAGTCACTATCGCAGAGTTGAGAGATGAAACTATGATGTATGGGATTGGTGCTTGTCAGCGTACTAAGACTTCTTGGTTAAATTCCTGACTATGGTGTAACTCAGTAACACAAAACCCTACCAGACATGGCCCAGAAATGCGACATTGCTGAAATACTTTATCAAAATCTTCACTAAAATGTGACAGCTTTTTTAATAGAATTAATTTTCTTTTGATTGAATTTCTAATCTGACTACATCCATCTTTATCTACAATCTCCTCTTGTCTTTTATTTCTTTATTATATTATGTCTCTAATTGTGTGGGACACATATTTTTAGAACTCATTTGTACTAATTTTTATGTGTTTTCATGTGTTGGTTTTTAAGTGAATACTGGTTTTTGTGGTCTCTAAAAAATGATATGAAAACTGCCTCATTTCACCACAGCACATTAATCCCTAAATTTATGGTTAGTCTAACCTTAGAATATTTATGAGATAACTCACACAGTGTTTACGCCCAAAATAAAAATCCTTTATCATAATCAGAAGGATAATTAAAACAATCCGACCACAAATAATTAAAACGACAGTGGACAAAATCTCCTCTTTGTTTCACTCTGTTAGTAAATAAAGAAAATGGCTAAAATTATTAGTTTTGTCTCTGAGACAGAGATTGTCAATGGAAAGTAATTTTTATAATTAATTTGCATAACTGATAATTGTAAGGTTAGTATGAACATTGATTAAAATAGGGTACTTATTGCACCAAAACACTATGAGACGAAATGTAGTGCAGAAAATCTAGGTAGTGAACTGTCCTCAGTTTTCTTCTGGAGGAAATCACAGTCTTTGACACAATAAAATCTATGCCGTTATATTCTAGTGTTGGGAAGAAATTAACGACGAACAATTGTGAATAAAATGAAACGATATGGAATTATGTAATTGCCGACTATGGAGAGCGATCATTTTAAATCCCATGTGAAATTCACTTCATTCATACTCCTTTTGAATCTGAGTTGTAGATCGTTCTTTAATACTTATATATTGTCAATTCAGTAAGTTTGCTACATGATAGTTTTGTTATAAGACATAGTGACTCCATTGACTTTCCTGGGTTTATTTTTTCTTAGTCTTCAATTGACATAGTGTTCAGTCAAACCTAGATCACGTATGAATGTAAATCAATATTGATTTTACCAAAATAAATGGTGTAATTTTCAACTATACAGTTAATTAAACAAACTATGTGCAATAGCGTAGAGAGACAAGAATGTAGAAATTACGAACTGAACTTTGAGTAGAAAACATTGGGTTGACACAGTTGTAGATCAGTGTGAATTTACAAATTAAACTCTCGTAATAAGTTGCTCTATGCTGCTTTTCCTATGTTTCGGTTAAAAGAAGTACTGTCTAAAATTTAGAATAATAGTTGAACAGCTGTACATTTAATTTCATACAGTCAAGCGAAATCAAATTTTTAAAGATGAGATTCTCTCGATTACTCCTCCCCATCCTTTTCTCTTATTTTCTTCCCAGCTAAGACCAATCAAAAACGTATTTACAAATGTTCAGTCAGTAACCTAATTCCATTACAATAAAATGGGTGACTTTCTAGTCTTGTTGTCAATTTATAACCTGCGTTAGCCTATTCATGTTGGTTTATACGTCAGTTTAGAACAGTAAAACTTGTAATATTTTTTTCGGAAGATGTTCGCTGGTTACGAGTTTCGAATAGAATAATAACAGAATAAATAGTGTTTCGAATGAAAACTTTTGTCATTTCAATATTCGTGACAGTCATCGTAAAGTGTACAGGATGAAAGGGGATTAACAGTGATCGTCATCACGAAGGCCAGTTTGTAATAATACAGACAATTAGTTGGGTGTGGGTTCTTAATACATGTTCGGATGGTGAAGAGATTGTATTTAGTAACAAGATAGTCAGTCATCCGTAACCACGATTTGCTGAGCATTATGTGCGAGAGAAACCCATAGTCTCATCAAATGACGAAAGATCAGAGAAAGCGCATTCATCCATTATTAATATCCGGAGCAGTAGCATTTGTCGTAATTAACTTTATGCATGCAACTTACGGGAGGAAAATAATCGCACAGGATGTCTTCTGTATGTTTCATCGGGTGTTTACTCAATCGAAAAATTTATGGTCTGCCTTAATTTTATTACTTACTTTACTTAATATACATCTCTGAAATTTTCGCAGTCGATGTCGTCGAACTTTGGGTTGGGGAAAGGATTGACAGTACGTAATGTAGACAATAAACTTTATTGTTATTTTTTCACAACATGTGAGCAAAAGAATTCGACATATCTTTTATCGGACGTTGTAGATATTAGTTGTACTTACAAGTGTAACGAAGAAGATATGCTACTGTACCAGTTAGTGGCTTAGGATGCATCAATGTCAGTAGCTTTTGGGTTTGTATCTCAGAATATTTGAGAGATTTCTAGCTTTCCACGGAGACAGTATTACCGTGGGGACGTCAGTTGTATGTTTTGTCAGTGATGACAGCACTACTACAAATAATACACTATATGCAACTGTTCGGATGTAACTGTCTTTACCAAGACCGTGTAATACACAACGTTATTCGTCAGGAATGCTGACACAATTTAACATGTTTTCTGTAGAGTGTATCACCTATAACATTTCAAACATCTTGGCAATTAATGTATACCAAAAAACATTGTACGGTTAAAACTTCGTTAGCTAATTAGTAACATTCTGTATATAGTGCATTGTTCCATATATGTACTTGATGATATTGGTCTGAATACGGAGGTATACTTTCGTTATCCGCGGAATGAAACAAATTATTCATAAATATCGAGCAACGTAGTAACTGTGTCTAAAGATGTAGAAATGTCAAGGGATACTGAGATAATCTGCAATGTAGATCTAGATGCCTCAGTTTCCATTAATGACCATAATGATATAGACATGAAGACTGACAGTGACCACCTATCTGAAATACCAGAACCCAGTAGAAAATCTGATAATGACAACAATCACGTGTTACAGTTGGGATAAGTTTCTTTCAATTAGTTCTTCATCAAGGCGCTACACTAATATATATATATATATATATATATATAATTATATATATTCATTTATATATATACACATTTATATATATATATATAATTTAAAATACAGATAAAATTAGCGATTGGCATAGGCTACAGCAGAGGTGAGTTGAAATAGGAATCTTTTTGATGGCCTTCATCCTCACTTACTGACAAAGCGCACAATAAATCCTTCTTATGACAAAGAGGAAATATGACCTTAGTATATTCTAAGTTTGCCATAATACTGTCATTATATTTCACAGTCAGTTAGCCTTATAGTGTTAATGATATTCAAATATCCCATATCGTTGACTTCATTCCGACCACTATTATCGAAATGTCGGAATTGAAAATCATGTCACACCAATAATCAGCCACACGTCAAATGATACGTCAGGAAAACCAGGATACAAAGAATTTTTTTGTTACAATGATAATTCTGTTAGTCATGTATTTATTGTTAAAATGTTAGGGTTCTAGCAAACATACAAACTATTATTACGTATAAGAATACTATTTAACCTTATATATCGATATTTCAAAAGGTGGTATGTGTAAATGTGCTTGTTGTCGATAAATTTTCTTCAACTTTTATATTTATAATTCTAAATTACTCAATAGTCGAAGTTATTGAAAGGAACACTTTCCATTAAAAACTTCTCTGCTGTGGACAAATGTAAATTCGCTTGATGTTTTCCTTCCGTTCCACCAAAAATACATTTCATGTTTTCAATGTGACAATCAGTTTACTGGGCGATACCTTTACTTGACTAACTAGGTTAATTAAAAACAACAGTTCACGTTTATTAAGTATTACTCACGGGTGATATTGACAAAATAGTACTGAAGGTTAACGAATAATTTATGAATGGCACTTGTCCGACATATTTAGACTAGCAGAATATTCACGTAGTTCGAATGAAGTATTCAAATAAATAAAAGAACAGTGTTATGTTGATAATCTTTTCACCGGGATATCATGAATGATAATCGTTTACAATGGATGAATTATAGTGGGGCAGATGAATACACAAAATAAAGTTACTTAAATAATGATCCATTTCTTACGATATTCAAGGTTTTGTCGTAGAAAGTGCATCCGGATGAATTATAGAAATAACGAACAGATTTCCATCTAGATGCTAGGAAAAAAATTAAAGAAGCTAGAAAATATTTGGAAGTTGCTCTGATGTAACCACATTTCACATGTCTTTCTAGAATACTTCAAACGAATAAGACTAAAACGGTAGGAAAGAGACAGCAGTGAGCGAGGACATATCTATCTATCGTTAATTTATAGTTGTTGTAAAATCAGTACCGAACACTTAGTGGTGTGTTACTCAGTAATGCTATACATTAAAGAAACTTATCTATTTATCATACTGACCTTAATAGATATTTAAAGGCTTAATATTAGTATCATAAAGCTGATATAATACTAAAGAAATATTTATCTCAACGTTGTCGGATATCCACATTGCTGGGTCTTTGTTATGCGAAATCAGACTAAAAGAAACATTTCATAACATAATTACAACATTTTGTATATAAACATATAATTAAAACATCTGAAACGTACTCACTACAACTAATGCATAATGTACAATTATCTCTAATACTGCATTTAGTAAACAAGCATAACAGTAAGGTCATAACTAAATGAAGATGTCATTGTGTGTAAGTTTATTTTCCGAACTTGCATTCGCCAACAATATGCAATTCTCATTGGTTCAATTATCAGAGTAATCTAGATTTAACAAATAAGCACCTTACCAAAGTGCAGATTTAAAGGTTAGAAAATTTTGAAATTCAACTTCTCGCCCTTGTTTTTTGTGGGCAATCTTTCAGTGCAATCAAAACACGATTCTTAATTAACGACCCACTATGAACAGATGGCAAATTATCATATATATATATATATATATATATATATATATATATATATATATATATATATATATATATATATATATATATATATATATATATATATATATATATATACAAAATAAAATAGAATAAATAGAAAAGCTATGCATAAAACATCTAGCAACACAAGTGATGAAAGAACAACTTTTAAATCTTTACATACCGATCGGTATATTTTGTTATAATAAAAGTACCGACTATCATCTCAACAAATAAAAGTAATTACTAACATCCTGTTGAAATGTTATTTTATCCATTTGAGAATATGTATAGGTTCGTATAATAGTGATAACAAACGTTTTATTATTTAGCTAATGGAATACTTTATAAGCTGAATGTTTTCTTTCAAAATAACCGGGTGGATAGGATATCAACATATTCTTTGATAATCCCTTCATATTCAATCGAAGGTTGATAGCAGAAATCAGCGGTGAAAAGATTCGTAATCTATAAATTACTTTTATCACTTTCATCGCCTCTATCACAAATTGCAATCATTTATCAATTTTGATATTCATTTTACTAATAACAAGGATAATAACATTTTATTGAGAAATTTTAGATCCGAAAGAAAATTAATTTGGAATGATAGTGGGAATGTGTCTTTGATGTTGTTATAACTGAGTCCTCGAACCATAATATTTTTCTACAAGAAACTAAATAAATTGTATTTCCGCACTCGCTAAGCTAATAAAATTGTTGTTTTTGTTTTCGTAACTCAGTACTAATGATAAAAATTTCTTGTCCCGACTACAATTTTCTACTGATTAACTTATGAATACAAGTTTCTGTCTTCTGATACATTCTACTACATTATTAAAATTATACGAATGTGAACAGTTAATACTGACTACACTTACTGAAGTTTGATCATGCAAATCCATCTTGTGACTTCATTACAAACTTATATTATACATTTCTTTCACCAAACATGATCAAGGTTACATCTTGTCTCAGTTATATCACTCACTTCATTATTTTTAAAATGTTTTTGTACTCACCGTCTTCGTTTTCCTCTTAACTGTAAATATCCACATGCCTATAGGATTGATACCAATAATAACTGTTACCTTATATACTGTCAGCTACTGATAATATGATTTTAACTTTTAAAAACACTCTAATGAACGTCTTGTCCGAATAATTTATAAATCACATCGTTCCAAATAACTGATATATATCATATACATACTCAGCTATTGAACTAAAGTCGTCCTGTGCTACACTTTTTACTTTTCCTCTCTCTCAGTCCTTCGACTTATGTTCAGGATTCACAAGTCATAAGTGATATCCATATTCCAACATTATTACCACTCTATAACTATGCAACTTATAAAAGATCTTACGCTTTCTTAGACTTATTGCATGCAACTTTGTGCTTACAAGATTGATCCTGATAAGAACAGGTTAATTAATTCCCTATCACATCTAAATGACAGTTTTTTGTGCATTATAAACTTCACGTTTCAACTCCGTCATCGTTAACGTTCAATGTAAAATATTCGCGGACTGCGTCCTTTCAAGTAATGCACAGATTTACATTGATTGACCATTGAGTAGTGACCAATGTCATGTTTATCTAGTCTTTCATCATGCTGGACACTAGCACAGAGTGTTATCGTGGGTAGTGTTAAATGGTTGCCATACTACGGCACTAGTTGGATAAACTAGGAATACTATAATTAGACGCCGGACAATTAGTGCTGGTGACCAAGCATTCTGACAGAGAGAGCTGAAGGCTATGGTTCCAATGTTTGGTGAAGTCGTGGATAACCGTTGCTGAAGAATCCCGTATTATAACGAAACGGCTGTCCATGACTCTCTGGTTTTCAGTCTGAATCAGCAAAGTCCTATCCTCGATGAACAAACACAACAAATACAAAAGTAATATCAGCTTATCAGCCATTTTAAACATTACCGAAATGAATGAAAATCGTATCCTTGTTTCAAATATTTCGAAGACTGTTTTCATTCTTCTATTCTTATTGCAAGTAGCTTCCTGTTTTTTTATATGCTAATACAAAATCAAACATTCACTCTCTTTCGAATCTAACTATCATCAAAACCTGTTGGGATACTAGTAAACATTGTATGCTTATACGATAAGAGTATTAAAACAAACTGAAGTGATTTCATATGTTTCGTCAAATATTAGTTATCGCTAAGTTAGTAATTACCAGACACTTATGTATTCCGGATTTCTCTGTCTTTATATTGCATTAGTTATACAATTTCTATATTCCATCTGAAACAATGAACAGAGATAATCAAATATGAGAATGTTAAGATTCAGTATTATGTAATTCATAGTGTTATAGTTAAGAACTTTAGAATCTATTTTTAAATGAAAGTATAAATGGCACTATCAGTGATAAATGTTAGTTACTTATGCTTTGATCATATAAAGTTCAAGTTAGATATCACAATTTGTATGTTAACGGAGACTAAACATGAAAAACGAGAACCGTCATATGTTCAAAACAATTATTTTATTTGTCTGACTAAAAACAAGATCAAGTTACCAGTGTAACATTAATAATAGGACACTGGTTTTTATTCTTTAATGATAAAAAGTGCTGTTGCAGATAAACAAAATGAAAGTAAAAAACTCAGGATTTATCATGGTGATTTTATTTAAACAAGTAAATGGTGGCATTTTCGTATTTGCTATTAATGTGCTTTTGTTAAATAATCAACCATCTGAAACCATTAAAATTAAACTGTTGCTATTTGTCAGAAATGGGAATCACGGAAACTATTAAGGAACAAATGTTTCTTTTAGTTTAAGATTAATCGTCATTTCAACTTAACTGTTCATCCCACAAATAGACTTTTTTTCATCATTAAGTAAAAAACCATTAGCACTTTATAAGTTTCAACAATATCTCAGGTTTGTACAAGACAAATTTTATTATGTAGTAATATAATGAGTTGTAATATCAATTAGAACCAAATGTCAAGCCGCAAACATAGAATATACTGAGCTCATGTAAATACACAACTTGTGTCTTGATATAAGCAGAGTCTTTAAATGCCAACTAGTGATAGTTTTCAACAAATGCACCAACTTGTTAGCGAAGACATCTTATCTAAACAGGTCAAATTGAATCTTATTAATGAAATCATGAAGGAGACCTAAGCTTGTTTAACCACATGAAAACAGCTAAATCCTAGTTACCAATCTAGAATCCAGACTTTGACCATCATTATCAACGTGGTTGAATATTTACACTATCCATATAAATCTCTGGTTTCACTATAACAATGTCTCCACTAAAGACGCCCTCTTTCAAAAGTCACTGAACTTCCAGGTATTTCCTCTCCACATAGCACAACTTCAAGAATTGTCGTGTGCACAGTTCAAAAGCTCAATCTGAGCACGATTTAAGGCAATTTATCGAGTGTGTCGCAGATTATTGTTATCGATTAACTGATATCAGCATTCCTGATGCATTTGTTTCCCTACATAAATTTATAAGTAGCTTAATTTAAACAAAAGTCTCGTTGAAATTCGGTTTACGTATTGACACTTTCAATTACTGATGAGGTTTATGACAATTTTTAAATGTTCTGACAACGTTTTGTTATTTAAACATGAATTTACAATAAGATATCTTTGATTTTTAATTTGCACATCAACTTTATTGAAGTTGATCAACTTAAAAAAATATTGCTTGAATAGCAATAATTTATCAGCATTCCATATTAGTTGACTAAGACAGAAACTATCTCTGGGTTATTGAATATGCTGGATCATTTCTAAGCCAATATTCACTTGCATGTGAAATCACTTAGGGACAAATGGACAACACCAAAGCAACTATTTAAGCTGTAATTACCTTCCAATGTTTCATTGTTATATACATAACAAATCACCTATACAGTGTTTACATAAAAATAAATGATTTGTAGATATCAAGCGTATTCACATAAAATAGCATGAAACAACAAACTGAATCAATAATAGTGGTCAAATCCCTGACCTTTGTATTGTGTAAACGAGGCTTCATTAATGTTTCTAGAGGAATAAATTATATTGTCAACTACCTGATTACTGATGTTAACTGTACAGCTATGAACGAAAGCCTAATATCAAGTGAAACAAATTTAAGATTTCAGTATATATGGACAACATGATTAATATAGTTTTACCTTCATATCTTCGGTTATTTATTTCATATCAAGAAATACTACTGGGAAGCCAATCTCTTACTTTTTATTTAGTTATTTCTATCTTCAATATATCATATTCACCTATCAAGTGAATAGGCATGCAAATGATAAACTTATTTATAAAAATGAGCTTTTTCAGTTGATAACCCAAATTTCTACCGGATGTATGCAGCATGAAAACATGAACATGCAAATAGTGACTTTATTTATTCATTGTTCATGCATAATAACGATATACGAAAATAGATAGATAGGATGTAATGAGAAATGGAATGAAGTAGTTGATTTACCTTTTTAAGACAATTAAGACTTGGGACAATTAACATGTTTTAGTTATGGAGATCAATAAAATCTAACTTGATATTGACTACTTAAGGTTGTAATGATAAGATATGTTATTTCAGCGAATTGATGGTCGAAAGAAACTTAATTTGAATGAAAACAAATTTCACCTTTAGGCGTATTAATCCACTTCCCATTAATGAATGGAATGTGAATTGTGTATTTTGAAAGACATCTAATAATCCGTTGATGAAATGGTGCCAAAAATGTGTGAAAATAAAGTAGTCTTCGGCAGTGATATGAGCTGTAGAAAAAAGGTATACCAGAATAGTGTAATTATACAATCCCTTATAGTGTTTGGAGATGATGAACAGCACTAACTGTAATACCAACGAAGCAGCTTAAGTGTGTCGACGTAGTGGTAATTTTATTGAGAATTTAGTCACTACTGGTAATATATCTAGAAAGAAAGTTAGGCATTTGTGTAATAATTTCCTACTCCGCATGAGCAGTCAAATGCATATGCAATATAAAGAACCAGTAAACGATACTTATTTAATATATCTAGGAATAACATTTATATCGGTTACAACAGTTATTACATCATTAAGTAAAATTGCTTTCGACTATACCTCCCGTTTACCATTTATCAAATAAATGTCGTACTGTAAGCTTGAATACCAAAAGCCTATGCTGTCAGAATAATCTTGATAAGGATCGCCAAAATGAATTAAGTAGGATAATTGCATTAAATGCCTGGGAGTAATTTAAACTAAGAAACGAAAACGAGGGATTATCCAGCTAAATATTTCGACTGGCCCATAATTATGTAGATACTCATAAATCATCCAGACCCAACGCTTTTCTCAATTAAAGAATATCAAACTATATAATTAAATGCCTTTGAACATCTGCATTGTTGGTATGCTATTCGAACGTACAAGGTTAAGATTTTTTAAATTCTACTGACAGTGGATTCCAATGAAATTTAAGTTACTTGACAGCATGCTAAATAGAAAAATCCCAAATGAATTTAAATATCAACTTAAAAATGAGGCTTCGGATGTCCGTCAAGTTTCTAAGCTATTCAAATGTACTAAGTTGAGTGAATGGACTCTAGTTTAAGTAAGTTTCAATTATATATATATATATATATATATATATATATATATATATGTACCACGAAAATGTGAATCAGATTTGTTAAGGCCTAGAACCATAAAACAGCCGTGCTGAACTATATTTGAATGCCGTGTTTAATTCAACACAAATGATTACTTCTAGTTTCACACACCACATTTCTCCAATTCATAAATGAAATATTAGAAAATTTGATATACAGAATAAAATGTTTGGAAATGTTCTGCGCTCAGTATACACTATACTTCCCGTGAATTCACAGCATATTCAAATACCTATAAGTTTTTATTATAAATTTTGTTCTCTGGAGTCTGAGTTTGAAGATTAGATTTTACTAACTATACAGAAAACAATCTGACAGATGGAGCATAGTAACATACTTATAAGACTCAAAGAACTATTTTATTAATAATGTGTAGGATACAAATTTCAACATTGCTCTAAAAAATATTACATGTATTGTTTGTCTCACTAAGTTGGATTGTAACTAGCGAGCGGAATTCAGGACGTGCGTTTCGTTCTATTTGGGACTCGTCGGCTGGATGTACTCACGTCCTGATGTTGATGTTCACACCGGAAAAAAACGAAGCGAGCGTCCCGGATTCCGCTCGCTAGTTACAATCCACCTTAAACATTACTTTTGATTAATGGCTATATGGAAGAAATCCTCTGAGGATGCACATATGGTAACATATGGCTGACCAATTTCAGTTCATTACAAATCAACGGGAAAATACAAGCTTTGTGCATAATAGTGATGACTATTTTTACGAGACGAGTTAAGTTAAGAAGTCAAGTTTTCACTGCTAAAGGACATTATTTTACTGTGTGGTGGAGGTTGGAGTTGTACAGTAAGAAGTTCTAATTAATCTATTCTTAACATTTTGTTGAACAGTTTATCTTCTGCTCTATTGTAATGTGGTAACATTATATCAACTTGCATAAGTGGTAGTCTTGTGAGTAGTTAACGTAATCTGTTAACGCAAACGTATACTGGGTCCAGGTCACATAAGTAGAATATTTATATTTTAAAATGAATTCTAGAAGTGTAAAGTGTATTTATTTGTACAATCGATTAGTCTGACAACAAACTACGTTGAGATTAGTGGAAACTGTGTTTGGTTATTAGAAGATAAATGGTCTAGTTTATATCAGTTTACTCAATAGACAGATGGGTTTTCTATTATGAAAGAACAATATATAACCTAATTATTCACGCAACATAAATAACAAATTATAGTATATGATGAAACATGACTGGAAGGACGATGATTTATTTCGTAGGCAGAAAGTAGGATACTCAAATAAAGTAGTTCTTCCCCACAAAAATGTGTATAAAATTGATTATATTCTTATTAGATATGCTTACAAACTAGATGGTCACTTTCAGTCACACCGTCATAGTAGTGAGGTAAAACACGCAACACATAGCAAAACAACTAGATATCACATGACTGACTGCATACTGTTTCAAAAGCATTTTATGGAAATAACCGGACGATTAGTAATTGAATAGTTCCATTCGTGTTATTAGTATTCGAGAGCGAAAATTTCCGGGTATATTTAAATAAAGAGGACTACAAAGAGAATGAAAGTAAAACAGATATATACTTGAAATAGCATACCAGTGTTGAAATTACGCTTTAACAATGAAACAGTAATATGAGAACAAAGATATTGCCCTTCTAACTGAAATAACTGCATGTATGTGGGGTGGTAAGATATTATGCTGAACAATTAGTAATGTTAGCACAAAACACCTAATTAATGTTTCAGAAATATTTAAAAAACTAGCTTATCAAACAACATCATAGTGCTTCTAACTAAAGAACTAATCATCATGAGACAATGCATGATAGACAGACGTTATTTTCGGAAAATCATAGCAATTTCCAACTACGTCTAATCATTATATCAGGTGGCACAACCCTGAGTCCTACTACTGTATAAATGATTATGCACTGACAATTAGTCAATAAATGTGGTTAACGAATCTTCGGGAACGCACTAAAAATAATCAATAAATTTACAAACCTGGTCATGAATGGATATTAATTCAGTAGAAATACTGAGTGAGATTACAGTCCGTAGTAGGAGCATACAGAAAATTATGATTTCAAAATGTTAGATAGCTTTTATCAAGTATTAAACAGTTCAATGTGAAAGAAAATACCGAGTAACCAACTTAAATATATTTTAAACATTATGATTGTTATCATCATTGGTATACCGTCAGAGTCTGGTGTTTACTGCCAAACAAAAAGACTGAACACACAATAGACAGACACAGTATATCCAGAGTTGACGAGTATCGTATATTGGCAAGGCATGAGAATTTTATGTCAGAGAACGTGTCATTTGATATATAGTTTTCAATACATTCCAATACTCAATGGTTAAAAAATATGTTTAGGTATTGACCCTGTAACTTAAAAATAATACGTTTGTCGGTAGTTTAATCGATAAAATGTGCTCCAACACTAGACAAAATTGTGAAATCACTGATATTTTATTACTTTAGTTATGCATAAAAACATCTAAATTAGATATCTCAAGTTGACCTAGGTTAGACAATTACTGGAAATCAAGAAGCACTAGGCTGCTACTTCGTCCGAGTATCGTACTGCTAAACAGTGCAAATCTATGAGATCAAGGAATAAAACTCAGGACCTTCAGGATTTGCGGTGAAAATTTAACCGTCAGACCATTGAGTCGGCATCCAGCACTTGATATTTCTGGCTTCAGTCAATCTGTTATATTTGCTACCGGTAGGTAACTGATTTACTCCCGACATGGCTTTACTCCACTACCTGAGAACCTGGAAATCTACCACAATGTATCCGTGAGATTCAACCACATTATTTGTGAGGCGCATCAGTAATTACAAACTTACGATGACGCACTAAAAGTATTCATGATTACCACTTGCTCCACCAGTGAAATAATTGGGACACTAAATTTGGGGACATTGTTATCATTCAGTACTCCGATTCAACGTTGATATATGTTAACATATAAAGTCTTGAATTTTATTGTTATCCTAGTAAATCCTCTTATACAATGTCCAAGTTTAATCCAACTCAAACCACTCACTTCATTACTCCTAGAATATATTTTAGTTAATGCTGTTTTGGGTTTCTTCTCTAGATGTGCATGATACTTACAAGGCATGTGTAGAATTTCTTTGTGTTACACTGTCTCGTTTTCCACTCTACAAACATGGCATCCTAGTTTGATTGCTAATGAAATATACTGATTCCTACAAGGTAGCAATCACTCGAAAATGCTCTTAATGATATATCTCAGCGTGGACTACGATTTCCCAACATTATTTACTACAAACAAATTCTGTACCTACGAAACTATTCCCGATAGTAGTGTTCATGTAACTGGTATGCTAACACCTACGACTATAAAACACCTTGGAAGGTTTAAACAACATTGAATAAAGCATTCGATTGAAATAATTTCGAATAATGTACCGTTATGTTTTTAATAACCTGAACAAGCCTGTAAATTGGTATATATTCTGTAGGCAATTTCAACTCTATGTAATTCAACTCTATGAAAACAACAACACCAGTATCAGTGTGGCAAGCTTCCTACTTTATTTTAGATTATTGTTAGAATGTAGATGAACAAAATAACACTGTTGTATAATAGACAATATACAAAACAAACATTGAGAAATCCAGAAGATAACTAAAAAAATGAGAATAAAATGCCTAAGAACGTACTTTGTTCATGTTAAAAACGTTACAATCGCAACGAGCTTGCAGATTTTGGCTATCGGAAACAGGACTTGCTAGATGATAATATGTAATCTTGGAATAGGAAAACCTCAAAATAAAGAAGTAAAATATATACAGTAAGTGCAAGGAAACAATGCTACTGAGTGGGGAATTTACGCAGATAAGCCAACGGCATAGCTAAAACAAGGTGAGATATGAAACCAAATAAATAAACATCGCTACAAAGAAAATCATAGCTGTGATAGAACCTAATTTACATAGAAGTAACCAAAACGCAATCCAAATGATAGAAAACAATAACAACGAAAGACATTACTTAGAAATAGATGAACAGAAGTGTTGATCTCAAATAATAAATAGTGGATATGAGATATTCTTGTTAAAAAGAAAAGTTACATATAACAAATATTGCATAAAAGTTATTTATTGCTTAGATTTTGAATTAAATAAAAACCACTGGTTGGAAAATGACGATAATAATAATAATGATAGTAATAAATAGTTAGATGGTATGTATACGTCATAACACAAAGATAATTAACAATCATGGCAACTGATAATTTCAAACTGCATCATCGTTGATATTAGTTTCTTTGAAAGCTGTGTTTGGACAACAAATGAAGAAATATTAAGTAAACTGCTTTGACGGAAAACATAAGTAAAGCAATGAGGAAAATAATATTATTAGTCTATTTAGAATAATGTGGTTACAGTTTTCAAAGTGCAATGTTCATCATCTACACATTCTTCATCGCCAACGTTATCCATTTCAAAAACTTTATTCTGATTATCTGGTTTAACTGATTCCAAGTTTATCGCATCAATATTTTCTGTATTATACTGTTCATCATTATCACGAAACACAATTGAATCAACATTTGGATCAATTTCCTCAGGTAACAGTATATCTTGATCATGAAGTACAAGGTGACTAATTGAATTACTGGCTCCAAACATTCCATTGATAATCACAGTTTCAGCCGGACTGGAATCAAAGGACATGTGTGAATTTCCAACAGGAATACATGTAGATTCTCCAGACGGAATTTGTAATATCTCACGTGATGAATGTTGACTAGAATTTGATTGCTCTGGTTGAATACTTGGGATTGGATCAATACCGAAAGATAATGACTGTGTAGGATTAAACGATCGTGAATTTGTTAAGCCATAAGAAGAAAAATTATCCATAATTTCACTTTCCAATTGACTCTATCGAAAATAATTTACATAAAAGAAATTGGTATAAGTATCGGTTTCACAGAAAGTAAAGTATTATAATTCATCCAAATGTGTCTTCATTGATAGTACCAAAATGAGCAAAAAACTGGGATTTTTATAATATATTGGGAGAATCAATACAATGAACTCATGCTAAAGGCAATCAGTATGGATTTTAAAATGGCAACGTATAATTTAAAACACTAGACTGTGCTCAAAATATGTTATTTTTTTCATTCAGTAAGACAATAAAATATTGAGCCATTCATGATTCAGAAGTACATCTAACTACTACATTAAATAATAAAGCAGAAAGCCTTAGAAAATCCTGATGCATTTAGACACTGCACAGAAACTGTCCCTCTGTACAAGTACAAAACGTATGTCATTCATTGATTTCAAACATTAACGCTAAATTAGATATAATAGTCGTATCACAAATATAAGTAATCAGGATTAATCAACTGATCGACAGAAATAAACAAGTAATAGTTATAACATTATGGCATTTTTTAACTGCTATTCGATGATTTATTGTTTCATAATGATAAGCAACAAACTGATATCATTATAAAGTAAAATTGAATATGGAACGAAACCGAAGCATTACACATGAAATCTAAAAATAACCTAACTTACTTGAGTATCACCACTACCCGCCGTAGTTGCTGATATTGTCAATAATTCTGGTACAGCCAAAGGTAAACGTAATGGATGGATAGCAGTTGAATTGTTTTTATCATTCAAAATGTCTTGTTCTTGTGTACTAATATTAAGTAGATTACCAAATAATTCAGAACGGTTTATACTACTAGACATAGATAGAATATCTTCAGTTTCATCTAAATCATCTGTTGTGGCCGCATCCTCTGTGCCATACAAACTAGGTGTTGGTGTACCGCCTGAAAAATCCTTGTCATCATTGTTAATCAATGGAAACTCAAGACGGGACCAACAACATCTTGCATTCCTGTAGTTACGAGTGCTTACTAAATTATCATTGTTAGAAATAGTGATCTGATTGCCATAATTATTACGATTATTCTTATCCATTTCACTAGTACGACTAAGATAATGTTGCGGTTGTGCAAAACCACAGACTCCTTCATGAGATAAATGAATTTTGGACCAATTTGGTTGAAAATGCAATGACTGATTCATGACATTATTTATATGGTCGTTATTATTGATACTAGTCAAAAGAGGATTAGTGGAACTAACATTAACGTTAGAATACCATCTGTGATGAGTACTAGTATTAGGATAATGTACTAATCCACTAGTAGAGATTGGTGATTTAAGAAATTGCAGTTGTTTGAAGAAAGGTAAAATATCATTGGATGTATTATTCATAGTATCTAATGATATACTATGAATATTACAACCATTATTTCTATGCAAATAACTATAATGTTCATCTAATTTATGCGATGAAGAATTTATATAACCAGTTAAATCAGTCATAACAATATTTTCATGAGCATGAATTTTTTTAAGTAATTTGTTTTGTGTTTTAGGTTTAGTGATTTGATGGATTAGTTTATGAATTGATGGATGACTCAAATCAAGTGCTGCGTTCTCGCGATCCCTATCAGAATGTACAAAGTAAAATTGGAAACAGGATTTAACAAAGTGAAAACAACGAAACAGATATAACTTTTTTCCGGTACGAAAGATCTGATTTCCTAAAGTGTGGAACAATAATAATATTATAAGCTATATTTTGAACTGATAGAACAATTAACATAATGACTAGTAGGTGTTTAAACTTTTTGAAATACAACTATTTATTAATGTCATGTCACCCTATATGGATAAACTAAAGCCTTGTACATCCTAATGTTATAGTGTTGGATTACTTAAGCATGTGGTTGTCGATTATAAAACCCATAGGATTCATTTCAATAACGTGGATACTCTTATTAGGAATGGTGAGTTTTGTAGAAAAATGTCTTTCTGACGCCAACTACGGAATTCACTGTATATTGCCACAATTAAAGGAATCATACAAAGTGGGATATGAAGCCAATTTACACACTGAGTTACATAATCTGAATGAGACGTGGAGGAGTCATAAATAAGTCAAAAATAAAGCAAGCATTTGTACATTAACTTAGAGTGACTAAATAAATAAGGGTAAAGTAAACAGGTAATGAGTCTATAGAAAAGTTGATTTCGAATATTATCATGCAAGAAATTCGACGAACGTCTTTCGTACCCAAAGTCTGGTAATATTAACAATCGGTTACATTATAATGGTACAGAAAGAAGGATAAAATAATCTCAATGATTACTTAATACTATCCTAAAAGCTTAGTATGGTAGTAATGCTGTTTTCAACTTTAATAGGTCCTCTACAATATTTAGCTTAATTGAAATAAACTGGATCCTTATGAAGAATCTCAGGCTAGGATACTTCTTTAAATCGATAATTCCAAAACAAAACTAACGAATTTTTTCGGTCCTTTGTGTCCACCAAATTATAAATAACCATTCTACTTTAGAAACATGTTATTTGTATTTCTTAGACTCTAATTTTTTTTAGATCCATTTTAAATCCCCACTAATTAATCTTTTTACAATATCGACTGTTAAATAATGGAAATGATAGAGATTGTTGTACATACATGTTGAATAGTTGAAAAACGAATCTGCATATAATAGCTGACAAATTACTACATACAACTTAATTATTATAAGAAGAACTTACTAATTAAAATGACATGTTTCTTTCAATGATCATTAATACTAAACAAATATTGAATATCAGTTAACGGTGAGTAGTATGCAATAGAACTTCATATTCAAAGTGTCAATAAACTTCAAAATATTCCTACACACTGCCAAAAGCTATCAGGAATTCTAAAAATGCTTAAGTATGCTGATTCAACTGGTCGTAGGTATTTAATGTGATATCGCTTTTATTAAGCAGCAATAAGTAAATGTGAAAAATTTCAATGCACATGATTTGATTCAAAATCAAATATCTACGAAATGCTTAATAATAACACTCTCATAAATAGCAATAAATAAGAATAGATTTCTAGATAACTTGCTTTAAACAGATAAAAATGAAAACCATCTCTGTCAAAGTAAACCGAATTGTAATGAAAATCGAACAATAACTATAATTCAATGTATCCATATAAATAAGATTGAGTGGAACACTATAGAATACAATTAAGCAGGTGACGATTGCGTTAATCTATCGTTAAAACTTTAATGCAACACACCGGAATATGCATAGTCAGCATACAAAATACAAACTGTAGAGTAAGAAAAAAAATATTGAAAATTACTTTAATCCCCACCCCTCACCCTATGAATAGGTCTTCTTTACAATATTCATTACCAAATAAAAATAAGGAGAAAAGTATCCTATAAAAATGTTACTGAATAAGTGTACTGTGGTGTACATAAAAAAAGCTGATAGACACTTATCGGAATGGAAGAAAAATGACAAATATTTCTCTTACTTCAGTCATATTAACATTTACCAGACATTCTTTGACTAGAATTTTGAAATACTAACCTTTCGAATGATACTAATTACACAAATGAATGCATCTCACTGAACAAGAAATATATATGTATGCAAAACTCAAAAAGAGTATGATTTATTACAGAATAACACACACAAAGACGTGAAAAAAATTAATAGATATACTACTTTGTTAGATAACAAACAATATGAGTCTCATTCAATCATTTGACAAGAGGCATACAAATTAGCTACATTGTTATCTTGTATTCATATAGTATAGGGATACTTCAGAAAATATTAAATTGTAGGTTTAATTAACAGATGCAGGAACTGATGGCCTAGAAATAAAGTTGGAATATCCCACTAGTATACATTGAAATAATCCTTGACATGTGTACCTAAAAGAATCTAGTAACCAAACAGTCAGTTATATTTCTCAACTTTATACATGGTTTAAAAGTCATAATTCGACAAGAATTCGGCGTTGTGAATGTTCACTTTTTTACATAAAGTAAAAGGAAGTTACTGTATATATCAAGATGAAATATTACGGAAAAATAAACTAGGAAGGTGTTATGGCGTAAAGAATAACCCTGTTTTGGTTGTGAGACGAGTTGATTTATATGGCCTCGCGCGCACGTGTTCGCAATAACAATGTTAATGGGTGCCTAGTTGATCACTGTATGTCTGCCCTATGCCCTCTCGGTCCCAAGCAGAAATAAGAGAACACAAGATTAACGAACCAGATGGACAGAATTGTATTGAATTCCAAACATTCCCTCATATATACAAAAAATCAGACCACGCCGTCAAGAAATTAGAAAACTAATATTTATACAAAATTGGAGTAATAGTGGATGTGAACTGGAGTAACGTATACACAATCAATTAACCGTAGTTCATAATGAACAATGATACATTGACAGTTAATGCGCTAAACGGGAGGATAGGACAAGGGCAAGGTAATAATAATAGGAATAAAATGTTAACTTTGTATACAACCAAAAATTATGAAATAGTCTACAGGAAAACAGTTCTTGAAGATAGTCAATCTTCTTTAGGTGCCTGACATATCAAAAAGTAATAAAAAAGTACGAGACGACTTTGATAAAAATAAGGATGTATTTAAACAGCACATAAAAGGTTTACTTGTAAGAACCATAGCGAATAAACGTTACGAGACACAATTTTATGACTATTTCATAAAAATACATTTTTTTAAAAGCAGTGTTTATACATGTAATCATCATTTGTTAATGCAATGATTTAGCTGCAATTTAGAGTCCTTATGGCGCTGTCTTAATGCATATAATTAGATCATCTACCAACTTTTTAGTGATCCTTCTCAAACTACGAGAAGTTTAAGCTAAAAAACGTTGTCACTAAGAAATCACCGTAATTTGCAACAGCGTTAAAATACGGTGTGGTTTGTTTTTATATTTGCTCCTAAATTGTAACTAGCAATTTATTATGTCTAACCATCGGATACCAACATCAGCAGCTGAATTCAACAACTATCTAATTTTATGATAGAAAATATAGCGTTACCAGAGCATAGATTTACAGAAATGGGTCTGTACTCATAAACCATATTACATAAAATCATAAGTAAACTCATACCCAAAAGTAAAAACTTGATTTAATTTACCTTGAATGCATAAACAACGTAATAATGCATGGATGATAGACTCGTGCTATGTGCTGAATAGCGTTCTGAAATGCAAAAATAGATTTGTCAACATTCGACATATTACCGACACTCCTTGCTGACGAACGATCACAACAATAGCACCAGCGATTTTCTTCGTATTCAAAAGACAACAAAGAGTGAATATTATCATGCAGTTCTAAACTTTGTTCATTATCGTGTTCAATAGAAAAAAGGTTATTTAGACAAGTAGCATTATCGTCTGAAGTAAACACTGTCCAACTGGATAACAGACGTCTTGCTGCTGAATACTGATGACGATAAGCGTTTGATGAAGTTGACGTCTGTACCAATCCTTTGTGTTGCATGAGTGGATCCGATTCAGAGTCTATTTCGTCAAGTGATTGGTAAGACCATGTCTCAGCCAAACTTTTACGAAAACTATTTTCTAATGAGGCTTTTGTCGACGAGATACAAGAACATTGACTTGATATCTTTTTGTTGCAGGCATATGTGTTGAAAGATGGTAGGTATGGCCTAGAACAGGATCTGTAAATAATATTTGTGAAGATAGTAATAATAAAACATAATTATAGTTAGAGACAGATTTCAGTAGCGAATGACAATTACATTGCTGTGAAATCTATTTACCATTCAAAAATATGAATGTAATATAAATTAACCAGTATTCATAATAGTTTGCTTCCTCCTGTTGTTGATAATAAGGACTGTAGCCGATCAGTCGCTGTTTTAATGTATCCATCCTATTATTGTTTTGATACACAGTCACGTTAAAATTTTTATTCAGTCTGGATGCAGGTTGGAAGTGGAACCTATGAACCACGTTTAGTATTACATGTGACTCGACAGCTGGATACACTAGGACCCCGATGGTAAAGCAGACTCAGTAGCTAGGTAGATAACATGACAGCGTTTAAAGCAGACAGATTGAGTATGAGCCCCAGTATGAACATCAGAATAGGGACGCAAGCTGATCAGTCTCAAATAAGATGAAACGAGCGTCCCGAACACTGTTGTTAGTTTTAAATTATGGGTGATAGGTATGCTAATGAAAAGTAAGTTCGGACATTTTATAAACAATACTCAAAATAATGTACCAGGTTCTCTAGAGCATTAACGGCTGTGTGATGTAGCTCGTCCCAAATATGTGGTACCAATTAAAAAGTGGTTTTTAATTCAGGTGGATGTCGCACACATAAAGCTGCAAACAAGCTTTAGAAGTAAATACACATTTGGAAAGAAACAATAAATGTGGAGAACTGATTATGTTGTCAAGCTTATTGCAAATCACACAGAGAGAGGGAGCATTCATGAAGTAGTAGAAAAACATTCTTCAATATTTAAGCTTTCGAATTTCAATATACTGAAGTATGTGAGTGAAGAAATTAGAAGAAATAAAATGAAATATATCTGTTTTGTCACACAGAATAAACTCATAAATTATTGAAATTATATCGCAATGAAAATTTAATCTACGTACTGAATTAAGGAACGATTCACTCGCACGCAAAATCTTTGTAAATATTAATTTAAGTTTTATGTTAAAGGTTAATTCAAAATTGAGTTTGTTATCCCTAAATAATCTTAAGTTTTTCTTGACTAAATGACCTTAATTTGTTTTGATAAGGTATGCTTTGCAAAATAAATGCTTGATAACAGATGCTGTACATCATATATTTAAAGGTATATTTATATTCTTTACAGGTAATATATATATATATATATATATATATATATATATATATATATATATAAGCTTACATCAGGGAAGATGGTAGATTTCGAACTGTCCATGGTATAAAAACTGATAAAGGGAAATTCGGCAACTCAATATGGATAAGAGACATTGGATCAATAATCGATGGTTTTAATAAACCAAATTCAAATCCACAAGGGTGTAAATTGTTGTGCTCAATAGGCGACACGGCAGCATTATTTGGATCAATAGAAGTTTCAGTGATGGAGTTGTGGCAATCATTTGGAAAACTTGAACATGGAACTACATTATTATAATTGCTAACATTATCGTTACTTCGATCATGCTTGCTTGAAACAGCTTTAACAGTACAACGTTGTGATAGTTTTTCGTCTCTAGAAGTCCAACTATTGCTCCCTAATGAAAGAGATTCATCTTCCTTATCCAATTCGATCAAATTACAGGATTCTTCTTTCGAGGGATCAATAGATTCGACATTAGCTGAATGACCATCATTCCCATATAATGAATGCACAGAACTACAAACTGGTTTGCTTAAATTTGAGAGTATCGATTCATGAAATCGTTGACAAAGACTAGTATCGCGAATCTAGACGAAATAGAAGGGGGGAAACACAAACAAGAACAAGCAACTAAACAGTATATATTTGGTGTGTTAAAATTTATTAGTGGTTTTCATATATACATGCTAAGATCGACAATTGTAAAAATGAATCCTTAAATATGATATTACATGAACTCATAAGTAACATAAAATGGTCTCATTTACATCCTTTACATAATACAATAATCAAGCAAAAAAAGCGAACGAAGGTAAACATTCAGCTTCCATATAAGTCTAAACGTAAATACAGTGAATAATTAACGTAAACACCAGATCATAAAAAGCTTATGATAAGTAAATTACACTAAAAGACAAGTAATGTCTTAAGGCACACACAATAAAACCACTTGCATAAACAAAAGTAGAAAAGAATTATCATACCTGTAATGGGATAGCTGTATTCTTCTCCGTGATGTAGCTAAATATTTGTTCACCGAATGCGCTTCTTAGTAAATAATTGCATAATCCTACGTCAACAAGCAAAAACAGAAGCACATAGTCGGTTTATGCGTTCATACAACAGGAACAAGATTCTTTGTGTTTAATTTACTAAACTAAGAAAATATTTGTTGTTTACTGATGGCTGAAAACAATAATTCAATCTTTGTTTTATTAAAGATTCATATGTAATACAATATTTTCCAGTGAGAAAAATCGTTTCCAAATATTTTAAATTTTATAGAGTATTTCATATGGATACTCAGTTGTTGTGCTTATAAGCGAAATCCGAGATAACACAAGTATAAATCACTTTCAAAAAAAGGTTCATAAAATAACGAGATGCAGATATGATATTTATATGAACATTTTAGGCCAGGGGTCAGATGAAGTTAATTGAAGACTATATTATTTGATGATAACAGCTTTCGACTTCATCACAATGAGGCAAATGGAATAAAACTTATGCGTTGATTCGAACAGGATAACAAAAAATTGAAATATTACTTCCATAAAAAGTAAGTTAATTACTTATGTTATACTCTTCAAATTTGTGTGGAAACTATGCATTAAACGGTTATTAAACTACGATATCTAAACAATGAGTGAATTAAAGTAATTCCTTAAGTCACCATAGTAAATATTCAACGAAGATTAAATAGCAGCTTATCAAAAGTATTTCAACCTGATCAAGGTTAAAGGGATGTGATAGATTGCATCAAACACTCAGATAAGAGATATGAATATATATATATATATATATATATATATATATATATTACTGAACATAAATTATTCTTAAATGTTGGTCTGCAAAAGAAGCAAAAAAATAGTTGTGGTTTTCGAAGTGCATAATACTCAATACACGTAACTTTCCCAAACTAATTCGCAACACACCAAAATGCAAAATAGCGAAAGCCTAAACTCTAGAATGATAAAAACTGACCAGTGAAGTCGTTTTCATCCAGCTGAAATTCCGACCACCACTCATCAACACGTCGTTTTAATAAATGCATACGAGGCGAAATGCGCAATTCATAAAAACGCTTAGTCAATTCTGAGCCTAAGTTCAGAGTAAGCTAAACAGAGAAAACAGGAAATAAAAAAGATTCTAGCGTTAACTATACACTATTAAGAAAAACTAATTTATTAAAAATAATGTTGATTAAATAGGTTCAGTAATGAAAAAGTATTCAAGTTCCAGTAGTTTTAGTAATTCTAAAGCATAACGATTATGATATTAAGTAACCTCCGAGGACATTTACTGAGAAGATAAGCTATTCTAGACGGGCTGTGTCGTTTGATTTTTAATGTGGTCAACTGGTAAAAGCTGCCTCTTACATGCCAGCTGTGTACAGAATATTGTTATGTGACATTACAAACAAATAAAGTTATGTCAAATATTTCACGCTAATTTAGGTGGCCATAATCGATTAAATTCTGAGATGATACATAATTGAATTTTGCTTCACATATAGTAGCATCAGAATGTAAAGTTACCACATATTTTTTCGAAACTCCTTATGTGCTTTACCAATCACATATGAACTAGTAGTGTCATGCATCAGTCATATACATCAAAATGAAAAAAAAATTACAAAAAATATGAAGATGGCAAATAGACCAATGAGATTACGTAAGCGTCATAAATCAATGTTCATTGGGGAACGAAGGCATAGTGATACATCATTAGTGTAGCATTTGGTTAATGGGGTATCAGCGGAAAATAATAAATGACACGAAACGTGTCATACTAGTGAAAATCATTAAAAGAGATTCGGTGTCCCTCAATTTTTAGTGATCAGTATGTATATTGGTATACAAACAGGCGAAAACGGTCACAATTACGACGAACATCTCAAATACTATTCACAATAATTAGTACAGAGTTTAACGACTATAAGGCCAAATACGAAAAGAAAACTAAACACTTATCAACAATTAGAATTGTAAATCAACAACTTCAATGACTACTAAAATACTACTCAGGTTAACTGAAGTGACAGAAAGTAAATTCTTGTAACCCAATGAATTCTGACTCTTTAATCCAGATACCAGAAGCATAAAATGCTCGTTAGTGAACAGTCTCAATTTAAGGACTTCGTTGACATAAAATTCTAATGAAAAAAGACTCGACAATAAATCAATTAATTACCAAAAATTTACATCAAATAAAAACAGGATTAAAGGAAAGCTAATATTGAATAAAACAAATTCTCCGTATGACTTTAGCTCCAGTTCTTAAAGCATAGATTCCATAAAACGTTATGTTAGCAATGCATTTCAGGACACAAGATTGCATGAAGAACACATCGTTCCAGCAATTATGTTTGAACTACGACCAACTAAAGAAAAAGAGACAATGCCCTTAGTAGAACCAACACAGAGTCCCATGGTAACAAAAAAGACCATACAATATCACTAGGTTTGCCTGGATACTGCTAGTCAGAAACGGGATACAGGGGACATAACATCAATGAACAGACTAACCAAGGTTCAAATTATGTGCCATACGTTCCAAGAAATATATATATATAATGCAACATCGGGCCAATAGGAGTAATGATGTCGATACAAAACGAAGAAAATAATGGTATAAAACAGAGTAGCACATGAATAGTTCGTCATAATTTATGAATGGGAAATCATATAGTAAATCAAAAGGGTAAGAGCAATACAGAGATAATAAAAACAAAATGCCCAATTCATAAGCAAATAAGTTATACAAAATAGTTTCCCGAAAAGCAGTTCTTGAAAAGTAATTATTCAAAACTCGTTCTCTGTAACAGAAGTCAGATGCTTCAGAGAAGTCAATACACAAATAAATCAAAATACAACGTTAGATATTTTAGCTAGTGAGTATTGTCTATTATAATCATAACGATTATGAAACTTGTTAACCAATGTCTAATATTTCATGTAAAGCAACGCTGTGGTAGGATTTCACATATCGATTTGTATAATACAGCTTATTGTCACATAAACAATATATGAGCAATATTTTTCTATTCAGATCAGTACTGACAAAAAACTACATAAATTAGCTAACACTAAACATATCTTGCACTTGCTTTCAAATTCCGGTCAGGTAGCTTTATTCGTCTAAAGAACTTTGGATTGGATTGAACATCTAGAGCTTGGGCACGACTAAAAGGAATATACGAACAAGACAAAATTATTTAATTTGCTGTTTATCAATTGACTTTAACTCAACGTTACAAAAGAAATTCACTAGATAGTTTAGTAGTGTGAAAACTTAGTACCAATATTACCAACACCATCAGTATTCAGGAAGTGATTTTTAAAAATCACTTTCACTTTTATATATTGATGTATTTATTCGATAGCAAATAAATGTTTAGCAAAAAAACAATTAAGAAATTTCAAAGCTATTTTTTAAGATCCGATTCAGCAAACAGAACAGAGAAGCATCTGTGAAGTGAGTAAACCTATTGTCAACATTAGAAAGACGTGTAAACACATTACTTGACTTTTCTTTAGGCATATCTAATTTAATAGCTTCAATCTGTTAAACCATTCTACACTGTCTTTTATTTATTCACTACTGAGCTTTCTCAAAGTATTTGATTATAATTTTGGCGTAATTAAGACATAATTTTCATCGTAATTCCTGATCATTTCTAAAATATTAAAACAATGTTACTTTCCCCTTTTCAGCTTATGATTATTGCTTGTGTTTTTCGATAAACAATAATGTGAAAATTATGGTAATTCAGATTTATTATTTGCAAGCACCTCATCTAATTGTTGCAATCTATACAATCGAGTAATAATAATAATGACAATAATAATAATAATAATAATTAGTGCTTCGTTTTGTTCATCCTTTTTCATTATGGAAACTGTATCTTAGTTACAATTTTAATAATAAGTTACCTACAATGTAGTGTATAATTAATATAGACACTGATGAATAATTAAGAAGAATGTACGGATGATTGATAAACGAAATGTCCACCGCAGGTTAAACACTTATGACTACATTTCCTAAGTAGAATTAAAAATACTTCACCTGACGCTAATTTGGAAATAGGACAGTTCAATGAGCTTGCCTAACAAACTTCACGTCGAGTTACACTTGGAAAAAATCAATCCGATTCAGTATCTAAAAAGGGTTGCATAGATACCCAATATGAAAAGACTTTCTTACCTATTATAACTCTTTTCTATTAAGCTGAGCCAACATTGAGTTTTGGTATTTAATGTATCAGCGACATTATTGTCCGACAATACAGATAACGGTAAGGTGGACAAAGATTGCAGGAAATCACTATAGTAGGAAAACAATTTACTTTTAACTAATGTGATCTAACCCATAGGTGGCATATTCAAGAAATATGGATAGACAATAGTATTTTTATAAAAAAAACGTAACGATGATATAAGTGGAAAATGAGGTAGTAACTTTATAAAGAAATGTTGATGATATTAGGAAAGGATTCCTTAATTCTACTAGTTTAATTGGCGTTTATCAGAGTTATGCAGGTAGACTACGATTTATATTTCAAAATAATGTTATACTAAACCACAGTGGCTCACAGAACCTTGTTGTTAAGTAATTCGACATAAGAAATCAGCATAATTTCCGGTAATCGATTTCCAAAGTAAAATGGCCGATGAGTGTCACATCGTAACCCAATTCATCAAATTTGACGTCTTACATCCATATTATATATATATATATATATATATATATATATATATATATATATATATATATATATATATATATAGCAACACACAGTACCAGTCCACACTCCTTAACCTCATCTAGATCTTAAATTCTATTGTTATTTTCTAGACATCTTTACTTTACTCTTCCCTCTTGTATTCTGTCTAGACGTTACCTCAATATTCTTGTAGTGCTATTGTGGTATGGCAACTTGAACCTACAGGCGTTTGTGCCCGTTCTACGTTGCTGATGATGACGACCAGTCCACAGACAATATAGGAATATTGTTACATTTATCTACAAAAATAAGCAGCGTCTACACAAATATTCCAAATTATGAGATGCCAGAACAATAGTGATGGACAGAAATAATTGTAGAACACTTGGTGATTGATTCACTTGATTACAAGATATAAGAAAATGATTTTTCAACTCTACAGTAAAACATTAATGTGCCGAAAGAATGCATATATTGCCCATTTTTGAAATTAAATTCACGGGGAAAAATATACTACCCAACAGGTTGGAATGTTACAATACAATCATCTGATAAAAGTTCAGATCTATTTTATGAAATAAGAAATCATGCGCATTATTGTTAGTAATATTACAAACAGTAAAAATAAAATACACAGGATTCTTTACGAATAGATAGTAGTAAAGAAAATTGTGTGGAAATGCTAATACTGACATTCACTTGATTAGTTTGCTTGCATACGATAGATTATTATCAAATGTGTAACAAACGTTTTGAATTAATGATAGCCTAATCAAACCACTATTCTGACTCTTTTTTGATGTTTCTTTGGAAGTAACAACTTTTGGACATAATTATATACAGAGTGAAATATTACAGGTCAGTGGTTATTTACTTTAACAACTAAAGGTGGTGAAATATTCCAAATGGGAAGGTTAAAAAGTAGATAAATTCTAATGCTTTTATGGTAAGATCTTTAATGAATACTTTAGGGAACGAAAAGGCATGATTCTAAGAATATTTTCTGTTTTATCATATATACTACTACTAAACTACTCACGTACTCAATTGATCGAAGTGTCCACTTGAAAGCTTACAATAGAGTTTGCCAACTTGACATTACAATAAGTTGATTGATTTCATTACTAAGTCACTTTTGTGGATCAAAAGATGCTAGTAACTCATCAGTTCATATGTCCTAAACTATGCATTAGATATTGCATCAAATATCCGATTTAGAAGTATGAACGGTATTCAGCACTCAATTTTGAATCAATGTTCAGCTTAAATCAAACTGATGTGTGTTGAACTTTAAGAATATTGTGCAAATTATCTTCCATTAAATTTAGTTAGACACAGGTGAGCATAAAAACTCAGTTTCATTCAGTCTCCTAAAGCGCATTCAGTGAAGGACTTGAAGTATTACTGACCAGTACTAAATACACGTATACTGAGTTGAGAGGTAATTCATGTAACAAAAACCATGTTCAAAAGAGATACATGTAACTATATTAGATACCAAGTTCAAGCAGGCAGCAACCAAATTATTTTTAACTGATTACATGTATATATGTTTGCTTTGCCGTATGTCCATGGTTCAGCACAATCTCCCCTTTAATAGGCACACGAAAACGTGACTTAATTTTAATATACGACGGAGATATTATTATCTAGGCCTACAAATAAATAAATGAAAGCGTGTTTAGAAATGATAAGAAAAGCATCCCAATTTTTTTCTCTCAATAGAGCCACACAACAGTAAAGGAACGAGACAAAATAGATAAAGGTTTTTTAGAAGACAACATAACTGGACGTGCCACATCGCATACACACATACATGCATACAGAACGACTAGTAATCTATGAGCATTCCATACAAGTAAGTACCTCCCAACCACAAAATATTTCCGTTCAAATAGAAGTCCGAAAGAGAGTATCAATGTCCCCACCCCCCACCCCTAATACCTAATTCAAAAAAAGCTACTGCTAACCTAAACTAATTTCACAATGAATGCTCAAGGCAAACAGACCAGTCACACAATAATCATAAAGACTAAGTTTATAGTGAACAATTAGTAGTCGATAATTAATGAAAAATCATTGTATTAACAAGTGAACAGGGAGCCGTCTACTACGAATTGAAATAAAACTAAAATAGGTTTAGAGTATAGTTGCGTAAAAATAACGATGAATAAAGATTAATTTGACCCTTCCCAAAACGTTGATTAAAATGTAAAATTTAGTCGTAACAGGATGAAGGATTAAAATACTGTGTTGTATCTCTGAATTCTCATCAAAAATGGAACTTCTAAATAGAATTCACTAAGGTTTTTATTCAGAAAACAAACAAGAACCTACTTTCCAATGTTACCGACATTTGAATAGATCCCAGTACTTTAAGTAAGACGTTGAATAATGAAGGGTGTAATTGAGTGCGTTTGTACAGTTAGTATTTAAGAAAATACTAAACTCAACGAACTGATAAAACAGATGTGTATATATTTGAGATGACATGTACATCATATGCAAGTACGCAAGTGCTTTGGAAGGAGACGATGTCACTTAAAGGAATCTTAGAATAAATATTAAAAAAGATACTAAGTGTCTCAAAATTACAAAGCAGAGCCATAGGAAAACCTATCGTGCACACATGGGTCATCCTGTTAATCTTGATGCTGTCTTTTAAACAATAGGAAGACAGAATAACGTCAAACTTCTTCATGCAGAAGCAGCGGTCATTTATCGCATCAATCCATACGAAAATAATTTTCAGTCCATCTAGAACTATCATAGTGAGTAGTTTGCTGTTACCTCTCCATCTCATTTTCTGTGTCCTTGCCTTTTTTTAGAAACGCGACAAAAGTCTTTACGTTTAGTTGTGTTTGTTTAACCTGTAATCTTTGGAGATATTCCTCACATTACATTACAACTCCTACATATTTAATGTTGAGTTTAGCCACCGTTTTATGGAATTTCGTTTTATTATATCATCTTCAACCATAATTATCACCACCGTGATGATGATTATTTCACGTCTAACTTTTGCAAATAACATCAATTTTCGTCATTTTGTCTATTATCATCATAACAACTAACACATGCTACATATACTCGATTACGTCGTCTGTCTCACATTCATTTATTCAGTTGTACTATCAATAGAACTTGTCATTGCGATTATTACTCACTAATGAAACCAAATGATGTTGTACTTGCTTTGGGAAAATTTATCAAGCTAACAATTGCAAGAAGTTTTAAATTGGATGCTACCACTAAAAATAATTTCTGAGCAAATGTATACGGAGATGATTCGATAAATAAAATTAATTATTTATTGTTTTGTCTAAAAAAACCGGGAACCAAGCAAATGCTGACAAAATTAAAAACTGGGTTTTTGTTTGCTTTCTCGATAAAAACCACAGTGAAGTCAATTTAGGGCAGATTTATAATGTAGCGATTATGTAGGATTTTATATGTTCAACAAGTCTCCAGCATCCATCAAGACATCTTTCTGTAGATGTTTAGTATTTTGTGCACTGATTCATTCTATGACCGTAAGCAATAGACTTTAAATACACCTAGGTTTTAATTTCAAATCAGTATAAGAAAGCGCCTAGAATATGATACGACTAATAATATTCTCAGACAATATATAGAATTATTACATGGATAAATTATTGAATACAAGCACTGTTAGAAATTAAATAAGGCCCTTGTTCCATATATATTATGACTTATTTTTTAGTTTGATTTAGTTGATATTTTATCTAACTGACGAAGTTAACATATTCACTGAAACCTCAAAATAACAATAACAAGTTATGAAGTAAGAAGGCAATGAATTTAAAGAGAATTCCAGAAAAATATGAATTTTAAAACATTGTTTTTCATCATATTGAATCAACAACTTTTATAGCTGATGCTTACTTGTAAACATTGACAGGTTTCTTTGCCAAATGTTCCATTTGACTTTTCCATAAATTTAGTTCTAATTGTTCTAACTGTACACTGAGTACAATCAAAATGTCTGCCGGTTGAGCCTAAGTAGTAATAATAAGATGAATGTGCGAAATAATGATAAATAAGATTATATCACTATGATAATTACATAGTGACACGAAAAATAATGACATATAATTGCATAGTAATATGCAATTTCATGGAAACTACATTTAAAGATAAACGAACTAGGTAATGTCTATTTCCAAATTAATGAATAAAATGCAGGAATTCATAGCCACATATACGAGGAGTTATTGATAGCAGTATAAAATCACTTTCCATGGACAACGACATCTGGTGTAATCCAATTAGTCAACAACAAAGTAGAGCCTGGTACATAATGTGTGCGACCACCTAAATTGCCATACCATATTCGTACGTCAGTCAAATCGGCAAGATTAATTCAACAAACAAGGTATGCATAAAAAACAATACTACATACCATCTGGAAGATAAAGTGCCAATGCACCTGCGAATCCACATCGCGATCGGTGCACAGACCCTAAACAGATACTATGCACTTATCACGCACTTGATGAACTGACGTTACGTTTCTGTTTGGACGTCACATATGTTCCAATAAACCTCTGTACACAGTCTAACATAGTGAGTCGCGATAGGTAGTTGCTAGGAATAAGTAACATGTGCCACAGTGACCTCAGTTCAGGACGACTTGCAACCTCATCAGTCGAATCGCCGTCTTTAAATGATATTTCGTGCCTAACCTCAGTATTACGATAGGCACGATATGCATGCGTTGATACGAAGGCACCTATGATCAAAGACCTACATGTCTTCTATTTTTTATAGCCATAAGTTAATACGTAGAAAGACTGTTGTACAGTATACTCATCCTTCAATTAGGAAACGCATAGACCACTTACAATACAAATGGCACAAATCGAGAAAAACCAGACGAGCTATTCGAATCTGTGAAGAAATTTCGTCACACACCAAATTACCAAGAATGATATCAGACATCCAAGATAAATGAACAACGTACGTAACGTTATTATTCTCTGTGATCGATATAAGCGATAATGAGGGCAAGTCAGAAGGTACCACTTTGGGATTGGAAAGTAGAAAGGATATCCTAAACATGCTTCCATTATTTGTCAAGGTGTTCGAGAGACTCAGTATATACATAAGATTACAAGTGCAAGTGATGAAGGTAAACAAAAAAGGATAATCAGGAGAATATTAAAATACCACTGAATGTTGGCAGTTCTGGCAACAGTTTACCAAACGTTCTGACTCGACCAGTAATGTTCGAGTAAAGAACCTACATGTACTTCTCAGGTACGATGCATAGTGACATACACTACCTAATGTTTAGGAGATTGAATGTTGGCTTCCGGTTGGGGAATACGAAAATTGTTGGACGTCAGTAAGTATGTGCACACCTGTCGCAGATCTATGATGAACTTGACATCACTCTACATCATTTTCCGACCCTATCTGTATAAGATTTTAAGCAGCTATCAGTTCACAATAAGTTTCCGAAATCCACTGGTCATTATTAACTTATGGGTTTGAGTTAGAGTCATATATCAAAGCTGCATTAACACTTTTTTGAGTATCTTTCTTAAGCTTTTCGAGATGAACCTTCCGTTCATTATCGACTAAATGCTTAGCAAATTATTTTTTTTAATGCATCTTGGGCATTTTTGTCATCACTCTGTTAATCTTGTTGTCAACGAACACAGGCAAAAACGACAGATACATCGGACCGTGTCTCGAATTTTCAAGTTCTTAGTGAACCAATTAGATGTACGGTTCATAAGCTACAGGAATCCATTTAAGAAGTCCTTGTTTTATACTAAAACTCATAAGGTTTCACCTAATTTGTCTTGTTAGCTGATTTAACACAAGGCTGGCATATTGAGAACTACAACATGGAATTTGGAGTGCGGTTCCATGAAACATGAGATACGACTTTATTAACTCAAATTATTAGCTCATGTAAGAAGGAAAATATCTTGCTGTCTAAGACAGAGATCCGTGAAGTAAGGGCGGTATTCTCCAACCTCCACCTTTTGTTGTAAGAGAGCAGCATCGCTGAAATGCTAGTTGCTTAAAGAAAACATCTTACTGCCGTTACAGCCCTGTACATTCGGTAATACAACGTCCACCTTAGATCTAAAGCTTCCTACTTTTAGCTTTCATACCAACCTACTAGGTATGGTAGGAGCTAAAGGAAGAATTGTGCCAATCAATATAGCCTGATTGCGTCATGACGAAAAGCAAGTCAGACCATCACATCAATCTAGCAGCTACGGCCAGGACATCAGTGCATATATTATAATAACGCGATTACTAGAAAAAAACACTAAGTTCAAGCCTGTCTTCAGCAAATAAAAAACATTTGAGAATTATATGAGAATTATCTCCGTTAGCAGTAATACTTAATGGTTATTTAAATGTACGCCCCGATATTTGTAGACGTATTTATTATTACATGACAATTTGCTTAAACCACATATAATTAATCCTAAAGGCTAACATTTTTTGTATTAGCAATTAAAGATCTTTAGCGGATTTTATCGAATTTGCCTCATAATTACATATCTTTCAAGATACTTATACTGTAAGTGTGTGTTTAGAACAATATCCAAGTTGATTCTTTTTTTATATATAACAAACTAGTAGCAACGATCTCATAGATAAACGCTAAACTGTTTACCATTCATCTTATCACAGTTCAACATAGCTTGTTTACAAATGTGCAAAATAGAAAACATAACAATAATAAATGGAAGAGTTCGTAACATGAACAAAATAAGATAATAGTAATAATAACGGGAATGAAATGTAACACAAATGATGACAACTTCTTCAAAACTTGGCAAACTAACCAGTAGACAAATATGTAGGGCAGATTCCGGATCAGCAGAACGTTTTACAGAGCAGTTCTCTTTGCACGGTATACGAGTGATTAGTTTGAAGACAATGTGGAATATAAAGACATCCCACAAAGTGTACACTAGATATTTAGTTATAGTATATAAGATATACAGTATAAACCATGCTGGGCATACTAAAAATGCACATAGTAGACTGACCACAAATTGAATGACTGATTTTATCAAGAATTGATAAAATATAATTTCGAATAATGGTAATAAACGATTGGATCCAAGAACTGAAAAATAAACAAAATGAAACTGAAAATTCGAAGTGATAATCGGTGTAAACATAATATAATATTACTAATAAGATTACTAAGTTAGCATTAAGAATTTGTTACTCACTGACAAAATCGCATTGTTACTATAAAGCGATGGATAAAATGAGAGTAAAATGGGTGAAAAGATTGTTACATATTACTTATCAGAGGTTAATTTACGGTAGAAATGAACTGCAACTTCATATCATTACTTGCTACGGAGGAAGAGTTTAGTAAACACAAAGGTACGATGTATCTGACTGTTAGCTACTTAAGAGACCAGATCAGTCAGCCAGTCAGTACGTGCGTACATCAGTTCAAGTTGCCATGCCTCAGTTAGCAGATAGAGGTTAAATTGTCGGATCAAATCCCAGAATGGTGGAGGTATAAACAGAGCTGGTATTAATGGAGAGGATTAGAGATCGACGATAAGGTTTAGGAAATATAATTCAGTTAGAAGTAAATTTGATGAATTCAGAAGCTTAGAATTTGGAGGAAGGAATGGATATGCCTGCGTCAGATTACTGACTTAAAGCTCTGATATCAAGAAAATACCAGAAAGGAATAATAAAGTAACAAATTACCAATAAATAGCATATTGTAAATGGAGAACTTCAGTTTAGTAAATCACTTCCCCCACTCCTGATGAATTTACATCTAATTGTTAGGCTTACTTCGTGTTCATAATTTCATTACTATAACAACTATAGACCAATCCGTTAAGCTTGTTTCAAAAAGTCCACTACTACTAGTTTCCATCACCCACGTGATAACTGGCTGATGTAGAATAGCTATTAAAATTGACTAATCAATAATGAAAGAAACCATCTTAAAATCCATCTGTATAATTAATATGAATCAAGGTGTATCAATACAATGTCATAATAATGAACACAACTAATTATTGGTAGAATGTAAATAAAATAATCAGTAAAAGTAAAATGCTTGTTTAACTCTATCTATTAGAGTAACATGAGGGGAAAAAGAATACGAAAAACAATAATTCTCTGAAAAAACCAAATATGGTGTAAGAATTGACGTACCTGGGGTGTATGCATTCCAAAACAATAAACCAAGTAAATGCAAAAGTAAGGATAGTAACGGTATAAAAAATATCGATAATGCACCGATTACTATTGAAGTGCTAGAGCACAAAATACACAATACAGGCCAAAATATTATTAGAACCATGGTTGTCAAAATACCACGGATTATGTATATCCAGATCCAATGTATTGGTCGCATAACATACCATCGGAAAGTCTCAGTTGGTAACAATTGACGGTCAAAGTTCATTCTAATTTTACGTAGTGTAGCCCACATTTGATGAAGGAAACTGATAATAGTATGCTTATAATATGCTTCGTCATGATATACATAGCCCTACAAAGCAGGTAAAAAGAGGAAAGCAAGAATTTATGTATTATACGACACTTTGGGAATACAGTAAAAAAATATGCAGGAAACTCTGAAATCAAGGTTGTAGCGGAACTGCTTTTATAATGTAACAACAAAGGATAAATCAAAAGCAGATTTTTTAGATTTCAACGAATAATAATGAGTTATCTGAATGCCGAAATTAGTGTTGAAGTGAAGACGATATTGAAGAGATCGCAAAGTTTCACAATGCCGTACAGTTCCAAAGATGTGAAGCAGTAGGGACGTAAGTAGCGTTTATTCAAATTGACATGCTTTCTTTACGATAAACCGAGCTTCGAATGAAAAAAATCTCCCGAATTTGTATTGTTCCTTGTGAAAATACGTGTAAAAGTAATTCCAAAAAAGCTTACACAGAAAGTCGAGCTCAGATAGTGAAAACCACATAGGGATGCAAGCAGGTATCTTCATCAACACAAAATTATTTTTCTAATAAGTGCTAAATATAATTTCCTATGTATATGAACCAAACTAACTTATTACTTTGTAATTTGTAGATGACTTACTATTTCGTCAAAGTATACGATAAGAGCTCGAAATAAATAGCAAGACGGTAAAATTTAGGGACATTTCCCCTCCTGTATGAAATTTGATACCTTAAAAGGATGAGTTTAGGAGAAAACGGATAATCGAGATTAGGATGAACTTGTATATTCCCGTTCATTTGATATAGACTGAAACTGTGAACATTAACATTGGGATGCAGGTACATCCAGCCGATGAGTCCCAAATAGGAAGAAACGCGCGTCCTGAATTCCACTTGCCAGTCACAATCCAACTTAGATAGCCGAAATGTTAATTAACAGATTATGACGACAGTTCTTATTACTTTTATGAAGAGATTGTGTACTAAAACAGAATATTGTGTTAAATTTGCTTCATCTGCAATGTTTTAAAATAATTCATTCAGCCTCAATTATTTATTTTCAGGAAGAAATATCTTACTACTTACTTAACTTAAGTAGCTAGGCTGGGAAAGTACATTTTTCTAAGAGGATAATTTGAGTACCTAAATATAAAGTACACACGCACATAACCTAAGAACGTATTCAATAGTCTTTTAGTTAAGCTACATAACTTACCGTCGTTTTATCTACTTTGTATACGTAATAAATTGGTGTTGGTTTGCACAGTGCTGCATAGCTGACATGTGACTGGAAGGGGATAATAACCTAGCGAATATTAAAAAAACCAAAATAAAGTGAGATGTTAATATTAGTAATTGGTAGTTAAACACTAGCTAGCATACAGACAACCAAATAAACGCACAACCATTCAATTTACGTGTTATTTATAGCTAACTCCCAGAGGTAAATCACAGATATCTACTATTCATATCAATATGATCGGAATATCCAATTTTGAAGAATTTAGCAATACCGTAAAGACAAATAATATTTATATAATGCAGTTACATTTTGACACACCATTAGTGATGACTACTAAGTACTAAAGATAAAGATTAAATAAACTCTAGGAAGACAATGAGGCGCATAAAGACAAAACACTAAGCTTGTTACGAAACTTACAAAAAAATATTGTACTGAGCGGATAATCCATGAATACGTGCATAAAAAGAAAACAACCCAACGCCACATAAAATGACGTGTTGAAGCTTTTAAGACCAGTGTGGACTGCATAAAGTAAGTTGATTGCGAAGTAGCCATCTATTCAAGGTGTAAATGAAAATAATGATAGCAATAATAATGACAAATGTAATGTAGCTTCAGTAGATTAAATTTCTTTTAAAAATGAGTGAATTGTGTCTAGTAGTGGAGTCCATAACGCGAGTTTCCCTTATTTAGGACTAGTTAAAATAATAGATCCGCATCGCAATATTGATGTTCACACTAAGACTCAAATCTAATATCGTTCATTACACATACCAAGGTGTTATGTATTCAGCTTCTGATTCAATCTAATCACTAACTGGTTTAACAGGTCAGATGTTTATCCTTTGCTCTTAAGTGTTTGATATATCTAGTTAGTGGCATTCAGGATTGAACTGTGGTCAGTCATTACTAGCAAATGTGCAATCTGAGCAAATTACTTCGATACAGGATTCAAAATACGTTAACTGAAAGTAGTACTGTCCTATGAATAAAGAAACGACTGATACAAGAACCAAACGCCATCTTTATAATGATGCTTCAGTAAAAACAGTGATACGTATGGTTTGTTTACTCGTGGAAGTGCGAAACTCTGACAAATTGAAATACCGAATAACTTTTAAACATGTGACCAATATTTGAAAATGTCTAATTTCAGCAACATTTTCAGTGTCATGCAACCTGGTGACGACAAAAGGAACCTATTACAATTGCTTTATGTTATTTTCTTCCACAAGAAAATGGGAAAGTTGACAAAACACCAGATTCACAGAAATGTTTAAACATTTTCTTAAAAATGTTAAAGGCAATGTGAGAAATAGAAAATAACCAAGAACTTAAGGTACTAAAGTGTGAAACGCGGTAATTTTCCTAAGAAATAGATTACGTACATATAAAGTGTCATCTGATGATAGTTCATTGTTTATGAGCATACGGAAGAAAAAAAACAATTTGTGCGAAATCTGATTTACATCCTCTGCTCCAGAATGATTAAAGTAATCTAACATTACTCTGTAGAGTAATATTAGATTCAATAACTAGTTGAACAAACAAACCGACGGAGTAGATATGGTGTTATAAAGTGGGCCTAACCTGGCCGGTATCATTATGGATAGCCAAGAAAAACAAAGTTGAAATCTGAAATTAAGACTATAGCTTACTACTCTAAGTATATCGACGACAGTTTTATTATTTCTGATGGCATTTACATTCGTATGGGTCAGTAGTATTAAAAAATTTGCAACGGAACACGAACATGATAATTTTCAGAAGGTAATGTAAGATGAATAAGTAGAAAAATTAAGAAGAGCCTATACAGGAAAGAAGCATGAGCGGGACAACGCTCAAGCTGTAATAGGTTTTGTCGTACCAGTTATAAGCGAGTATAGTAAAAAGGCACTTATTAGAATCAGAATGTTGTGCTAAGATGATAAAATTAATGAAGAGTTGGCAATAATTAAAAATATCATTATTAACAAATGTATTTAAAAAGAGAGTATTCTAAAAACACTAAATATCCAAGGGATATATGATCTCAGCAAGAATTTATAGCGAAACCATTCACAAATCAATCATTGCTTTTCAGACGTCACATCCGATTGTTTGAACGACTTTATATGTACTTGTGACAGCAAGTATGTACGAAAGACAGAGAGAAGGTCTTCTGAGTACGTCACTAATAACCTATATCTGAAAGACAGTAATGCCTTCACAAGTGATATATCCATGCATCATTACAACAGTGGACATAATGTGAACATTTTTGAAGCCTACAAAATTATTAATAGGCGACCAACGCTCATTAGTGTTATGTTGGGCAATTAAAGAAAAGTAACGAACTTTCAGAACTATTTTGGAGGACTATTTCAATTATTTTAGTTGTGGGTAATGTAAGCATTTCATTTCTATCATTATTACGTTCCTCTTACCCTATCCTTCCGTTTAGTATATTCACTCTTAGTATATTGTTTTTTGCTTTGAACTACAATTAATTAATTGTGTACACGTTGTCCCTATTCACTACTACTATCACCTTTGTTCTGTATTAATGTTAGATTCCTAATTGGTTTGTTGTACGGTCAGGTTTTATGTATATATAAAGGAACGTGTAAAATATAATATGATTCTGTCTGCTTGGTCTATCGTCTTATCCTTCTATCTCTGGCTTGGGACCGAGTGGGCATAAAGCAGATGCGTATGTATCGACTAAACACACCCGATTGGTGTTCGATAGACCAATTTATTTTACGTCATAACACAAGACTTAGCAATCACAATCGCTACCAAACGTTTTCAATATGACCTTTGTCTATAGAAGTATATCTTCGCCATAGTACATATAAGGTTTTCTTTTTTAATGTAATCTTCGTCTTCATGAGTTTAATTGATTTTCATTCAAAATTATGTCGAGTAATCGCGTAATCATCTATTTTAATGCGTTACGACAGTGTAATTTCACTTTTTATTAACTACAACCTCATCTCGCTACCCTAACGTTTGGAACATATAAATACACCAGAAAATTGACTACTCTTATTAGCATTATTATGATATTCAACTAACTGCGAATATTCATCTAAAACTCAACAAATAAAGTACGTCAAACATACTTTACTATACTATTCCTTGAAAGTTATACTTCAAAACATGAATTCATTCTATTTTGCAAACCTTGTTCTTCTTGCAGTGTTAAACTTTATAAAAAGATTAGGTTGTACGAAGAATGAAACAACCTTGAAACTTACAATAAGCTATTAAATAACGCTGCAGAGACATTATCACTAAATTTCAGTCAGTACGAAATTCGATCAGTTGAAACTACTAGACACTATAGAACAAATGAGTCACAACAAGAATTATACTGTTTCATTAAAATATGAAATATATAACTAAAGTCGATAATAAAATACCACGTCTACTTTTTACTATGCGAAACAATTCTCCCAACAAAATTCATTTTAAGAAATACACAACCGACGTCTATAATATAGGAACACAAATTGCCACAATGATTGTTAAACACTAGGGAACAACGGTAGATAATAATAATGCTCATAAATATTATATCGCAAATTAATTTCGCGTTTAATCAATACGTTACTTAGAAAACCATAGTAACCTCGTTATTAAGGCTTAATAACAAACAGGGTGAAAATTATTTTGGAGACACAAGTTTTGTATATTGGAAATACATACTGACGTAAGTAAAAAAGCAAGACATTGAAAATATGTTGTAAGATAAATGTTAGGTATCTATCATAAAAACGATTTTCCCTCAAGTAGTTAAAATCAGTAATTTCACGTACAATTTCAATTACAGAAAAGACTAGTAATATGGTATAAACTATCTATTATAAAAGAATTAAGACGGATATATCATTGAAAAACTGTGCTAAATATGGAAAGTGTTCTATCAATTGTTAAAATAATAGAAATCCACACTATGTTCCTAACAAAACAATAATGAACTGCACAACAGTTAACTAACGAGAAAAAAATACAACTTGCTGTATAAGTGCATTGACTTGAGGCTTTAGATTTAGAAATAGAATAAAGGCAACAAAAAGGTACTTCAGTAAACCGGAGAAAAAAGACAGGATGTTAAGAATAAGTAGTTACAGAGTAATATGTGACAATCGTGATTTTTATTGTGATCTTACTCTAGATCATACTGGTAAGCTACAATAGAGGACGTTCTTTTGATATTAGTAAGTGCCGTGACTCTGTATTTGAAATACATTAATAGATTTTACATATAATAACACTCAACCTAAGTAGTTTATACGTTCCCTCTCAATGACGAGTATACATGTGCATTACTACGCACTGTGTAAGATACAATGATGAAATGTGACTTCATGGTTAGTGGTGGTGGAAATTTAAACAAGTTACTGGAAAACTTACATCGTCTGTACTATTCTTAGACGGAAGTAACGGATCATGGTAACGTTGACCAGGAGAATTTAAAATATTAGAAAAATCAGCATTTGGTGTAACAGCACTGTCAGAAACGAAACGAGACTGAAAATTATCACCTTCGTTTGACCTAGACATATTCATAGCAAGAGAACTACGTGGAAATCGATACATCAAAGGAATTACTTCAGTTTTACGACTCTGTGTTCTATTCCTTTTAATATGTCGTTTAATTGTAGGTACTTGATTTGTATCAGTAGAATTTTTATTAGGATCACAACTAATCAATATTGTATCTACTAGTTGATAACGATTCGGTAGGCTGTCTCCACGATAAACATAAACATTACGAAGACAACGTCGTGGAACTTGAAAAATGAACTGTTCATCCGGAAATCTAGCACTTTTAAATATTTGGTCGCGAAGTAAACATTCACGCTGGAAAGAATGAATCAAAAGGAAAACAGTATTCGTAAATCAGACAGATAAAACACTACTGAGCCAGACAGTAAATTCGACAGAGATTTGAATTGTAAAATTTCATAAGTTTAATAACTGATGAAGTGACATAGGAGCATTGAAGTACATATGCTAAGGTGTTCATACTGAGGCATAAATCTAAACAATTATATTTCAATTTGAACTCTTCAATTTGAAAATTTGCTGGCAAATGCAAATATTATACCCTTGTGACGAAAATCGAAGTATACTTTTAACTAAGAGTATGCAACCTAAACGTAAGAACATTTATGAGAAGAGTGATAGCTTGTTAGAAACAGAATGTATCATTCTTGGCTTAACGAAATTCAAGACAAAGACGAACAAAAACTTGAAATAAATTAGCTCCGCCTTAAAGCGAATTAACACAACGTAATTAGTAGATTGCACAATGTAAAACAACCCGGAAAAATAAAAACAATGTTACAGTTGGTGAAATCAACAGACAAAAAGCTAACACGAATCAGATAGAAAATAGGCATATGAACACAGATGAACATGTTTCCAATATATGATCTGGGAAAAATAGTATCTGCGACATCAAAGTCGGTAACAGAAGAAATAAAGGACTAAAAAGTGTGTCCTAGCGGTTACACACGCTGAATAGTATAAGTAAATAAAAGTTATTCAAAGTATACTAAGTGAAAAAGGTATAATAAACCAAGAGGAAATGCATAAAACAAAATCTAGACAACCTTAATTGTTCGAACGTATACTTACCATTTCTTGCCTGATACAAGAAATAATAAAAAAGCTACTGAGTATAAATATTATACAGACACCGAATACGTTAGATAAGAACAGAGGTGATGAAGATGTTTTGATGCACCTCAAACTGATTAATCGCTGATTAGTGTTACAAATATCTAGTCCTGTCTAGTAATGATCGAGTTTTTCCAATCAAATTGGAATGTGGTCCCTAGTTCGATAAAATATTAAGTACACTATGCTATTGATGTGAGACGTTTGAAGGTATATACAATATAAAATTATCATAATGTTTCAACACCGTTAAATTACTTCTGCAAAAATTGTTCGTAAATAGTTTGCGGTAATATTTTTAAACACCACATAAAACTGGGCAATTCGTTTTAAAAGCAAGTTAAAGAGGAAATAGAATGGTAGGGCACAGCTTATTTTTGTATTTTAGAAAGCATTAAAGAAAAAACAACACTATATTTAGTGCGAAGTATGATAATGATCTAAAAGACACTTCAACTGCCCTACACATAGCTTATTGAGTAAACGTAAAATGCACTACTATAAAAAATAACACTGCTTACATCCTTTAAAAACGCCAAATCGCGACCAATAAGAAAAGCATATGCTTCTAATCCATTCGAAATGCATTTCGATAGAACATATTCATGAATATCCAGCCTATGTGCCTAATAAATTTCGTAGGAGGAAAGAGGCCAAAACAGATCACACAGAGTTGATTAATAAAAAAAGAATTGAATAAACCTTCATATAACAATAGTATCAACAGAAAAGAAATACAAATTTGTGATACTGTGAATGTCGTTTATACAATAACAAACTAAATACTATGTGGAAACTGCAGGACGGAGACATAGTAGTAACAATATCAAGACCAAAACCAGTTGTGTTTAAACTGTATATTAAGCACAAAACTATGAACCTGTATGCCATAAAGATAGACACTCTTCAGAGTGCTTATGTACAACTGAAGAAACTAAATTACAGCCAACATAATGAAGCTTAATTTCGAGTACTAAGCATGTTAGCTTATCACCAATAAGGGTAGTGACATTGTTCCAGTTAACAGCTGACAATTGGATTGTACAAGTACACCACAATACATGCGTAAATGTTGGAAAGTTTCACAAAATTCTGTCAAAATACATTTAATAAACGACAAACAAATACAACCTACCATTAAGGCCTTCTCAGAAAAAATATTTCTACAGTCAGTTTAATTATTAGGTGATACATAGATTTGCTTCAATCGAAAGCCATTTCTGTGTTCCACTGCAGTTAAATGCATTTGATGTTGTAAATATCCTTTCACGAAGAAAGGAAAATTGATACGTGTTACTTAGAAGTGATAGCTAAAGTACATTTTAAGTTACTAATGTTTTTATCCTGCATAAGTAATTACAAGTTTTGATTAAGACATTTAGCCGACTACGAAAATTATCTATTTTCATTACTATTATACAACCCAAAACAGCTTTGCTATACAGTCAGTTATAAACAACGTTTTGATCTACGCTGTACTAGATCATAGTTCATACTAGTAAAAGTGTAAAAGATTTAAAGTTCTCGGGAATGTAGAATAGTAATTATCTTTAACAGCTGTACAAGTAGGTTAGGTTGGTAACCAACAAATACACTTCATTTATGCATATGGGTATCAACCAAACCATGACTATGAATATTTTGGGTTTTTACGCAGCATATTTTGTATCCTTACAAAAATAAAGTGGTTCATTAGAATCATAACACTATAATTATTCCACTAGGCAACATACACAATCTATCAAAAGCCAAGAATCAGCATATGAAATTACATATGCAGATTAAATTACCTTAAGATATTCCGCTTTTGTACTATACCACTGTTTTGAACGCCATTTAGGAATATTAAATAAAATAGGATTATTCAACTTCAAATTCCGTTCATATGATTGACAGTATAATAACCAATTCTGCATGAATAGTTCTATAGCTTCTGTCAAAATTAACTTGAATAAAGCTTCTTGAATTAATGGTTCAGCTTATTTAAAATAAAGACAGATATCATTATATAGTAGTGAATACAAAAGAGAACTGAAGGATGAATAGACTCAAAGTTAAAATAAATCGATACTGTAATACAGTAACTTTACCAAATATTCCTCACACAACAAGATAATATATTCTTTGTCACTAGAAAACCTTATCATTCGTATTAGTGATACTTAGGGAAAATTGAAGGACTCGACGATGAAAGATGCCTGTAAATCTATACTACAATATCACTGATGACAAATACGAAAAATCTAAAAACTAAGCAGTAGAAATAAACCAGGAGCAAACTATTATCAGAAAACAATATGCGTTCCAAAATATATGGGGTAAAGGCATGGCAAATGTATTAAAGTATATAACTCACTATGATGCAAATCAACGAAATACAAGCATCAAAACAAACACAAAGATCAAATGTATTACCTATGCCTGGACTGATTTTATGTAATGTATCACATTGACGAATAGCATCAAATAATCGTATTGCATATTGTTTCATAATTTCAAACAGAACCAACTAGAAGGTAGAAAAAATATGGAAAGGAAAAATAATAGAATTGTTAAGCAAACATGGTAATATACAATTTTACAATCAAACTATCCAATCACGATATTTGAAAGTGATAAGACTTTTGTAGTTCACAGTAAGTTTAGGATAAAATTGTTTTTCTTGCCTCCAAAAATAATTCGATCATTTTCGCCTAGCTACATATGAAACTTTTTTCTAACAAATGGTTGAAATTGTAATATAATTATGAAGGGTAGTTTGACAATTACAAATATTAGTCAAAACATTCCCACTAAAATGACGATAGAAACAACTATAAATGTATCACTATTTAACAGGCAAATTGGTAATGTTTATTAAAAATGGGTAGCTGAACAAATTGATGTATTTTTAGTTGAAGTGAGTTATCGTACACGAATCGAAAAATAATAAATTTTAAAAAGTGTATGTATCAAAAAGTTTAGTCACATTTTCGAGAAATAGTGACTAGGGAAAAACTACGATAACCGGGTAACTGAAGACAAGTAGGTGGAAGGAGATTCGAACACAAGCAACAGCACCAGATAGTGTAACAAGGAGCTGTCTACATATCTGATCTGAGCATAATTTACGGTGAAAGATACAAAGTTAAACAACAATGGGTAGGTAAATATTTATAGTGAAGATTGTAAAATGATTACTAAATTTTGTAGAATAAAAAGTTGGAGTTTACGATGAATTCAGAAGCTTAGAATTTGGAGAAGGACAAGGAATGGATGCACCTGCGCCATTCCGAACGATTTTGACCTACGTCACCCAAGGTTTCAAACCACTGGCTACGATCATCGCGCGAACCACAACTAGGTAGTCTGCACCTAATAACATGTCTCAGCCCGATTGTCAACGACTTGGTGCTTGGTTGAACCTTTGATTAAATTATGGGCGAACACTGGTGAGAAGCTCTAAACTAGGGGAATTCAGTTGTCTAATACTCCCTGGTTTCTAACGATTCTCAGGCTGAAGTCAGTTGTTGGTGCAAGCTATCGCAACATTGTAATAATCATTAGAAAAGAATTAACAGTTATGGTGGAGCTATCATGTTCATACTTCGTCTATTATCATAACAGCGTTAATTTCACTTACTCGTTTAACTTCAGATACTGATTTCTTTTCATCTACAATAGAAAATTAGGATAATTAATTATGATGAAAACGTTCTGATTTAATTTCAAATTAGTAAATAAATGTTAAGAACAAATCGGAAACAACACGTAAGTTTACGATTAAGAAAAGGGAAAATAAGTAGATTTGGGTTTTCCCTAAGGAGAGACCGCCAAAGAAATTGAGCTGTATGCTGTGAAGCAATATGCCTACAGACGTACATACTGGAAGTTGCAAGTTGTTCTGATATTGAGTAGCTAGGTAAACTGGTTCTGTTGGTCTAGTTTTAAGAGATCATATGAGATTGATTATTAAACTTGGTTAGAATAATAATTTAATTATTTTCAAACCACACATTCTGTGATAGTACTTCTCATGACTTAAAATGTTTGTAGAGAGAACCTCGACGTTAAAGAAATAGATTGGATAAGGCAGTTCTTCAATCCAGTAAGGTACAACAACACTAGTGAAAAACTTGGTTTTTAGTGGTCAAGATGATTGAGTTTAACCTTAATCGTTTAACCATATGGGATAAAAACCTAATTGCCTAATATATTAATTATCAAAAAGTTATGTAATTTGGTTTGCTAGATGCTACAGGTAAGACAAAACTACTAGCCATAACATATATATATATATATATATATATATATATATATGGAAGCATGGTCTCTACTGAACTTGAAGTATGACTTTTCTTCTCTTTATGTGTATCACATCTCAGTGAGCCACGGAAATATCTAAAGATAACACTCGGTTTATGATAGTAAGTAGATACTATGATAGGGAAGAGTAATTTTATAACGTGCTTTACGTTCATTATCAAACACAATTACACTAAGTAATAATAGCAGGTTTTCATACTCTTAAACTGTTACTTAAATGTGACATTACCAAGAAAAAAATATGAGTGCATCTATATATCATCTTGCCTAAGTTTAAGCCACAATTGCAGTAAAAGAATGATGTAAGTAATGGAATAATGTCATTCTTCCTGTCTCCTCCAATAGATGAAACCTAAAGCTAAAGCTTCCAAATTGATTTTTACAATTATCTGAATAGATTAACTCTTACATTAACATACTTTCATCATCTAACAGATTCCAACAACTAATGTGAAACTTTTTGATCAAAGTCTAAAATCTAAGTAATGCGCTAAATTATGTCTACGCTCTAAAACCTCTAAACAATTATGATGATATTACTTTCTGTCTTTCAATTTATCTTAGGTATCCAAAAACAATTTTTGATGGAAATAAACAGACAACCGTAATTCACGTAGCACATTGCATTTTTGTAAACAACAAAGTATATCACGTGAGTAGCTAAAACAAAAAGCAGACTACACATATATCATAGTCAAAATGATTTACTCAATAGTAGATAGATTACACCAAAGCAAAAATGACTAATATTATTCAACGAGAAATTACGCAAAGTGTGCCTTTTGTTTACTGGTAATTTTTGATAAACAAAAATGTAAACTTTGCAATCGTTGACATAGAACTGAGAAATATCGATTAGACATAGGTCATCAAACTGATGCACTGAGACCCAATAAACAGTTATTTTTGAGTGTATATCAGACCTCAATTGAAGCTGCTCCAATTTGTTGAAGATAATGCAAGTTAGATCCACCTTTTTTGTCAACCTCATACTGAAGTTTATTACATTTGACACAACCCCCTCCCCCAAATCCTAAGCTTATGACTGATGATAATCATTTTATCTACATTTTGTTCATATCTGCCATTAAAATTGTTTTTTCATCTTAATATGATGATTATGTGCATATTTATTCATGTTACACATAAGTGATAATAATTCGACGAAATCAAACGGATCCAATGTTCCAATTATGCTTTACAAAAAGATTGTGACAGGGTTTCGACAGACTCAGTCGCATGACGAAAACACTGGGAACCTTAAATACACAAGGCGCACTCTTCAACTCATAGTACTGAACTGTGGATATTTGAAAATAACATCATGTCTAAATACACACATCATCTCATTTAAGCCATTGGCAGATAACAAGAAATAGGGGTAACAATGATCAAAAAATAACTAAACTGTATTTGAAAACAGCGAATCACCAATAGAAAACAATTTGATGCATGTGGAAAACGTTTGTTCGGCAATAAAACTTACTGAACAGCGGCAGTTGTCATATCACAAAACCGACACTAACTAAAGCACCACAACCAAATGAATGCATGAAAGTTATTAAAAATGATTTTAAGAAGCAAACCCTCAAGGTTTTACGTAGGCAACAACTCATACTCCAAAAAGTATATATATATATATATATATATATATATATATATTACCTCTAAACTTTGCAATGAAGAATTCTTTAAAATCTTGAAACCATTCCCCACGTACTGAATTCCCCAAGCCTCCAATCACATGTAAACAGAGTTCAAGTAAAACTGGATCATGAAGACGAAGATCCACGGACGCACGATTTGGTGTAAAAAATCGATATGGTAATGGGACATCGTTTGGAGTTTCCTACGATGCAAACCAAAACGGGTAGGTGAAGGACAATAATATGAATATGGATACATATGTTGAATATAATAACGCTGCCACTACGATATTTATACGGAACTCAACGGTGTTGTTAAATGGAAGCCACTTTTAGATAAAGACACTAAATGTAAATATTTTGGACTCAATCCAACACTTTATTTTTAAACAATTTGAAGTTATTGTAGCGGTACTATTAATGAAAAGTAATGCGGTAGCCATTAAGCGATCATACGAGAACTTTATCTTTGACCTATGTAGTCAATACACTAAGCCAAGTTGATTAACATGAAATCTACCTGCAGATAGACAATGACGTAATCTTATGCTTTGGTTTGTTCAGAATCCTCTACTTGGAGAGTTCCTGTAAACCAGTAAGCCACATATTCTAAAAACAAATGTGTAAAAAGATTATTACATGTAAACTACACAAAAGTCTATGTATCAAGGTAAAGACCAACTACTTATTTAATATATTAAGTGAAATGATTTACTTGTATCAAATTCAAAATACTTATACACAACTACCCGAATCTGTTTTAGGAGTACAGTGAATCTTATAAAAATAAAACACACGAACCAAAACTAAAATCGAAATTATTTCTTTAAAAACATTGAGTAGCTGTAAGCACTGTTACAAAACTTCTAAATGTAAACATTCGTAAAGTAAAACGTTTTTACTTTGCACTTTTTTATGTGAGATTACGTTCTTTAATAAAAGTACTTGGTTTATCCAAGAATACTTCTCTTAATATAAACAAATGTATTTTACAGATAGTGTACTTGATTAAAAATTGGTAATTCACATATTTTTTTATTCCATAAGAAAATATACATGTATGCCTTACTTACTATAAGACAAGTCATAGTTTCACAGTATGTCATTTGTTACTGACGTCTTTAATATTTATTCTACTTTGTTCTCTTTGCAAATCTAAGGCTTTAAAAGATTGGTGAAAGGAAGCACAAGTAAATTAATATCTTATACTGAAATAGCAGGGTAGTGTGTCATCTATTACAGGCAGATATAGAGAATAATTTTTGCTAATCACTAAGGATTCTATGGTAAAATTCAGCTGAGACAGATTAAATAAAAAGGTATCTAAATGTCGACAATTAACATTCGTGTAAGTTGAAACTTAAACTATAGGCGATGGTAGACAATTTTACAGTGATCTCAAGAAAATACAGTAAATATCACAGTACAGACAGTATTTTAAGAAAATGACCAATAAGATAAGTCGTAATAAGATGTTACATCGAGATGCGAAACATCACAGAAGTAACTATTAACCAAGGTAACCTCAACAGTTTACAATAACAATCTGAGTCAGTGCCAACATTAACCAGTTTACTTGGATAAAAAGGCAGTACAGAAGGCAACCAATTGCCAGTCGAAACCCCTCTATGAAAGAAGCTACAACCGCAAACTGTGGCCGGATAATTTCTAACAGAATATCTTGATAAATAGTAACTTAATAATGGAAAATGATGACAAACAAAAACTACTGCAATAACTAAATCCCATTTGAAAACGTAAAAATCTTAATTGGATTTTGAACTTGAAGCCGTAAAAGAACAATTTGATTCTATTAACGTAATAACAGTAAAAATAATAAGGAATTCCTAACTATTCAAATTATATTAATACATAAGTATTCGTGTTAATTTCAAGCACCAAACATTCATGTACGTATACAATGATCCGATCATTCGCTTCATCATAGCTTTCGGTAACCTCAGATGAAAGGAAATTGTTAATTCGAATATACATTATTCCATGAAGAAGAAAGAAGAATAGTAATGAGGATTAGCGAAAATAATGTTCATGATTTCTTTAATGGTAAAAAGCATTTCTTTATTTTGTTTACCACTCCATTTAACAAATTACATAATCAATGGGACGCAAACATAGATTCCTACGCTAATCCTGACGATGATGACGATAACAGTAAAACTAACCAATAAACCGAATTTCTTAAAACACTATATTTCCTGTAAAACCATTGTTGGTTAATTAATTTTAGAAGAGAATAAAAAATTATTCTTATTTTACCGAAAAGAATTGGAAAGGACTTCTAACGGCGGTGTCGGTCAGCTAGTTTGGAGTAATAAGTATAAACTTTGTTCGCTATAAGAGTATTAAAAGATATGCTCAATGAGGTGTGCGAAACCACTAGTATTATTAGTTGTAACATAAATTTAAACAATGTATGGATCAGCTAAACATTTTATCAGCTCATACCTTCACACTGCCCTGTCAAGAAGGTTAGGACTAGTGAGCACGACAGGAGACCCAAGCGACTAATGAGTTTCAAAAAATGTACGTTTGTAGAAAAGTTGGCCGTTAAGACATCTCTATCAAAACCACTATTGCTACAACTTAACAAAGTTAATAAACATTTGCAACTCACCATATAAATGCAGTGATAATGGTGCTAGGTGAAATTTGAATATAAACGGAAAATAGTTCACCTATATTACATGTTTTGCAAGAAAATACGTAGCGATTATTGCTGATGAGAAACCCGGTTATCCACAATGATATACATAAACCAGAGCTTACACTTGCTATGCCTTGAATGCATAAACACATCTGTCCGGATAGAGTCTTTTATTTCCGATCGAGCATAATAATCTCTCAATTTTCCTTTCGTAAATACAAGCTGATTTCAAAAGAGTTAAAATGGATGCGAATAAATGAGGTCACTTGTTTCCATTAACAATAGGAGTACATAACCCCTATTTCAAACACGAATTTTTTTTCAAAACAAATGCTTTCCGGGTCATAGACATTTGAATAGTCTGAACAACAGTAACAATTAATCATCTTTAAAGTCCCATAACGTCTGGGTACCCAAGCTATGTTTCTCTTTCAACAAAAGTCCAACATATACGCAAGCATGCTAATACTCGATAAACTAACAAAAATGTATCGAATCTGAAGGAATAAGATAAAAAAAGGATATGCCGTCAACCCTACTGTCAAAAAATAACTTGATATTACAATTCTCTATTGAAACTTATTGAAAATACTAGTCACGTTGAGAGACACTAATAGTCACTTTTGTACTACTTATATAGTGTATATAATATGACAAATACTTGCCATTTGATTTCCTTTAGAACCCTACTTTGCTATAGAAGACGGATATATCGAAAATTAAAAAACAATTCAGCCAAAATATTACTACTACCTAAACAACACTCCAACTAGGTTAAACGTGTTTCCGTTTTCAACCCTACGATCACAATATAGCATCAACAGTCTCTGGTATATAGTTTTTGTGTATATAGTTTATCAGGTAAACAATTAGGACTTAAAAATATATAAAGAAATGATTTAGATCATAAATCAGAATAGAGAAAGTACTTCAAGTTTATAACAACTGAGAATTACATAGTATATACGAAAATGGAACACTACAAATGATTCAGAGTACAATCCCGACTAATTATCTAAAGATAATCCCAAAAAAACAAATGCCACATGTTCATCTGTTAAGGAAATTTTAAACCTTGCCATGGTTCTTCTTTAGTCTAATAAGAGCCATTTTGAAATACTGATAATTTCTAATATCGAAAACCATGTTAAGCGATTACCGTTAGGTTAATAAAATCGAGTCAAATTAGATGAAAACGTTATTCCAAGAGTATTATGACTCACCTCACATTTGTCAAAAGGTAATTTACTAAGACATTCGCAGATACTCCAAAAGTCCATCAATTTTTTCTTCTGATTTGACTGTAATCGGATCAGAATTTTTAAAAACATAAAGATTACTAGATACGAAATGCAAACTTATCAGAAGAAGATTAGAAAACGAAGTCCATATATATGAATCTCACATTGATAAATATTCGGTTGCATGGACAGAATGAAATAAAAATGAAGTCTGAGACTGAGCTTCGAGCGAAAAAATCTTACTGATAAAATTATCATTCGAGTAGCCCACTGATAACGGGAGCAACATCTAAAAATTAATTCTAAACTGTTCGTAGTGGACTAAACATGATAAAAGAGAGTTGTGAAGCTTTTGAGTGACCAGGTTTTTTTATTTAATTTTTTCATGCATCAGATGTATAGCTGAATGATACCCATGAAATGAGACAAACACTTAAGTGATGTGACATAAATGTAAACAAAAAGAGGATATGGCACTGACTTCGGGTGGACTACTATTTACTTAAATTCATAAAATTTTTGAACCATTCATGATTACTGTCTGCATTTTAAGTGCAACTTACGTGTTCATAATGTAGCTTCAGTACACAAGCTCTGGTTCATTTATTTCCAATAAAGCACATTTTCGAAAGACTCAGTGACTATTTAACTAATTCCACAGAACATTGAAGCTATTTTCCGTTAATTTCAGTCAGTCTAATTTTCTCAGAATTTCTGTTATCTATTTGATATTTCGCAATTGTAATATTCTCTATATTCTAACGTAGCCCCCTAAATTCTTTAGTTACCAAAATTTGTTCAATTCTATAACTACGTGTCCCAATTCAGTCATTTATTAATTGGAACTATCAAAACTGACTGAAAAAATATTCCTCCAACATCTTTGTATTTTACATCTAAATATAAAGAGCATTACAAACATTACGGCATCACTGCCGACGTCTCTCGAAGACCGGGATATTATGGGTGAAACAAAATTATGCCATTCATTACTTTATTTTAGGTCCTGAGTCTTAGAATCATTTCATATCAATTATTCCGTGAATCTATTCTCTCTCCTTGAACAATGTTATTATGCTTAATCACTTAGTATCATTGATGCTAATACTACTATACAATCAGCACGCACCTTGACATTTCAATCTATCTGCACTAATTCAATTTGAAAACTTGGATCGATGAGCTCATTTCCTAGGCATCGTACTGAATATGACTGAAAAATATATTGTTTACGTACATTACATCAATTAGCGAGGGTTTAAGTAAGATATCGATCTTAAAATCTCAAATCAAAACTGTTGTTTCTAAGTTTATATCTAAGACGGAGCTAAGTACAGATTTGTATGGGAAAATCGGCAGCCCGACGAACACCACTAGAAGTCAATTCTGACGAACCTGTCAGAAGCTTTGATCCAACTGATAGTTTCCACGTAAATAAACTTTACAAGATTTATGCGATTTTGGTGGCTCAATAACAAACACTGAAACATGACATCTCCAATGAGTTGATCGAAGTCCACTGTAAAGTGAAGACAAACTACTACATTCAGGCATTGATGAGTACCACTATGTTCCGAAACCTTGTGAAGCATAAATACTTCATCTAGACATCTACGTCCATGCTCAGAACTGGTCAAAGTGGTGCAGGTGCATTCATTCTTTTTCTCTTCAAATTATGAGCTTAGACGTTTTTATATCTTGCCGAGAACTAATTCTTTCACCCTGTATCATATTTTATATGTCGCACTCTCTTGTTGCTACCATTAAAGCAACTACTACTAATTTGATCTACATTTTGCTGTGTTGCTGAGGTGTGACGACTTGGACCAAAGTACATGTATCAGGTTCTATGTTGTACATACACACTTACATACTAGGCCTATGTTGGAAACTAGTTTGGTGTGGACGGTAAGCTTCAAGTAAGAGCCAGTTATTACGGCTAAAGTAATAGACTACAACGATCGGCAACATAAGCCAATCAGAGGGGATTACATTCAGCTCCAAGACTATTTATTATCTTCATCGACTTGAAAACTGAACCATAATATAGAAAAGTTTCAAGAATTAGTTAATAGGAACTTGTTGCACTCAGTCTCAAACAAGTTGATCTTTTCAAACTTTTCTAAGTCTATTACAAATTCGTGTTATTTTGGAATAGCGGATGGTTCTACTTAAATGTTTATCCACAAGCTACGGTTCATGATCAAATCCCTGTAGTTCGTCTTATATTAATGTCAGGAATTATTCCACACTTAACAAAGTGCATTTTCCAAGGGTAACCGGATATCACAACAGGCACTCTTACTTTCAGTAGTACCCAAGACAAAATACGTGTAAACTGGATGTATACATGACATCACTAGAACAAAAATCAGAATTTTTTCAAAATTAAAATTACAAATAATTAATTGTTCATTTACATAAATTACTTGAAATGTTGCTCACTTTAACTGACAGCTCACATATTAAAAACTGAAGTCGTTCTTCAAGCAACTTGCGATATACATTACCATTGTTGACTCGAGGCCATCCAAAAAAAATATCTGAGATAAACAGAAGTAATGCCCCTATGAAAAGTTAGTACAATTTTCAAAAAAATACAGTGACATACCAGCTCCCAGCTCCTTCGGAAGCCATGAGGCCGATGCCCCTCCTTCCGACAACCGGAGCAACAATTGATGTACTCGACCGACCTCAAACATCTGTCCCCTGGACACTGCTGTCACACTCTCAGGTCATCGCGACCTCTTCTAATCCTCTTTCTCTTTCAGGTTCCTCAAGAATGACCCTTCCACGGTGTGGGCAACCGGGAAGTGATAACCGCCCTCATACCTCCAATAGCACTCGAGTTCACCTAGTTCATGATCAAACACGTTCTGCCTCTCTGGTCCCCACTTGTAACACTTCTACCACATTTTGAATGCGTGCCACTTGTACTGGTTACCCGAGTTCCCGAAATGTCATACCAGGTCTCCTGAAGCTACGCTCCAAACTTCATGTTGGAGCTTTTAATGTACGTACGCTGTGTCAAATCGGTCAACAGGCTGCCTTAGCTAAAACATTAGAATCTCTTGCAATTGATGTATGCTGTGTCTCCGAAACACGCATACAGGATCCCAGCATGGTCATCCGTCTGACGTCACCTAGTCAATGCAATGGAACAGCACACTTCACTCTTCGTTTATCTGGAGACCCTACAGCTAGCTCACGTGGCCTTGCTGGTGTAGGCATAGCACTAAGCTTACGGGCAGAACAGGCTCTTCTCGAGTGGATTCCTGTAGACAATCGTCTTTGTGCTGTCCGTCTAAATGGCACAGTACGAACTCGGAAAGATAGGGACACACGCCGATGCCTTTTTGTCGTCTCAGCTTATGCCCCCACTGATTGCAGCACAGATGAAGTGAAAGACGACTTCTATATGAAGTTCTCTAGCCTCCTTCAGAAAGCTAAGCACTCAGATATAGTAATTATAGCAGGAGATTTTAACGCCCAAGTAGGTAGACTAAATCAAGCTGAAAAGCACTTAGGTGGGTTACTCGGCATCCCAGCCCAGAGAACAGACAACGGAGATCGTCTGTTGCAGTTATGTTCAGACTACCGTTTATTCTTAGCTAGCACAAACTTTAAGCATAAGGCGAGACACTGTTTAACCTGGCGACCTCCAACATCTACGCAACGATGGACACAAATTGATCACATCGGCATCAGCTACCGTTGGAGAGGTTGTATAGAGGACTGCCGCTCTTTCTGGGGCACGTGCCTAGACTCTGACCATGCCCTAGTGAGAGCACGTATCTCTATGCGTTTTACTGGTCGCAGAAAGGTTACATCGGGCAAACCCTTTATATATCACTTTGAGTCTGAGAACGCTAAGATTGCATTTAGGAATGGTTTGGCTAAGCATTTAGTCGCCCATGACCAACAGGTTTCGCCCGAAGTAGCTTGGAATGATTTTAAAGCAGGTGTATACGCAGCAGCGCTATCAGCATCTAACCCCAATCCAATGAAAGACCATTGGATACTTAGAACTTCTAGGGAACTGATGGAGGATCGAAAACTCATTCCAGCAGACTCGGAGTATGATGAAGAGCGACGACAACTGAAACGTAGACTGACAAAGAGTCTGCGTAAGGACCGTGAACAGTGGTGGGCAACAAAAGCAAAAGCGATAGAATCATCGGCAGCGACGGGCAATAGTAGACAGCTGTTCCGACTTATTAAGGACTCCGGTATCAAGAAATCGGCAGTTAGTGAAATCATTTCTGAAAAAGATGGGTCGTTGATCTACTCTCAATCTAGAAGATTAGAACGATGGGCAGAACACTTTCAAGAACAGTTCAACTGGCCCCCAGCCACTCTTTGCTTACCCACAATCTCCAAGCTACCCGAATGGAAAACTGACACAGGTCCCCCAACTCTCAGTGAAGTTGAAAACGCCATAAGTAAATTGAAACGAGGGAAAGCAGCAGGGCCTGATATGTTGTCTACCGATATCTTTGAGGATGGTGGTCTAGTTTTAGTGTGCAGGTTGACTGATATACTAGCCAAAGTCTGGGAACTAAACACTATCCCATCTGACTGGTCTCGATCGCTGATCGTTCCAATTTACAAAAAGGGACAGAAATCCTCTTGTGATAACCACAGAGGAATCAGTTTGACTAATACAGTATCTAAAATATTAGCCACTATAATCATCCGACGTTTAACCAATACTAGGGAACAACAGACTCGAAAAGACCAGGCTGGTTTCAGACCTGGCCGAGGCTGCATCGATCACATATTCACCCTGCGTCAGATCCTCGAACACAGACATATGTACCAACGCCCAACTATAGTTGTATTTCTTGACTTGAAAGCAGCGTTCGACTCTGTAGACCGTGAAGTCCTGTGGCGATGTTTGTCATTAAAAGGCGTACCTCAAAAGTACATTAACCTTATAAAGGCTCTCTACTCGGTCACCACTGGTCGAGTCAGAGCATATGGCGAATTGTCACGAGAAACTTCATCCTCAAGTAGAGACCGTCAGGGTTGCCCCTTATCCCCATTTCTATTTAATTTCATCATAGACGTACTGTTAAAAATCTCTCTCACTTCTTTTAAGTCCTCAGGAATTAATCTCCTTCCAGGAGGCTCTCTTGTCGACTTAGAATATGCAGATGATATAGTCATATTTGGTGAAGACGCTCACAGCATTCAAGGTCTCTTGAACACCTTGAGTAACCATGCAGGCATATTTGGGATGCGCTTCTCCCCTCCCAAATGCAAAATGTTACTCCAGGACTGGCCTGCTTCTTCCCCTAAATTAGTTATAGGGAGTGAAGTAATTGAATGCGTTAATCGCTTCACTTATCTCGGAAGTCTCATCACCCCTGGTGGGTCGGTGTCTGACGAAATCTCAGCGCGGATTCAGAAAGCCCGATTGGCATTTGCCAATTTACGGCACTTGTGGCGCAGACGAGATATCCGTGTCTCAACGAAAGGCCGGGTGTACTGTGCAGCAGTCCGCGCCATTTTAACATATGGCTGAGAAACGTGGGCCATGAAAATTCAAGATATGCGTCGTCTCCAGATATTTGACCATAGGAATCTTCGGAACATCGCTCGTATTCCATGGAATAACCGGATTAGTAATAGTGAGGTTAGACAAAAGGTTCTTGGAAAACACGGTAAATCAGTCGAAGAGGTCATTAACCTTCATCGACTGAGATGGCTAGGACATGTATTGCGCATGCCCGACCACCGTCTACCCCGTCGCGCCATGTTAGCTAGGGCTGAAGTAGGATGGAAGAAGGTTAGGGGCGGCCAAACCAAAACATGGCATCAGTCCATGAAGTCCTTGACTACTGGTATAAGCCATGTAGGTAGATGTAGACTACCTGGTTGGGGTCCGCGTGATGGTCGCAACAAATGGCTGGAGACGCTAGGCGATATGGCTCAGAATCGGTCACAGTGGCGCAAGTGTATCTACTCTTTATCCTCATCTAAATCTTGAATTCTATTGTTATTTTCTAGACATCCTTACTTTACTCTTCCCTATTGTATTCTGTCTATACGTTACCTCAATATTCTCGTAGTGCTAGTGTGGTATGGCAACTTGAACCTACAGGCGTTTGTGCCCGGTTCTACGTTGTTGTTGATGATGATGATACCGGCTCAAGCATACTATGATGATAGACGAAAGGGCAAAATCTGCCTTCATTGGCTCTGTGAACCGCATTTCTAATTCGGCTTTTATACTTACTGTAAATATTATTTTCACCCCATCGCCACTGTAGGCATTTAAGAGGGAAGTGAGATTAATTAATGGTATTGGAAACAATGTGTATGTCGCTATAAGATATACAGTTAACCTATGCTATATTTTCACTTATATCATTTATTATTCGAACTTAGGATCGTCTACAAAAACAAAATCAACTGCCCTGAAACAATAAAGTGAACACAACGCATGCATAGATGAGGTTCAGATGTGTCAAAGCACATTGTACTGTAAAACATAAACCCATCGTAAGTGGTACTTGAATGCTTAACAAAGAAGCATTTTCATATATTCTGACAATACTTGCCAATTATCAGTACTGTTTAGTATATGTAGTCGCATACATATGTTTTGGCGCTTACTGAATTAATAAACCTGGGACTAAATATCTATCAATTTAATCTATCCAGAAATACAAAGGGTTGATAAAAAGACCATTAGTTTCAGCAAAATAGGGAACCAACAAATCTTTTCAAGCAATCAAATGTAACATGTAGTGTTTTAAAAAAAAGCCAACTGGAGGGCTAAAATGTAAACTTGCCTACAATAGAGCGAACAGCAACGCATAAATCAACCCAAGACCGATAAATGGAGAAGTTCGGATTCCCGATAAAATCCACAGACGTCACTGTCAATATGGACAAAGCTTTGTACAAACCCTTAGGAAAGATTATAAGCAAGAAAATCACTACTTGATTGAAGTTCTTGTAAATTTTCCGAGTTCCATTTAGAAGCCATGGTGAGATTTTCCAAGCATGTACTTCACCTGAAACGGTAACTCACAGTAAAAACTTGCCTGTAAAAGTTGTGCAAGGCACAATAAACTGTGCATCTGTACGTATTTCCTGACGCTGACTTTTATTCAATGTATTCAAATCTCGATAACATATTTTGGCAGCTGCCTCGCATCTATCAACGTTGTTGTCACAAAAGACATTAGATATACAAGAATCCTGAATAAAATTCAGAACACGTAGTGCGAGACTAACTTTATTTGCTGATAAGGACAAGACAGATTTAGGCAGTTGTACAGGGAAGGTCTCCCAAGTGAACAAGCATTTACTCAAAACCTGACAATGACATTATAAAAGCCTAAGAAGTACATACATTTTTAATTAGTGTGATAGCTTCTGTGTACTCCCCACGAGAGACTTTGCAGTTTTCTGAAATACCAGAAACGAAAGCTGTTCTCTGATAATACAACAAGTGGAATAATATTTCTAGTAACTGAATTTACCGCAGGTTCATTGACTTGACAGTCGTCGGATAAGAAGGATGCTAAATTTACACTTAAATCAACAGTAAATCCCTCGTTCATCAAAAATAAAACCCAGATAACCACTGTTACATGTAAAACATAGCAAAATAACTAAAGACAGTCACCGTCGAAAATTGCGCTCCAATTCTATTTTGATTCCTATTGGTTGGTTTTTTTTAGGTAGTTGGAGGCAAATTCAAGGAATGTGCCACTTGGTTCAAGTGTAACAGAGACGAGGGCGCTGCTGGGGTTCCAAATGGTCGCTAATGTTGTTTTTACTTTCTTACATTGCAGGCAAGTCGAATGCGAACCTGGAAGAATGTGCCGAGAAGCTTGAGGGTCTTAGATTGAAGGAAGAAAGTTGACCCTCTCCCACATTTGGAACCCCCCGCCACATTACCCTATGTATATGTATGTACTCTTGTTGTTTGAATAATAATACATCTATTCTTCCGGTCCTCCACGACTTCTTCCTGCTCGAGTGTTTCCAAGTGACTGTTGTGTGTTGAATATCTCGCTTCCATAGGTACACAAGCCCTGTTAACAAATTACGACACTACCCAAACAACCAGTAATGTGTAAATAAAGGCCAATTTCAATGGTGAACAAAGTGTAAATAAAGACGACAATGTAACATTTTACGCCTGTCTGGTGTAAATAAATAGACATGTGTATTTATCTACTAATTGACCTCCCATAATTTGTCTGGTTTGATAGCAGTACATTTCATGGTCGTGACCTGGGCATACTTTGATGCGTCATCTGTCTATAAAGTCAGCCTAAATAGTCTACCTAAAGTGTAAATTTGTAGACATACGCCTAAATAGTCTATCAAAAGGCGAATCAACGATAATTCACACTTTGTTCGCCTTGATTTACACTGAGCTTGCCTTTATTTATACACAGTTGGTTGTTTGGGTTTGGTACATTTGAACAGATCAAAATGTGGTTTGCCTTTAATTCTTGTTTGTTAAACCGATAGTATGACACTTGGATACCTTTGCACGGTTTGAAATGTCATTTCCTCATAACTACTACAAGTAATGTGTATTGCTGCAGTTGAATACATTCACACTGTTTGACATGTCATTTTCATACAGCTGCGTGCTAACAGTAATATCTTTTAGACAATAAATCGCTTAATCAAACAATGGAATGAAATGTCTATTTGGTGACATCCAATTATGTAATTTATAAATGTCATCTCTAAATGCAGCCTTGCTGAACCTCGGATTTTTGACTTTACCTTTATATGCACAATGCCAAATGTGGCCCAGAATTTTGGTTTACTGGGTCAAGAACCAATCAACAGCAAGTGTGCCTGACAGTGCTTTGTCTAATCATGGTATAAATTCAGCTGGTTTACAATGACTCCCATCATTAAGTATTGTTATAATTTGGCTTGATGTTGCCTGAAAACAATTTGCTGAGTGCTAGCTCTAGTAATGTTGTGGGCGGATCGTCCAACGTAGGTGAACTTTTCCGACGAATTATGCTGTCTCTAACTTTTCCTACTTGGATACAGTTTCATCAGGCACTGGAGGAGTTCATTAGTGTAAGTTTTATTAAAATTAAGTAACCTATTTGAAGAGTCGAACACTTACTATGTTGTCACTTCAAGTCGTTACCTAGACAGGTCCGGTGACATGAAGTACCAGTATGCGCTATACCAATGCACGTTCGGTATCTCACATCCTCCTAGGGGTGCTGGACTTCGTAATAAGGGGCAAGTTTGTTTGCTCTATCAGGTGTAAGAATTTAGGTTGCCAGTCAAAAATAAGAGTGCAGTACTCTCCAGCTGGATATGAAATATCAGACTTCCAGACAGAGCATAACCATCCATGCACTACCATCCTTATGGCAACGGATTGCTCGAGACGTTGATTGTGCGATGCTGAGCGTAGTGTTATCCAACCTTTTGTCGAGAGGAACACGGATCCTCTCGAAGTTATGGATCTGGCGTATACAGAACTTGGCAAGGTCCTCCTTTACAGTGATATTAGAAATATGAGGACAAAGGTCTACGAACGTAAGATTTGTGTATGTGTAAATTGTCCAGGTATTGGTAATCTTAATGACCTTATACGACGTTTAAGTACAATTGGGGAGGTTGAGGTCCTTCGGGACAGTGGTAGTAATTGTCTTTGCTCGGAACGACATGATAAGTCTTTATGGAAAGTTCCTAGAGGCTGTTGGTGTAGACTCCACATATAAAACCAATAAAATGGGGTGTCTTATCTAGTATTTTTTATGAAAACTTATAGATGGCCTTTGTATCAATTTGTAATAAGTGATGGTTCTGGCAGAGGACGAAGTGTATTATTCGCATTGACGCGAACCGATAAACGAACAGACATAAAGCAGATTCTCCAGTCGTTCAAAAATATAATGGGTGACACATCGAAAACAACCACTTTTACTGTTGGCTGTGCACCTGGACAACTTCGTGCTTTGAACAAAGAGTTTCCAAGCGCCTCGATCATTCTATGCTTGTTTCACGTATGCCAAAGCTTCCGGAAGAAAGTAAGTTCATTATATGGACAAAAGCTGCCGTTTAGTTTTCAAACCCACTTGTCAAAAAATGGTTGTATCGAATGGCTCATACGCGTGGTTACGCCACGTATGTTACCAATGTTAAATTATTGTTTGGATTTTGGCATTGCGTCCGGATTATAGACCTTATTGATCGGGCTGCTGGCGCATATATACGTTCATATTGGTTGAGGTCACGGTCATAGTGGGCCGCTTCTCACAATAGATTCACCCTATCAATGGTTAACAATACCAACAATCGGGTGGAAAACTCTCATCGACAACTGAAGCGTTGCTTAAGGAAAAACGACCCCATGGAAATGACAGTCTGGAAATTTTGGAGATAGATTGACCATGACAAACAAAGAAAACATATGCAAGGCACTTTTATGCTTACCAAATATTACAGATATGATGTAAGTCCTATGTAGATACCGTTATTCCATTTAGATTCCTGAAAGCCTTAAGGTTATATTAAGGCGCCTGACACCTTTTGCAGAAAAAAAGGTTGTTAAAGACTATGAGCGTCGTCGACTTGACGATTTCTTTGCAAACGTAACTACCGCAAAGTTTAAGGAAGGCTACCACAGATTTTTCGTCGATCTTCATCTCGTTACTTGCACGTGTTGGTTTTATTGTGCATACAGACTTCCATGTAGACACATTGTGTCCACGTTTTTATCCTCACTATTACATTCTGGTACTTTAGTTTGTTACAGTTTTTATTTCCAGATATATTATGCAATAGTAAACGCTGGACCAGTAGTTGTAATGTTTTCCATGAGTTGCCTCCAGTTGTCCGCCAAGTATCGGAAGCGAGTGTTGAATTCCGCAATAAGTATCAGCGTCTTCGTGCGCTCATCGCACACCTAAACAAAAAAGATCAAAGACGAGCAATCCAAGCAGTTAATGGATCACAACGAATCGTCGACAGCTTGTTTCATGAAGCTACCAACAGCGTTGTAAGGTTAAGTCATGCCCCAACACAACGCCGCTCGCGATAAAACGTACCTTCGCTTATGGAGTTAAAGACCTTTAGTTCCAATTTTTTCCTTCACATGTTTTTTCTAATTTGTATTACCTTTCAAATAAACTACTTCGTCACATAATTTTGTCTTTAACTTATCTAATGGCTGACTTCCATATTAGGAATCACATATTCACATTTTTGGTGAATATTTTATGTTAAGTGGTGCTTGGTAGAGTGGAGTCATGTTCTTTAAATATCATTCACTCGAAGTCTTATGCGTTTGATAATCAGTGTTTTTTGACAGCAACACCAAGTATGTTAAAGTGAAGTTTTCCTCAAGCTACATTTATCACAAAGCCGTAGACTGTTGAGAAAATAGCCACTTATAACTATTATAAACGAGACGGAAAATATATGTGACAAACTGTGCTAAGGATAACTAATGAAAAGCGTAGCTGATATCACATCTTTTGAATAATCTCATGTGCATATAGAGTTCCATTACCATATTTTAAGTGCGAAATACCGATAGCTAAGTGACCTTTGCTTTCCAAAAGTTATTCATAGACACAATAGGCGGTATTCATTAAAATCAGCAAATTTGTCACCGTGAAGCATGTGGCAACGTATGTTAGTTATGATTATCTCATATGAGGCTCATTACTTCTCTAAATTACCGACTGTATTAAGCCCAACCAGTGTTCATTTAATTGACTGCAATTAAAGTAACTTGAATTTTATAGTTACAATACAATTGTAAAAGATAACATCGTGGTCTTACTACACGAAATTCATTGACGTTTCGAGGTGGTGCGGATACTGTTTTATTTATCACTTGTACTGCGAGTTGTAGTACGAAGACTTTTTACGTCCGTCCTTTTAAATTTTAAAATTTTTTACTATATCCTCATCAATCACTACAATAGTTTATTTTGCAGTCCTTGAGACAACTTAGTGATGTATATTTGGTTGAAGAGAACTAGTAATTGCATTATTATCAATAAATCCGTAGGTGGTTATATATTTTATATATATTAGATATATATTTTAGATGCTCGAAGAAATTGGTTGCTTGGATTTCATGAAAAATGTAGTTATTTTCAAATCAAAGTTTCTATACATAAAATAACACTTTGCTTCTTGCCTCTAATAAACAAGTAAGGGACTTAATATTTCAATAATCCCTTCAGTTTCCGAGTTGAAACATACTTTTATCACTGGATTTAGAGGTTTCTTATCCCAAAACTTTATGGGAACCTTTAATAATGTTCTTGTAACTGTCAAACTTACGAACAAGAAAATATGTGGCGCATAATTATAGCATACCACTACACTCCATTTGTTTCCAATCGACCACATAAAAGGTGACACTAGCCTCTGTTTTGTTCAGAGCTTCTTTATCAGTTATATCTTTTATTAGATCAGAGGCAGTATAGTTACAATTAGCTCAACTCAACGATTTGTTTGCATAGTAAGCATAATGACTGGACAAAACATCAAACGTGGTTCAAAGTAAGCATAAAGAATGGTTTACTTCTAATTAGCTTGTGTTTACTTAAGGATAATACTTGTGGAAATCCTTCAGTAGGCTTAACTGCTGAATCCGGTTTTAATATATCTTTGAAGACTTATTCGGATCGTCAGTACTCACCTTACGTAAGCTCACCACTGATCTTAGCCACCAACCATCGACTGACATTAGTAAATCTGCACTGCAAGACACTCATAACGATATTCGTAGTCATCTAGTACGGCATCCGTAAGTTCAGCTTACTCTTCTGTCTGCAAAACTTTTACGACGCACTTGACGACAAAATTAATTTCTGCACTTTGGTGACCTTGGCTCATCGCACTGTGATCGTACTCATGGTTGTTTTGTCTCATTTTTTGATATGCCGAGCACCTAAAGAAGATTGATTATCTTCGAGAGCTACTTATCTGTAGGCTACTTTGGTATTTTTGGTTATATTCAGGGCAAACAATTTATTTTTATTGCCATTCAGTTCCCCTTGCCTTGTCCTTCCATATGACACATTAACCACTGATATATCGTTTCTTGTTTATGAACTATGGTTAATTGATTGTATATACGTTACTTCAGTTCACATCCACCATTGCTCCTATTTTGTACTGATGCTAGTTACCTAATTGGTTGACTGCGTAGTCAGGCTTTGTGTATATATAGAGGGATGTATGAAATGTAATATGATTTAGCCCGGTTGGTCTATCGTCTTGTGTTCTACCTCCGGCTTTAGACCGAGTGAGCATAGGGTAGACGCGCATTTATCGACTAGACTCCCCAATAGCGTTGAGATATCAACGATTTTTCCATGCGTCATAACATTTTTGTATTGCACACTGTTTGTCTCTGGCTTAGATATCATTTCTTGAGTTGCTGACTGAATGTTTTATCTAATTTTATATCGACGAGACTGAACTTCCTAAGTTACAGTTTAGCAAAGCAAAATCCACTGTCTAATAAACAACAGTGATTTTGTTATGTACAGTGATTTCGCCCTAGAATGTTGCTTAATGAAAGCGAACTCTAACCTAAAATAACCAAGAATTTAGCTAACTACAATTTAGTATCCGATATATTATTTAATGATATAAACCTCGATGAGTGTTATTTAACAGGTGTAAAAACGTCTGATGCAGTGATCCAACTATTACAAAAATACGTTAAAGCTGAGCATATAGTGACATGTGTTACGATATTACTGTATAATTATGTCATTGTGCACCCGACCCGGTCATAAGTTAGAAACATAAATCGTTTTAGGTTAACGACCTGATTAAAAGTGGAATGGAACCAAAATATAGACATTAACTGGATAGTATTTTAATCTAATTAATGCTTCCTTGTTTTAAAGTACTAAATTCGGGTTGGAAAAATATTTAGCTACTAAGACATTGTAGTGTAGGATAAGATCCATCAGTTTAGCATGAAATGTAGCATATAAGCTGGTTGATGAAAAAAATTAAGAAATTAAGATCAAAACCTGCTTGTAAATATATAAACAACCATTTTCAGAAATGACTCGATAATGCATAACATGCGCGAAAACAGGAAACCCAGCGTTTAAACACATGCTCGATAACTCATATGTGACCTTGATCTTCCCATCGGCTCTTTCAAGACTAACAATGTAAAGTATGTCGCAAGTGATTGACCGTAAAACAGCATTTTGATTGACAAGTAAATGGTCAATACAAAAATAGTTTTTTCTAAATATTTTTTGAACATATGAAAATGTGTAAAATGCATACGGTAAAGTTAAAAAAGGCAGTTTTATTCAATTTTTTTGAAAAAAAAACAGTAAACTTTACAATACACAGAGTAGAAAATTCGAAAGAAATTAATAGACGTAATATTCGTTTGTGTTCTGGAAATCGTACATTTCTACCAGAACGTGTAGCTCACTGCGGCATGGAGCTCTTCGAAATCTCCACTTGGCTGTTGCTTGAGGCGTGGCAATGTGTCAAAGATGATTCGTCGATAACTCTTGGGGACGATTGGACGGGCTGTACCTGTCGAAGAATCACAAATTAAAGTGTTCTTACCCTTTCCAATCGTCTTTGTTTGAAAATTGAGCGTTGTTGTGGATAACTCGTGATGAAGATCATTGTCTTCGTTTTGAAGTCGAGCTAGTTCAACAAGATCGATACCTTGGTCGATACCTTCAAGGCATGTATTCGTAATAAGGCGCCGGCAACTACATTGTTCGCTCCAGATATATGTCGTATATCAGTAGAGAACTGGGAAATGTAATCTAGATGACGCGACTCTCGCGGATAGTACTTATCTGAAGATGAATTCATGGAAAATGTCAGTGGTTTATGGTCAGTGAATATTGTAAATTCCCGGCCTCCGATCGAATGTTGAAAATGTCGTACAGCACAGTACATGGCTAACAGTTCACGCCCAAAAGTGCTGTATCTCGATTCCGTATCGTTTAGTCGTCTTAAGAAGAATGCTAATGGTTGCCAAGCATGGCCAGTCCATTGTTGCCCAACTGCGCCGATGGCCTAGTCAGATGCGTCAACCGCGATGCTGACAGGAGCGTCAGTATTGTGATTTGCCAGCATAGTCGCATTGGCTATTGCTTCTTTAGTCGCAGTAAAGGCTTTCTTTGACTCTGCATCCATTGTGACCACTTTTTATTCCCACGAAGCTGATCCGTTAGTGGTTTCATGATAGATGCACAGTTCGGTATAAATCGTCTGTAAAAACTTACCAATCCACTGAAAGCTCGCAACTGCTTAATGGTGGTTGGTCCCGGGTAATCCAGAATAGCCGCCACCTTGTGTTTTTGAGGTTGTATACCATTAGCATCAATAGTATGCCCCAGGAAGTCCAACGAGGTTGTTCCGACTGGGCATTTCTGTATGTTTATGGTAACTTCATATTGTTGTAGTCTTCTAAAGACTGTGTCTAAATGTTTCATATGTGTGTAGCGGTAAATAATCCCCAAAATAAATAGTTACATAGGTTTCGACATTGATGCTGACCATGTTTGTTTTAGCGGACACTACTAAGTTGAAGGCGCTCGGTCACGCATCACGACCAGATCTCGCCACGCCGTACCGAAACAAGCAACCCTCTCTAGTTTGCCAGCCTAGACGTTGCTAACCCATTGTCGATCCATTCACGATCAAATATAACTTCTTTTCCATCCTTCATTGCCTTCTGATTTCTTCTCATTCGTAAGAGTGGGTTCAATAGTTAGAAGTTGCTCTGGTAATAATCCAAACGTAACTTGGTCATATACCGGGTGTAACTTCAATCTCATTGGTAAGCTCGACGTGATCTGGACACGTTCATAACTGTGAGTTCGTTCCTGTTTATAGTTTTTAACAGTTTTTGGTGTGAATAATTTTTTTTACACATTTTCACTGCATTTATTTATATATTTTTATTTATTGCATATATAGCATGACTGATCAGACTGCTAAGTTCATTAAGATTAAATCTCCCACACCCCCGAACTTCCAGCTAATTCCTTTCTGGACAGAAAACATAGAAGCTTGGTTCTGCTACGCAGAAGCCGAGTTTCGAGACCACACTGTGACAGATCCACGTGTTTTTAATTCCTTGCCGTCGTAAGGTCACTTCCGCGTGAATTGAACAGGTACGTCACCCCCTTCTTTTTCAGCCCTGACTGCCTAGAACCTTATGACTAGCTCAAAAGATCAATTCTCAAACGCGGAGACTTATCCAGCAGACAGCGTCTTGATGAGTTGTTTCACACCAACGAGCTAGGTAGTGGTTCAGCGACGGAAATGTTATCGCGCATGCGAGAAGTAATTGGTCAACGCACTTTCCACGAAGGTCTTTTCCGTCCACTTTTCTTATCAAAACTGCCACAACAAGTGCAAGCAGTTCTGGTAACGTTTAATAACAACCCAGTAGATGAACTAGCCCCATCTGCTGATCGAATTCTGGAGATCACCAGAACTCGCGACAATCAGGTTTATTCCATTACCGAAAAACCTCAGGCCACCGAAAACGACGTAACGAAATTGTGTAATGCTCTTTCTCGTTTTCTTGACCTAAAGGAAAGACATCGACCGAACGATTCTCGTCGACGAAGTACGTCACGGAAAAGGTCGTCGTCTCGACCTCGACGAAACGAAAATTCACATTGGTGTTGGTACCACAACACCTATGGAAAAAATTCCAAGAAGTGTAGAGACCCCTGTTGTTTCCCTAGACATAAACCGATTGTTGAGGCATCGGGAAACTATTCCGCCGGCACGCGTTAGCGGTAACCGTAGCCGGTGGAAGCAGCCGCCTGTTATTTATCACTGATGTGATAACGAAGGTTCGCTACCTCGTCGATACTGGAGCAGAAGTTAGCGTTCTTCCTGCAGCTCCATCTGATCGCCATCACGAAGCTGCGTTCGATTCACAGGCAGCCGATGGAAAACACATAGCTACGTATGGCAAACGATACGTCTACTTAAACGTGGGTTTACGAAAACCCATACACTGGATTTTCACTATCGCCGATGTGAAAATACCCATCATAGGCATGGATTTACTTAGCCACCACAACTTGCTTGTGGACCCTAGTAAAAAGAGATTAGTGGATAGTAACACAAATCTATACGTTCGTGGAACCGTGGCTACAGGTTGTAGCTTATGTCCTCTTCGTTTTAAACATTTAATTAACCCTTATTTTCAGCCGATACTCGACAAGTATCCAGATCTGAATAAGACGTCATCGAAATTATCATGTGTAACCAGCAATGTTACACATCACATCACGACTACAGGTCAACCTGTATTCTCCAAAGCACGCCGACTCGCGCCTGAGAAACTAAGGATTGCGAAAAACGAATTCGATCATATGATTGACTTGGGAATAATTCGACCTTCCAGTAGTCCATGGTCATCTCCATTACATATGGTCCCGAAGAAAGATAGCAATGACTGGCGTCCCATCGGTGATTACCGACGTCTTAACGCCCAAACTACGCCTGATCGTTACCCTATACCGCATATCCACGATTTAACGGCCACTCTGAAGGGAATGACAATATTTTCAAAACTCGATTTGGTAAAGGCGTACAACCAAATAACGATGTCTGAAAATGATATAACGAAAACCGCTATCGTAACTCGATTTGGACTTTACGAATTCCTCCGAATGCATTTTAAGTTGAGGAACGCAGCACAAATATTCCAATGCTTCATTGATGACGTGTTCCGCGGGCTTGACTATGTCCATGCATACGTCGACGACTGCCTGATAGCAAGTCCAGACGAGGTAACACATATGAAACACTTGGACACAGTCTTTAGTAGACTGCAACAATATAAAGTAACCATAAACATACAGAAATGCCAAATCGGAACAACCTCGTTGGACTTCCTGGGGCATACTATAAATGCGAATGGTATACAACCCCAAAAGCACAAGGTGGCGGATGGGTCTGTCACGCAGTGGTCTCGAAACTCGGCTTCTGCGTAGCAGAACCAAACATCTATGTTTCCTGTCCAGAACGGAATAGTAGTGAATTGTGAATAGTTTAATTCTATCCTTGGTAGTTAGAAGTAGGATTTGGCAGTCGGAATATGGTTTCAAACTGTTATTTATGGTTAAACATTAGTTGTAAGGTTAAGATTTGGAGTAGACCAAAAGTTATGACACAATTAGAATGAGAATGGTAAGAATGGTAATCAGTACGACTGGCGACCTACCTAATTGACACTAATGTTTTTCGTTATTTGTACTAGATAGACGACTTAGTGTTATTGAGTCACACATAATTGGAGGCCATTTCAATTGTAGAAATAATGATTCGATATTTACTGTTTGTTACGGTCAGTTTGTACTGCAGGCGTACTGCGTATGATTGGAGGGAAGATGTTCAGCTTAGGGTGTTTTACAGTGCTTCTGCAGATATCATTTCAAATTGCATTGAATTCGTAACGCCGATATTTCAAGTGTTGCAGAAAGTGAGTAGCTGCTATCTCTGGCAACGGTTTGTTACTGAGATGATCACACTTTCAACTTTGTAGGATACGTGTATTCATGTAGGAATTTATTTGTTCATACATTGTTGATTTTGTTAATTACAGTGGCATTAATTGAGATTCTAATAAACTCTTTTCATCTTTTGTAGGTGATGAAGGTGTTTTATGAAATCGAACTAAATAATCTGATCAAGGATGATGTTGTTGTTGTTGTTATTGTTGATGATGAGTATGATGATGACTTCGATAAAAATGAGATGGTGGATGGGAATGTGGTGCATGTTGATACTGATGATGTAGTTGGAGTTGTTGATGACGATATTGATTATGATGAAGATGATGAGGTTGACGATGAGATGGTGGATGAGAATGTGGTGAATGTTTATGATGTCGATGCTGATGATGTTGTTGTTTCGCAGGACAATGCTGATAATGTCGTTGTTGTTTATTACGATGTTGGTGATGAGAATGTGGATGAGATAGATGATAGTGATGTGATTGATGAGGTTGCTTGTACCAGTGTACCTAATAACGATGAAGTTGTGAATGTTGAATATTTCGATTTAGTTAATTTTGTTATTTGCGATGTTGATGAAAATGATTTTGTTGTTTTTGAGGATGATGGGAATGAAGTTGTAATTGTCGGTTGTCACGAAGTTGGTGATGGTGATGATGGTGACGATGAAATGTTAGGTGAGGATATGATGAATGTAACTGATGAGGTTATGATTGATGGTGTTGATGTGATTTGTGCTGAACATTGTGATGTTGAATATTTCGGTTGTGTTGATGCGATTGATTGCAGTGTCGTTGATGTTGGTGTAGAGGTTTGCGTTGATTGTGAATATGAAGAAGTTGGTGATGATGTAATTGATGAGAATATGGTGGATGTTTGTGAAGCTGTTGAAGTTGACAGTAATGATTTGGTTGTCGATGAACTGTGGAGTACCAATGATGTGTATGATTTTGTTGTTTTGGAGAGTGTTGGTGAAGGAGTTGCGATGGTAGTTTCGCATGATATTGATAATGATGATGTTGAATATGAGATGGTTATTAACTGTGTGGTTTGTGAAAACGTGTTGCATGATTTTGGCGACATTGTGATTAACGGTGTCAATGTTAATGACAATGTTGTCAGTAAGGATATTAATGAATAGGGCACCCAGGATTACTAATATTATTACTGTTATTATTATTATTGTTATTGTTATTATTATTTTGGTATTATTTTATTACAGACAATAATAGTGGTAATTCTGATTGTAGGTTTAATCAGTATTTTTTGAATGGTTGGTATAATATTGATAAGAGCAACAGGATTAAGAGTTTATGATTTTCTTAAGATTGATTTACTTGTTGTTTGTTATCGTTATTATTATTGTTGTTGTTTTTTAGATGAATTTATAGTGTGTTTTACTTATTATCACTAGTATTGATAGATATAGATATAATTTGTGCATAGCACAAATAGGTATATAGATAGAGAAATGAGGAAATAGGTTAGATGTATATAAGTAGGTCCCGACCGTTGCTGCTACCTTGACGTGGTGGTCGGGCTTGCCTACCGTGATGACGCAATCGAGCTACACTGGTTGGTACAACCGTTCCTCTGGTTTGTACCATGCCAGTGAGGTCGGTTGAAGAGCGGTAAGACTAAAAGCAGCAAAGTTGAATTGGGAGAGCGAAGTTGTACTGCCGACTGTACACAAGTGTGATAGAGGTAAGGTGCTTCTCTTAGACAATTGACATGACTGTGGTTGAGGTGGGTAGCAATTGAAAGTATTCACACTTTTAGTAATTTTGGTACGTCACTAAGGTTCAGTATCACGCTGTCACACAGTGCACCCATGGGAGGAAACGTTATCACTGGTTGTTGGAAACGATTTTATCAAATCTTATTCGTCATTTGAACTAATTTCACTATACAAACGTTACCAATTTCCATACACATGGATTATACATTTCTGTTATTTGACCAGCAAACAGGTTAAGGAGATATGCGCTATCAACCTTGTGATTATATTGTTAATCCATCACCATGTTAAACCTGAGAGACTAAAATTTGTTGTTGTTGTTGTTGTTTTGATTCCATGTCATCATTTATTCATTAACTGTTGGTGAAACTGCGTGAGTGTAAATCTAGTATGCAGTATGCTCTCAGCATATTTGTGCACTATTTTCGTAACGACTTATCATGTTTCTACTCGTAATCATTTTCTAAAACATACGTCAATTTTCATACTTTAATTGTCGTCAGTTGGATAGAAAGTTACAACTTTAATTGTCGTCAGTTGGATAGAAAGTTCATGTTGGGTTGATAGAAAAGCTTTCCCTCTTGTTAAGTGCAGTTGGATTTAACAAAATGTGAAGCGCTTCAGCTATTTGCTTTTGTTTATAATTAAAAATACCTTTTCGAATAATTTGGATATTTTTATATTGATTTTATGGTTGTGGTGGACAGCATGTACTGCTATTGCTGATTTACTTTGGAATTTTTCAAGTTCAAAGGAATTGTTAGGAGGTCGTTTAGTGTGTAGTTTTCATGTTGTTTGGCACGGGTTTTGATTTCTCGTGAAGATTCTCCAATATGGAAAGCATCACAATCCACACAACCTAGCCTGTAGACACAACTTCGTAAAGAGGCGAAAGGGACCATGTCCTTTGTTTTTAACCAATGCATCTACATATCTTAGCCAAACCTTTGGTCTATTGACATTATTGAAAAATGTGAGAACCAATATGGGCCATGAAAAGGTTTGCTACAATTGGTGAAACGGGAGAGCCCATTGTCATTAAGGTGAACATACGAACATGGAGCATTTTATGAAACCTTATAACAGGGAATATGAGCGCAAGAGCTTCTTTCGTGATCTAACAGCGTGGGCAATTGTCGTCTTCAATTTATCCGACAACACATGAGATATCACTGCTCAGACTATATAACTAGAAGCATCAGATGCAACAATAACCTCCAAGTTGGGATCGAAGTGTGTTGGCGGAAGCTCCGAGCTGAGCATTGATTTGACTTTGTCAAATGATGCTTGACATTCCGCTGACCAATGCCATGGTTTGTCTTTCGTCAGCAATTCATTTAAGGGACCTCTTAGGCGGTGCATTTGGGGAGAAATGTGCTGTAGTGTCTATTTAATGCCAAGAAAGATCGTCATGAAGAAACATCAGTTGGTGCTGGCAACTTAAATTTCTCCGAACATCCTAATATCTCTAACCTTCTTACAACATTAGACATGCACTGTCGGACACAGTGTGTACACACTCCCATGAAACATCATAACATTCTTCACCTACTTTTCGGTCATGATGTCACTCCTCTGTCACTTCAAGTTGGCAAGGAGCTCGAAAGCAGTGACCACAAAATGGTTCTATGTGCACTTCACTTTAATTTTAGTCACTTCAACAATCATGGATTACAAAAGACTAGACAACATCGAGATCATAAAAATGTGGACTGGATTCTTCTATACTTCCTTGTAGGTTGCTCAGACTAGGACAGTTTTTTCTCACCTAATAGTCGTACAGATGCAATAGATATTTTTTATCAAATTAATGACTCGTGTTTAGATTGCATTGCACCTATAGAATTAAGCAATATGACTAAGTCAAATAATTTGTAAACACTACTTCATTGCCGTAAGAAGCTAAGTAGCCTACAGAAGTGCTACTTTAAGTGCCAACGACCATAATATTATTGCCAACATGTCTAGCGACTTCATTGCTAACAAGGGAGCACTCGAAAACTGCTTCCTCCTAGTATGCGACTCCTCAGCAGTCCGTGCTCTAGATTCCACTTCATGGATTTCGGGTTGGTGAATACCATAACTTAATAGAAGTGGGAATTCAACCAATCGATGCTAGCCTAGTGGTTCACAGTTCGTCAATCTGAGAGCCCCGGGTCCGATTCCCCTGGTGTAATCGAGTGTGCACTAAGGAAGCGTCCCATACTAAAACGAAACAGTAGTCTACTACCCCTTGGTTTTCAATAGTACCCTACCAACACCAATCTGTGGCGAATCCAATCTACAAAAATTTGTCTCATCAATCCACAGTAACAAGATCGACTGATTGATGCTGTTGCTTTCACAGAATCCCTTAATATTAACTAGTAACCAGGTATCCAACATTCTCTTGAAATAATTGAACAAACATGAATAATTAAGTAAATGAATTGATTGTCACTTAGTTGACTTCAGTTGAGTTGTCCCTATTGTCCCGACAATATTATGTGCTAATCCCGCTTAGTATTTATTCTACGGTTCGACAACGACAGCTACTCGATCCCAAGTCAGAACAAGAGTAGAGCAGATAGCAAAGTGTATTGAGAAAATAACAGCAGAAGACAAACACTAAGCAAATAATTACACTAGAGTTTGTACAAACATACGCTGTGCATACCAGGGAAAAATCCCCTGGCAGCCACAATAACATTGTTATATGCAGCTTTGATATAAAATTTCACCAACTAAGCGTCAGACAGCTTCACTCAGTCGACACCTTCACAATGTTCACCAAGGAGATGTGTAGCAGAGCAGCCTATGTACTCTTACGTGAAATCTACACAATCCAATTAATCACTCATTAGCATGATTCGACACAAAATGAAAACACCCCAACCCATCTAGTTTATCATGCCCTCTCTCATCGCAAACCACGCTTACGAACGTTCTCATTACAGTCACATTTACCATATCCCATACATTATCTATATATCCATCCACCCATTCCTTTATCTACCTGTGAAACAATCAAGAAGACAAATGTCTATAACTTAAAGGCACTATATTTTACTTCATCAATTTGTACACAGATTAATCAACTAATTAATTAGCCAATAAATCAATTGAACCACTTCAATCACAGTCTTCTTCATTTTCAAATAGAGTAATCTATTGCCTTCGATTATTCTAAGATGATTCATCCACTGAATCCAGTTTCTTTGACATCTCCATTCCTATTCAATATATTCTACTCAATATTCTGCATCAATCACATTCTAAAATAGAATATAATTAACTAGTGAGGAAAAATAATAAATACAAAGTGGAATGAACAACAATATTAAAAGTACTAGAATACATGCCTCCTTAAGATATTCATTATCATGTCTTATGCAGAATTCATCTATTGTATCATTGTAACAGTTCTTAATAATTGCATTCATATGATAATTCAGATACTCAACATCATAAAGGTAATCAAGATTCCTGGTTTTATTATGACCACCATTGTTACAACTACTGCTAGTACTACTACTACTATCACTACCACCACCGCCACCAACACCACTTTGTCTTTAGTCATACTGAGGAGTCACAAACTAAAATTGTACAATTGCTTAATGTCCTCTTATTTCAAGAAATATCAACTCTTAAGATCCCCGACGAGAAAGGTTTATTCAAAATAACTCCAAATTGTCTTCTCTAGTAGGAACTTCATACGAAGAAGCGTAAACAGTAAAACGCTACTCTATGCTAACTCAATGTGTGTTTGCCAGTCTACTTGCTTCTATAAGGCAAATTATGTAGGCCGCATGAAGCGTGCACTTAACGAATGGATATCCGAACACTATATTGCATAATTATCTAAAGGATGCTGCAACTCCGTCAACAGATTATTTCTCAAGCATCCGATTAATTTACATCATGAGCCACCCCGGAAATCAGCCTTCAAAATCATTAGCTTGGTTAGTAGAACTATTTAAGAAGGGAGTTTAGGTTGGGAATTTGTCAACAGCAGAGGCGTTGGAAATTCAACAATTCCAGTCTGATCATTGTTTCTTTGAAAGAAGCATGTTCTGCCATTGATTTTACTGTAGCCTAATTGACCCCAATCACTTCTTATTCTATTTGCGTGAAGTCAAATTAATCATAATAGCACAACTCAATTCAGTCGTCATTTTCCTACGAATATTAGGCTGCATGTCATTTTTAACGTCTTTATCGTTCAGTCTCATTTACTTAATGTTGATTTGATGTGTAACAACTTGCAACGATAGACATCTATGCTATGTACTATGTTTTTAATTGCTAACTAAAGTCCTACTTTGCTTTAAATTAAAAAAATAATTAGCAATTCTCAAATTGAATACAACTATATATTTAAGTAAATACTATTGCACGTTCTAGCAAAGCTTGATCGAGATTTTAATGAAAACAATATTGTTCGTCAATATACGTGTCGTTCTAACATATTTAACAACATCACGTCACATAATTTCATACAGGTTTCTTCATAATGAGAAGACACTAAATACAAACATCAATTCTTACTATCGTATGAGCCATAGGAGCCATAGGACACTCGATCTTAACATGATTTGTGTTCTTTTATTGTAGATTGTAGTCTATATTCAAATTTTTACTTCGCTACTAATTTTGTTGAACTATTACTTCTAACCGTCGTACTCAAATGTTTGGCTCAAAATTCAGTTTACAAACATGTACATAGTAAATGAGTATCACATTAACAACGGTAAATTATGATAGGTTGTTGTGTGAAATTAGTGTTTAAGACTACTGCTGCAACAAAATACAAAAGGCCAAAACATATTTAAACACCTCCGTATATGGTGGACTTTACAAAAAGACCTATGAGTCAACCCCATTTAACCATCGATAAATAAAAGTGAGTTCTATAAACTCATATATTTTTTGGTCATTTTCCCCAGTGGTTGGCTTAAAGCTAAATGGAGAACAATTACTCAGTACGTTTATATGAAATTAAAGCCATAAATACTAGCGAGTTGATACACTTTATATCATCACAGTGTGAAGAAATCAATTTGATATAAACCAACTGAATCGCTATAACAGAGATAAAACCGAGACATTGTTGTAAAGGACAGACAAATTTTAAAAGTAGGGCGTGCGAAATATTAGCAAGATCCTGAAAATGAAATAAAGTACATTTGTGCAACTACAACAACAGCCGAGTTTAAGTATTACTGAAGACGCAAATGTTTTATGTACACTAAATTGATTAGCACAAGGAAAACTCAAAATCAACAGACAGACTTACTCTTAAATCACATATTATTTACACTTTCTAATGTAATTTTTTCTCCCAATATCCAACACATTTATGACGAGCTAGTATAAACCAATATCCAGTATCTTTTTGACGGACCAGCTCAAGCCAACTGATTTATTTACTCGCACGCCTTGATGTTTGAGGTGGGAGTTCCGAGTCTTTGGCAGTATCCAATGTGGAAGTTTTAGCTACTCGATTGCGAAATTCTCTTACATTGTGGCAGTTGGAGGGAATATGATATGAACAATTCACAAATTTATATAATGCATGACTTTACAGTAACATCCACGGTGACAGTTCTCGCTCACAACAAGCATTAACAGTTCACATCAACACACGTTGTTGGAAATAACACATTTTTTAACACGAACACTAACAATATAAAGTATGTCATAAGTGATTGACCGTAAAACAGCATTTTGATTGACAAGTAAATGGTTAATACAAAATAGTTTTTTCTAAATATTTTTTGAACATATGAAAATGTGTAAAATGCATACGGTAAAGTTAAAAAAAGGCAGTTATATTCAATTATTTTTTAAAAAAAAAAACAATAAACTTTACAATACACAGAGTAGAAAATTCGAAAGAAATTAATAGACGTAATATTCGTTTGTGTTCTGGAAATCGTACATTTCTACCAGAACGTGTAGCTCACGGCGGCATGGAGCTCTTCGAAATCTCCACTTGGCTGTTGCTTGAGGCGTGGCAATGTGTCAAAGATGATTCGTCGATAACTCTTGGGGACGATTAGACGGGCTGTACCTGTCGAAGAATCACAAATTAAACTGTTCTTACTCTTTCCAATCGTCTTTGTTTGAAAATTGAGCGTTGTTGTGGATAACTCGTGATGAAGATCATTGTCTTCGTTTTGAAAGGGAAAAATCCCCTGGTAGCCACAATAACATTGTTATATGCAGCTTTGATATAAAAATTACACCAACTAAGCATCAAACAGCCCCACTCAGTTGACACCTTCACAATGTTCACCAAGGGGTTGTGTAGCAGGGCAGCCTATGTACTCTTACGTGAAATCTACACAATCCAATTAATCACTCATTAGCATGATCCGACCCAAAACGAAAACACCCCAACCCATCTAGTTTATCATGCCCTCTCTCATCGCAAACCACGCTTACGAACGTTCTCATTACAGTCACATTTACCATATCCCATACATTATCTATATATCCATCCACCCATTCCTTTATCTACCTGTAAAACAATCAAGAAGACAAATGTCTATAACTTAAAGGCATTATATTTTACTTCATCAATTTGTACACAGATTAATCAACTAATTAATTAGCCAATAAATCAATTAAACCACTTCAATCACAGTCTTCTTCATTTTCAAATAGAGTAATCTATTGCCTTCGATTATTCTAAGATGATTCATCCACTGAATCCAGTTTCTTTGACATCTCCATTCCTATTCAATATATTCTACTCAATATTCTGCATCAATCACATTCTAAAATAGAATATAATTAACTAGTGAGGAAAAATAATAAATACAAAGTGGAATGAACAACAATATTAAAAGTACTAGAATACATGCCTCCTTAAGAAATTCATTATCATGTCTTATGCAGAATTCATCTATTGTATAATTGTAACAGTTCTTAATAATTGCATTCATATGATAATTCAGATACTCAACATCATAAAGGTAATGAAGATTCCTGGTTTTATTATGACTATCATTGTTACAACTACTGCTAATACTACTACTACTATCACTACCACCACCGCCACCAACACCACTTTGTCTTTAGTCATACTGAGGAGTCACAAACTAAAATTGTACAATTGCTTACTGTCCTCTTATTTCAAGAAATATCAACTCTTAAGATCCCCGACGAGAAAGGTTTATTCAAAATAACTCCAAATTGTCTTCTCTAGTAGGAACTTCATACGAAGAAGCGTAAACAGTAAAACGCTACTCTATGCTAACTCAATGTGTGTTTGCCAGTCTACTTGCTTCTATAAGGCAAATTATGTAGGCCGCATGAAGCGTGCACTTAACGAATGGATATCCGAACACTATATTGCATAATTATCTAAAGGATGCTGCAACTCCGTCAACAGATTATTTCTCAAGCATCCGATTAATTTACATCATGAGCCACCCCGGAAATCAGCCTTCAAAATCATTAGCTTGGTTAGTAGAACTATTTAAGAAGGGAGTTTAGGTTGGGAATTTGTCAACAGCAGAGGCGTTGGAAATTCAACAATTCCAGTCTGATCATTGTTTCTTTGAAAGAAGCATGTTCTGCCATTGATTTTACTGTAGCCTAATTGACCCCAATCACTTCTTATTCTATTTTTATCATTGGGTTATAAGTTATTATCACCACTTACTCTTCGTCTTATTCATATCTGTTAAGCGAATAGTTATATTTTACATCCCTTGCATCACATTTTAAAGAATGTTATTTTGACTTGCTATATCAGATACTTGAAAAGTGTAATTAATTCATTTTTGACAACTTTGTTATATGGCGCAAACAACTCCTTAGATAACTACTTGCATACATTATAGACCCCCCCCCCACCTCCACTTAATTGGATACTTGAGAATGTGACTAATTTCTCATTGCTTTGACATATAATATAATTTCTCTCTATTTCATAAGAGACAATTATTTACTAAATTTACTAGAAGTACGAATGAACAGCGAATGACTCTGTCGAGAAAACATCTCCATTTTGATTAGAAAACAATTCGTAGTTCATGTTATTTTGTCAGTAATGCACAATGTAGTGCCCTGAGTACAAAAAGTAGGCCTGACGCTAAGTTTTCCACCTTAAACCACTAAATTAACTATTGGGGATTCAAAAACAATCCCCAGAAATACAAGGGTTGATTTAATCAAGCTAATGAAATTGTATTGATTTTTTGTAAGCTTGATTGTAAACTATCGTCACATTAATTTAATTTCAATGTGAGTCCTACTCCTGAGTACAGTTTAATAACTTTCAGCAACGTAGAACCGGGCACAAACGCCTGTAGGTTCAAGTTGCCATACCACAATAGCACTACGAGAATATTGAGGTAACGTATAAACAGAATACAAGAGGGAAGAGTAATTTAAGATGTCTAGAAAATAACAATAGAATTTAAGATCTAGATGAGGTTAAAGAGTGAATACACTTGCGCCACTGTGACCGATTCTCAGCCATATCGCCTAGCGTCTCCAGCCATTTGTTGCGACCATCACGCGGACCCCAACCAGGTAGTCTACATCTACCAACATGGCTTAGGCCAGTAGTCAAGGACTTCATGGACTGATGCCATGTTTTGGTTTGGCCGCCCCTAACCTTCTTCCATCCTACTTCAGCCCTAGCTAACATGGCGCGACGGGGTAGACGGTGGTCGGGCATGCGCAATACATGTCCTAGCCATCTCAGTCGATGAAGGTTAATGACCTCTTCGACTGATTTACCGTGTTTTCCAAGAACCTTTTGTCTAACCTCACTAGTCCGGATATTCCATGGTATACGAGCGATGTTCCGAAGATTCCTATGGTCAAATATCTGGAGACGACGTATATCTTGAGTTTTCATGGCCTACGTTTCGCAGCCTGCATTGTTACTCAACGTGTTCAAGAGACCTTGAATGCTGTGTGCATCTTCACCAAATATGACTATATCATCTGCATATTCTAAGTCGATAAGAGAGCCTCCTGGAAGGAAACTAATCCCAGAGGACTTAAAAGTGAGAGAGATATCTAACAGTACGTCTATGATGAAATTAAATAAAAATGGGGATAAGGGGCAACCCTGACGGACTCCACTTGAGGATGAAGTTTCTCGTGACAATTTGCCATATGCTCTGACTCGACCAGTGGTGACCGAGTAGAGAGCCTTTATAAGGTTAATGTACTTTTGAGGTACGCCTTTTAATGACAAACATCGCCACAGGACTTCACGGTCTACAGAGTCGAACGCTGCTTTCAAGTCAAGAAATACAACTATAGTTGGGCGTTGGTACATATGTCTGTGTTCGAGGATCTGACGCAGGGTGAATATGTGATCGATGCAGCCTCGGCCAGGTCTGAAACCAGCCTGGTCTTCTCGAGTCTGTTGTTCCCTAGTATTGGTTAAACGTCGGATGATTATAGTGGCTAATATTTTAGATACTGTATTAGTCAAACTGATTCCTCTGTGGTTATCACAAGAGGATTTCTGTCCCTTTTTGTAAATTGGAACGATCAGCGATCGAGACCAGTCAGATGGGATAGTGTTTAGTTCCCAGACTTTGGCTAGTATATCAGTCAACCTGCACACTAAAACTAGACCACCATCCTCAAAGATATCGGTAGACAACATATCAGGCCCTGCTGCTTTCCCTCGTTTCAATTTACTTATGGCGTTTTCAACTTCACTGAGAGTTGGGGGACCTGTGTCAGTTTTCCATTCGGGTAGCTTGGAGATTGTGGGTAAGCAAAGAGTGGCTGGGGGCCAGTTGAACTGTTCTTGAAAGTGTTCTGCCCATCGTTCTAATCTTCTAGATTGAGAGTAGATCAACGACCCATCTTTTTCAGAAATGATTTCACTAACTGCCGATTTCTTGATACCGGAGTCCTTAATAAGTCGGAACAGCTGTCTACTATTGCCCGTCGCTGCCGATGATTCTATCGCTTTTGCTTTTGTTGCCCACCACTGTTCACGGTCCTTACGCAGACTCTTTGTCAGTCTACGTTTCAGTTGTCGTCGCTCTTCATCATACTCCGAGTCTGCTGGAATGAGTTTTCGATCCTCCATCAGTTCCCTAGAAGTTCTAAGTATCCAATGGTCTTTCATTGGATTGGGGTTAGATGCTGATAGCGCTGCTGCGTATACACCTGCTTTAAAATCATTCCAAGCTACTTCGGGCGAAACCTGTTGGTCATGGGCGACTAAATGCTTAGCCAAACCATTCCTAAATGCAATCTTAGCGTTCTCAGACTCAAAGTGATATATAAAGGGTTTGCCCGATGTAACCTTTCTGCGACCAGTAAAACGCATAGAGATACGTGCTCTCACTAGGGCATGGTCAGAGTCTAGGCACGTGCCCCAGAAAGAGCGGCAGTCCTCTATACAACCTCTCCAACGGTAGCTGATGCCGATGTGATCAATTTGTGTCCATCGTTGCGTAGATGTTGGAGGTCGCCAGGTTAAACAGTGTCTCGCCTTATGCTTAAAGTTTGTGCTAGCTAAGAATAAACGGTAGTCTGAACATAACTGCAACAGACGATCTCCGTTGTCTGTTCTCTGGGCTGGGATGCCGAGTAACCCACCTAAGTGCTTTTCAGCTTGATTTAGTCTACCTACTTGGGCGTTAAAATCTCCTGCTATAATTACTATATCTGAGTGCTTAGCTTTCTGAAGGAGGCTAGAGAACTTCATATAGAAGTCGTCTTTCACTTCATCTGTGCTGCAATCAGTGGGGGCATAAGCTGAGACGACAAAAAGGCATCGGCGTGTGTCCCTATCTTTCCGAGTTCGTACTGTGCCATTTAGACGGACAGCACAAAGACGATTGTCTACAGGAATCCACTCGAGAAGAGCCTGTTCTGCCCGTAAGCTTAGTGCTATGCCTACACCAGCAAGGCCACGTGAGCTAGCTGTAGGGTCTCCAGATAAACGAAGAGTGAAGTGTGCTGTTCCATTGCATTGACTGGGTGACGTCAGACGGATGACCATGCTGGGATCCTGTATGCGTGTT